>BFEA01000335.1:958211-977933 GCA_003427395.1 Chara braunii
AGAGAGAGAGAGAGAGAGAGAGAGAGAGAGAGAGAGAGAGAGAGAGTAGGCTGGTGATGATAGGCTAGACTAGGAAAGTACTGCCGGTGTTCATACCAGAGCTTATGTTGTATTGATGGAGGCCTGAGAAGGGCTGCCCAAGTGTTCAGTGTGTTTAGTTTCGTGAACTTGTGTATGGATTTCAACGAGTTCTTACAGTTCAAAGTTTTTGTTTCGTGGCTCCAAGTTTTCGTTTCGGCGCATGCTGGTTCCTTACATTTTTGTATCACAGCGGTACCTGTGACTGTCAGCATCCAAGCTGGTGGGCTAGAAAGCGTGGTACCAGCACTTGCTGACAAGTGGTGTTCAGTTCTCGTGGACTGGCTGTCCCATCTCTGGTCGAGAGCGGGCAGGCGGAATAATGCTGAATTATGTGGCAAAGTGGTGAGAGTACCACATAAGCTTGGCGTTGCTTGAGGCGGTACTTGGATCGCAATGCCTGTAGTTCCACGGTCATCAACGGCTTCATCATCGTCAGCAGTTGCTTTCGTAATTTGTGGTTTGGGCAGCATATCCGTCCTCTAATCTTCACACCTTGACGAAGAGCATTTTATTTGAGAGTTGTCTCATTGGTGAGGCACGAGTCTGTGCAACCTTGAGAGTCATCCCACTCCTTGCGCAGTTGGTGGGAGTAGGGTGATGTATGGAAAGTGCCCCGCAGATGAGGTGAAGCACACTATGTTCGATAGTTGCACATGCATGTGGAGATCACACCCGGCTCAAGCAGCGCAGTAGAAGGTATCTTGTGAGTGACCTCGCTGCCGTATTGCGATGTTTAATAGTCTTGAGGGATCTTTGTCCCGTTGTGATGTTAGCTATCTCGCCAGTGGCCCGTGACTGCCTGCCCGGCTGGGTAAAAATTCTATTAGAAACAACAAAAACAACTGCAAGGAATATGAGCGAGAGCGATAGACAGAAGTCCGGATTGCAAAATCACGAAGTAGCCCAGATAGTCATGTACCGAGCAGAGAGCACAATGCACCAAGGTGCCATCCAAATAAGAGCAATACAATGAACTCACCAAGGTACCATCCAAATAAGAGCAATACAACGAACTCATATGTCAATGTCGACGCTCTTGGTCTTACCAACACAGTATCCAATGTCACTCCTACTGTCTGGCGCCCACCGCCCAGCCTACACTACTCAGCCTATCTATGCCTACCTACGTTCATGCAACTGGATCACATCGAAGTCGAAGACCAATGTACGTGATGTCATCACCAATGCAGACTGCCAGCATACACCAGATACGTTCTCTCTCCTCTGACATCACCCGTTGACTACCCACACTGTGCATTCCCGACACCCAAGGACCACCATCACCATCACCAGCCTCCGCTGAGCAAGCCCAGCTATGGCTGCTCAGCACCTTCTGCACCAGAAGTGCCCAACACCACAATGCGCCCGTGTGCGCCTCTTCCCGCCCTTGGACTACCAGCGGCATCCAGCGCTCAAACCAGCAGCCATGCCACCGGCAACCCACAGCCCGAATCTCCTGGCTGGGCAGGGCAGTGCAACCTTGCTTCTGGCTGCTTGGGCCTAGTGTGCGTGTGCCCCAGTAGCTTCAATTTGGGCCAAATTGTCTTCATCCAGGCCCAATTTAGACAGTTGCCTTGGCTGGCAGCAGTTAAGCTGCCCAACTGTGGCATAGGCCTATACTGTTGACGACCTCACTGTGGTAAAGGCCTGAGCACCCAGACCCATTCACACAACTCCGATGTTGGCCAATATCACACAACTGTGGTATAGGCTTAATACTGTTGATGACACAACCTGAAAACCACAACAGCTTCCAGAAGAGCCTCAGTGCCTGCGGCCAGGCCCCCATTTGCTGTTACGGGCCCGGTCCCTTTACAGTTGGACACGCCCAGGTAGCCCACGAGGCTACAAGTGTTCGATATCTCATTGGCTCGTGGCAGGTGTATGACGTCGATGCTGCATTCTCATTGGTCCATGGCCTCTGAGAAACTTGTCGGCTTCTGGTTGTGTGCCCAGGGCCACAACCCAATGAGCCCTGGACTAACTGTCCCACGCAGCAGCTGCTTCCGGAACAAGCCAGAGAAAGGCTCACGTTACCCTGTAACCATCTGGCGTGCTGCAACTGTCTGACAAAAATAGGCCTCTCGTAAATATTCTGGCCGCCTTCACTTAGGGCAGGCACGTCTGTACGGGACCTCAGCCGAGATGTGGAGTGAGCCCTAGAAGGGCCACTGCGAAGATTCATGCCCGCATATAGCTTCCAACAGCCTTTTAGCGTGATCACACTGGCCTGTACCCAGGCCTTGGCACATATTGGCCGGCCAGCCTTCACGTAGGGCAGCCAAGGCCTTTTCCAGCACTGCCGAGGTCTCAAATCCTCGCACAACAACAACAACAACAATACTAATGGTTTTTAATGTTTAAATTGGCAAAGAATTTCGATGTTACCCTGAGGCAAAAGCTGTTCTTTACCAACTGGCCTAGCTCAGTTGATACACCCCTGGAGCATGGCCCCACTTGCAACGGAATAGGATAGAAAAGAGTTTGTGTGGCAGTAGAGCGACGCAAATCCTGCACTGCAATGAGTCATGATCCCACGGTCAGTATTATACACGTATTACCTAAAAACAGAAAGACATGTTAGCCCCCCCCCCTCTCTTCTCCTTAACACTGGGCATGCAAGTGCACAGGAAGTTTCCCGCCAAACTTATTTCTAGCCAACGGGGGGTATGGCCGATCCAGGAGAGAGGGCTGGATCGGCCATACACCCAGTGGATAGGAGATCTTAACTATTCTGCGTTCCATTGTGCAATAATCCCCTTCTCTGAAGCACTCCTTCAATCACGGAGTGTATGTATGGCATCATCATCACCCCTGACAGAAGTCTTGTTTATTTCAGAGAAAGGTGGCAGTTACTTTTTTTGTTTATTCCAGAGAAAGCTGGCAGTTACTTTTTTTCACTGTTGTTGCCACCTTCGCCATCAGACCATTTGTGATCTGATGGCTGGGAGGCACTTCAGCGCTATTTCCGGGCATGAGGTCTCTACCTTTTTTTTTTTTTGGCAGCCTTTCTCTTGTTTCCTCATGCCAAATATTTTTGATGAATCTGTCGGGTGACTGCCACACAGTGCCACACTGGATCGACCACACTCCTATCCGACTGCTAATGGGACCACACTCCTGAAATGTTGAAACACAGACCTGAGTTCGAACTCCGCCATGCAGATGAGTAAAATACTACAATTGTAAATTACCTACGGCCAGTCAGTTCAACGATAGTATCTAAAGGCCACTGCCCTTCAAAAAAAAAAAAAAAAAAAAAAACTTCTTCAGCTTATTTTTCTGCACAACTTTTTTTCCCAGATTTTTTGAATTTCTTTTTTCCAAACAGACGTTCCCTGGCCCTTGTATTTTTCCAACCATCCTGATTTACGTTGCCTGGGCGCGGGTCAGTACTACAGCACTCCAAAGGTTTATTTTTCTGCAGAAGTTTTTTTTTCTCTTTTTTTTTTTTTTTAGAGGAACCTTCGCTGGTCCTTGCCCGGCTTGGCCCCCCAGGCAACCAAGGTGACCCGGGTGGCCGAGTTGGTAACACAGGATGCTAAATAATTCCTCAGGGATTGTCATCCTGCTGCAAGGTTAAATAATTACAACAAGTCGAGGCATGCCACGGTCCTGCCGCAGCAGGGAAGATGATGAGGCACATGTGTTTATGTTTGGCTGTCTTTGGAATTTTTCATGTTTGCGACACCGAAGGGAGGTTCGAACATGGATCCAAATGACATGGCCGCCCTCTTCCTAGGCCACTTCCTCC
This sequence comes from Chara braunii, assembly GCA_003427395.1. NCBI lineage: Eukaryota > Viridiplantae > Streptophyta > Charophyceae > Charales > Characeae > Chara > Chara braunii. The sequence continues at coordinate 962,047 of BFEA01000335.1, forward strand.
AGTTCTGCTGCATTCTCCTCCTTTCCCTTCGCCTTTGCCACGTCCTTCTTCTCCTCTCTCCTACAATGTCCTCCTAGCCCCTCTCCTCCTCTGCCAACTATGTGGCCAAGCCAAAAGGAAGAAAACAGGCCTTGCACACCTCCTGATTCCAGCCAAGCCATGGCCAAGCCAAAAGGAAGAAAACAGGCCTTGCACACCTCCTGATTCCAGCCAAGCCATGTATATGGACTGACTCTTGATCAAGCACCCCCAAAGAAAAACACACGGCCAAACCTGGGCACAACTCCGCCCTTGGCACAGACAGGCGGTATTATGCAGCCTGGATGGTATCATGTGGCATGGGTGAAACGATGCGGGCTAGGTGGCGGTGGTATCATGTGGTGCGGATGATACTACGTGGGCTGAATGGTATCAAGTGGACTGGATGGTGCAATGTGGGATGGATCCTACTATGCAGACTGGATAGCACTAACCCCCCCACAAAAAAGAAGAAGAAAAAAAAAAAAGAACATGGACAGCCACAAGAAAAAGAAGAAAAAAAAAACAGATGGCCAAGATCAGCCCTTGCCCCCGCATAACTTGTTGGTCCTTTTCTGGATATTTAACAAGTGGTGGTCCCTTCCAAGAATAAAAAAAGCACACGACCCCCGACGAAACTCAAGGAAGACCAAGTAAACGGATCCTCTAAAACCTTTTGGGAAAATCTTTTACACATCTGGAGAAAAATCTTCCCGGAAAACAAAATCGGCCCGCAAAGGAGGCATGAGGTCCTAAGGCAACCTGTCTTCGGCAATTCCTGGATCAAGGATGACAAAGGAGAAAGCCTTTCTCTTACAAAGGCCGAAATCAAATGGGGTAACTGGCTCGAAAAAGGTATATGGAAAATTCAACACCTATGGAATGAACACACGAATAACTGGAAGGTGGAAAAAGACCTCAGAACGACCCTAAAAGGATGTCACAATGTACAAACCAACCTATCAATAATCATTGAAAGCATTCCAATTGAATGGCGCAGGCTATTAAGATCAGACCAAAAGTGGCTAGCAGGGGCTGGGTTACCCAAAAGGACGAAACAAACACACAAGAAATCCTAAGAATCACAAGCAACGAAATACACAATAATGAATGGATAACCTGCAATATCTTCCCTTTAGAAGAACCAAGCAACCCAACAAGCTTCTTGAGCAACCAAAGTAGAGCAGAAGGATCATTCAAACTTCAAACTTCAAAGTATGCAACCTGATAAGAATCAGGGTAATAGAGGGTGACCGAAACAGGGTATTTAGGCCCGACTTAAGCATCCTACGACTAGAAGATTATCCCACCAAATGGTCATGGGGCTCGCCAGGCGACCATTCCACAATTATACGCAGACACAAATTAACCGAGTACACCCCAAGACTAGGCTAAAAATTGTTCTCCTCACCTATTCCTACTTCGGCATTCATGCTTAAAAGATCGCAAAAACATGAAAACTCCCTCGCCAATACATCCTTTCAACCATCCTGGTCATCAATCTTTTGCACTAGACCAGCCAAGTTGGCCAGCCTGCTCTGGCTCATAACTTGTAGAGCAGTCCCAGTGACCCATTGGCTAACTCAAAGACGAAGGAAGGAAGACAGATCAGAGCAGGAACCATGCTGTAAAGTCTGCAACTCCCAAGCTACAGAAACGCTCAATCACTGTTTCGCGGAATGCGAGAAAACCCACGTTCTATGGAATGGAGTAGAACTAACGTGGAGCAAGCCGTAAAATTGTGATAACCCGTCCAAACATGGACTGAAACACACAGCTGATTTCTGAGTTTTGCTCATAGACTGAATGCCCTACTGAGTTCCCGCATGCTAAGTCTGTGTGTGTGTGTGCTTGCTGGACTGCATGTCTGTCTGAGTGCTGGTTGGCTTGCATGCGTGTGGCTGTGCCTGTCTGAGTGCTGGTTGGTACGAGTGTGCGTGGCCCACCAGGGCACTTGTTCGTTCATTGGGCCCTCAGGGCCAGTACTTACCTGTGGCCGTGGCTTTGAAGGGTTGCAGCGGGGGAAAAGCACTCAAGTAGCAGGAAGGCCGGTACCGCACCCGGCAGGGGGGTGAATATGCAGGTACCGGAGGCCGAGCAGAAGAAGACAAAAGTGGCATTTTTAGAGGCCGGTAGTGTAGGCTAGGTCTAGCGGGTACCAGTCTGAGTCTAGGGCCTGGAGGGGCAATATCAGAGTCTGCAATGATGTTTCCCTCCAAAAGAGGAGGAGGTACCGGTTGCTTGGGAAGGCCAGCGGCCTGGAAGTCACCGCCCAAGAGGCAAAGCAGGCCGCTATATCTTCAGGCCGGGCGGAAAACCCGGCCTCTTTTTCGGTGTGCAAGTTTGGCAACACACTGGTGGAGCACTGGCTGGAGCAGCGCTAAGGAGCAGCGCTGCTGGGGAGGAAGGAGAAGGACATGAGGGAGGAAGGAGGAAGGAGGAAGGAAGGGGGAGGAGCGCCAGGGGTACTTACCTGGCTATGGTGGCAGCCATCTTCATCACCTTGGTGGGCGCTGCAGCAGGGAGTCCCCAACGGGGGAGAGCTACACCACGAAGCTTCAAGGCAGGGTTGGGCATGGCGGCCTGAGCTAGAGCAGCCATAGCTGCTTTGGGTTGTCCTTTGGACGTCTGGGCAAGGCCTAGTAGTCCGCCATAGCCTCGGCCTACGAGAGTGAAGAGTGAAGGGAGGCGACCATGGCTATGGTGGACCTCAAGTGATACCTGCAGTAGAAGAGGGACTCGGACATTGATTCTGGACCAGTCATTCAACATTGTATTATTATTTATTGTATGAATAAGGGAAGAGGGAGATAAGGAGGAGGAGATTGTTGGGCGAAGAAGAAGAGCCTTATCATTGTCTTTGCTGGTGTACATCTTCTTCTTCTTCTTTCTTACTTCTTCTTCTTCTTCTAATCCTCTCTCTCCTCTCAAGTTCATTCATTTCTCTCTGCAATCGGATGGCATTGTACTTTCCGGTGGATGTGTATCTCGAAATTGGCCAGTGTCATAACAAAATAGTACAAATTAGCCCTCGCACCCTCTTCCTAGACTTAGAACAAACACCGAGGGTTTCAACTACTACTTCTCTCTAATCAGAAAAGCAACTCTTTGCACGATTTGGAGAAGAAGATGCCTCCTAACCTTTGAAGACCTCCCTACTACCCCAGAAAATCCCCTCACCCTCATTAAACAGTTGATCGAGATGGAAATCCACGCCCACTGGAAAAAAAACACTGACCCAAATCCAAAACTTCCCAGATAATAAGACTGAGATTAATAAAAATTTTAAGGCAAAACTTGGAGGACGAAAACTAGGCTCGATAATGGGCAATAGATTAACCTTGAAATACTGGTCTACCCCAACCCAACACAACACAACAACCAGAGGCCAAGAGTATCCCTTACAACCACCCCGAAACCAAACTGAAGGCGACTATAATAATAGACTAGTAGACAGTCTAGATACAAACACCTAACTAGTCCTTGGAGCAACAACCAATAACTAAATTTGGAGAGATCAAACTGACCCTATGTAAAACGGCGATCACTAACAATTACCAGCGGACATATTACTCCCATTTTCAAACGCTGAACCCTGACGCACCTTACTCCTCATCTCCCCAGCCACATCCCCCACCCCCTTCCCACCATCGCCCCAACCCCCCCCAAGGCACATCCTCGAACCACCGGATAGCAGGGAACAGAGAGGGAGCATTCTAGGGTTTAGAGTTTTAGCCAGTCAACAATCTCAATAACCTTCCACTTTCGGATCATATCACATTTAAGGACTTGGGTATTTATGGTATCCTTCGGCCCTTCCCACCACAAAGGAAAAGAACACAGGTGAGGTTCCTAAGTTAAGTTTTGGATAGCCAAGTAAAATAGGAGTCCACCCGATGGACTAAGTCTCTTACCAAGCGTGCAGATATCCAGGAGGGCAAGCAGAAGAGGTTTTACAGGATCAAAACAAAAGATCCAAGTAACAGAGGACAGTAAAGCCAACGACCTAGAAGCAGAGAGAGACAGACCCGCTGAGCTCCAGAGAGGCAAGGGAAAGGCCAGTGAGTCAGGTTAAAAGCAGAACCTCAGTTGAATAGGTTAACTTAGGCAGGGGTGAAGGGTGGTACATCCTTCCTTCGGGAAGTAATCAATGCTGTCCTTCGGACCTCCACACCGTAAGGGGGAGGAGCGTGAGGGTTTAACCTTTGTGATCCCTTCAGACTTGCCGGTGGACTAGGAACAGGACTGATGCTATCCAGAATGGAAAAGGAGGTGGAATTCTAAGGTTCTGTTTTTTGTTCAAAAAAAGAAAAGAAAAAAGAGGTAAAAGTGTTTGTGACGCCTCAAGGGAGGCTGGTGTGGGGTAGTTGGGAGAATGCTGGGCGCAGCCTCTCCAACTAACCCCGTAGGCCCACCCTCCCAGTTAGTTGAAGAGACTGAAGCCCACGTACCCAGTATGGAAGCTGAGAAGAAGGTTCCCACTCATGCTTGACCACAGCCATAGCTGCACCAAGGGAGGAAGTAGGTGCGCTGGTGTTGAAGTGATCAGGGGGCAAGGACAGCAGTGGCAACAGGTGGTCTTACCTGCCAACGGCCAAGAAGCACACTTCAGTTCGTCCAACTCTGCAGCATTGTCAGGCAAGAGAGAGAGAGAGAGAGAGAGAGAGAGAGAGAGAGAGAGAGAGAGAGAGAGAGAGAGAGAGAGAGAGAGAGAGAGAGAGAGAGNNAGAGAGAGAGAGAGAGAGAGAGAGAGAGAGAGAGAGAGAGAGAGAGAGAGAGAGAGAGAGAAGTAGGCTGTGCTTAGTGAGTGAGTAGGATGTATACACTGCAGTCACATAATTGGAGAAACTTTTTGTAATGATGAGAGGTGGCGAGAAGTCAGGCTTTCTTTATCAAAAGACCTGGTCGTCAGTGTGTTCTCATTTGATGTGCTCATGGATCTGTTTTTTACAAACACGAGTGCTGTAACTCGTGTGCCAAATCGAGCCACTGGGCTCTTGTTGTGCCCTCAGACAAGAACGAACGGAAAGGCCCTGAAAAAAAGGGGTAAAACAGGCCCTAGAAAAAAGGGGTCTAGACCAACAGTTGACCAAAATGTCGACAGTCAGCTCGTGGACCCAGGCCCAGATCTGAGAAGTCGAAGTCAACACAAGATTTCCTGGCCGTCGATCTGGAATGATCTAACAGTGGTCTGCAGGTTCCGGAAGATTCAGGCCTCAAGAAGTCCAGACCGAAACTTGGACAAATCGGATCTGAGCCATCAACATTCGGGAGAATCCAGGGCATCACACGGACAGACGCTGACCCTGGACAGCGCGAGTCAACACTACATAAGGTGGACCTCGCCACTTGTTGGGCATTCAGTCATGCAAGTTGCTTGTGGCTTCGATGCTTGCACGTGAGACTTGAGAGGAGGACGCTGGCGCCAGGCTGTTTCGTGGGTGCCAGCCAGATACTGTAGTAGGAGAGGGGAGGGAGGGAAGGAAGCCATTGCTGCGACGAGGTAGTGAGAGAGAGAGAGAGAGAGAGAGAGAGAGAGAGAGAGAGAGAGAGAGAGAGAGAGAGAGAGAGAGAGAGAGAGAGTGGGAAAGATGTGATGCCGTGTGTATGTACCTGGATTTACCGGATGTGAAGCTGCTGCTGATTCTGCTCGCTGTTGAAGGATCACTCGTCTGCGAGGGGCTGCGTTTTCATCATCCACGTGTCATACTGCGTACAGATTGCTGACGTGGCACGAGGTGGGAAAGCCTGAAGGAGAAGAGGAACTTCTCGTTCCGTCTTTCCTTCCCCCTCTCTGCTCTAGTCTGGTTACTCTTGGCTTGGAGACTTTACACATGGTTATGAAGGACCATGTACTTCAATGACTTTGAATTGACGGACTAGCTGGAATGACTATCTTGACATCGCACAACATTGTTATCTCATGACATTGTTATTCGGCAAAAAGATTGTTTGACGGGACTGGGCTCATTACACAAGTGGCCCATCCATTCTTCAAAAAAAAAAAAAAAAAAAAGATCAGCCCTTGCCACATGCATATGGTATCATGTGGGCTGAGTGATATTATGTGGTCGACGGGTGGTACTACAAGGGGTGGGTAATGGCGACTGGATGGCACAGTGACGGATGGAGGACACTATGTGGGCTCGATGGTAAACCCCCCAAAAAGAGCCAAAACAGAAAAGAGCCAAAGTCAAGTAAAAGGACGAGAAAAAGAAAAAAAAAACAGCCAAGTGCATGCGGCTGAGTGGGGGTGGTGAGTCATGGTGACTGGATGACAACGTGAGGGTGGCTGGTACCCTGTGAGGTAGGTAGGCCATGCTCTATGGGCTGGGTGGTAAGAACAATCCCTAAAGAAAACACCCAAAAGAAAAAGAGCCAAAGCATGCTTGTGGCGCATCACGTGCACACCGTTCCAGCACGCGCAGCGCACAGCGCACGCACGTGATGTGGCGCATGGCGAAAATTAGGGGGTGGGGAAAAAAATAATAGCACACCCTGCCCCTCCCCTAGTAAAAATGTTCTACAAAAGCAAAAGGAGTTTGGGCATCTTGCACTATCTGACCACAGTCACGTCCGACAAAAGCACATGAATCAAAGTGGGAAAAAACAAAGGGCCTCGTTCCACTACTTTCCATTGGTGGAAAATGAGACTGAATACTCCGCTAGAACATGGAAAGATACACCGCCATATTTTCTCTCTTCTGCATCTGGACAGTAGTGGAGTGAGGCCCTTAGTCTGCCATACGTACATGTCATCATTGTGCAGTGGCCCTCCAACGGGTATTTCTTTTCCCTTGATTTAGGGTGTACTGGCAGTGGGCCTGCAAGTGTGTTTTTCCATTTTCGTTTTTTGCTAAAATTGACAGCCGTCCCCATACCATAGGGCGTTCCTCCAGCATGCACCAAATGTGCAAAATGAGAACGGATCTTCCCTCAGGACACGGAAAGATTCATCGCCATGACTTATGTCTGCTGTGCATGTGGTGAGTGGTTAAGCGAGGCCCATAATGAGAGCCCCGACATTTCCGGCGATCTTCCCTCAGGACACGGAAAGATTCATCGCCATGACTTTTTCTGCTGTGCATGTGGTGAGTGGCTGAGCAAGTCCCATAATGAGAGCCCCGACATTTCCGACAATACTGCTGACAGAAGGCCTCGCTCCAGTTATCTTTCCATGTTCTACCAGAAGGTTCATTTCCATTTTGCACATTTCGTGAGTCACAATTCACAAATGGCTAATGGCCGTTACCCATCGTATTTTTTTTCTTTTCTTTTTCTTTTTCCTTTTTTTTGTGAATCAGCAATCCGCGCAGCATGCACCCGCACCGCACAGGTGCGCCGCAAGTATGAGCCAGAGTTAAAAAAAAGAAGACATGAAAAACAGCCAAAGTGCATGTGCTGAATTCTATACCCATCACCCTCACGAGTCTAGCTCAGTTGGCACGCCCATGAACTGTTGAAATACAGCCTCTAGTTCAACAATCAAGGCACACTCACACTGACTTTTCCACTTCTCTATGGACATAATTGTTATCAGGTGCATCCTGTCAGGGTTGGAAAAGCAGTCATATACGTGCAGAAAAGTCCTAGTGTGAGTATCTCAACACCACCGTCCTTTCTTAGGAAAGAAAAGGTACACGTCAAATGTTGCAGAACGGTTCGAGCTCATAACCTGAAAGCTGGCAGTGAGGAGCAACAGTCAGGAGTCTTCTTTCCATCCAAGTGCGTCTGCTATGTACTTATATTCCAACATCACCCATAAACGACAAAGACGAGCGATGCCGAGCCGAATGAAACTTTTGAATCCCTACCGCAAATGAGAAAAAGAAAAGAACAACGAGGCACTGTCACCACTGTGGCCCGTGCTGGACTCCTTCAGAGAAGAAAAACGAGCTACGGGGGAAAGAAGAAGAAAAAGAATCTGGAACATTATGTTCCGCGTGAAGCATCTGTGCAGCACCAGTTTTCACTGGGCCGGGAGGCACTGTCTTCCAGGGCCCACTTTGTCCTTTGGATTTAGTAGATAAAGAATTAGTGCAGGAACTCCCGAGGGGTAAGGTGCCTGGTCCTGATGCCATGCCAATTGAGCACCTCCAGGCCATACCGGACCTCTTACTCCCCTCCCTACTGGAAGGTCACACCCTGTTCCGGGGTACTGTGTGCCCACCGCCGGGGTCTGGTCAGGCTACTACTGTACTGCTACATAAGAAGGGGGACCCTTCTGACATTCGTAATTGGCGGCCCATCGCCTTGTTGTCTGCACCTTAAGTTGTTTGCCAAGATCCCGGCTAACTGATTAGCCCCCTGCCTCCCTCCGATGGTGCACCCTGCTCAAACTGGGTTTGTGCCTCACAGACAGATCTTGGCGAACGCCGTTCTGGCAAGGCTAGTCCTGCACACCGCACATGCATCTGACCCCGGTCTGGCATTTGTTTTGCTGGATTTTGATATGGCCTATGACCAGGTCTGTTGGTCGTTTCGCCTACAAGGGCTGAGAAGGCGAGGCCTGGGTCCTGCTCTGGTGCACTTGAGTTCAGGTGGAAGCCACAAAGGTCCAAGTTCACTCTCAACATCTCGTGAAGGTGTTCAATACAGAGGACATACAGCCTGGGAGGGAGTGGGTGCCCATGCCTCTGACAAATTGGGAGTAGACAATTCGGGGCAGAGAAGAACCCATCGATGACACGGGAGCGGTTACGTCTGGAGTCCAGCATGGCCAGTCTGCGTCATGAAGAGACGACCTGTGAGCTGTTGGTCGGCGCCAAGATCAACTGGCGGTGACAGACCTCTTTCAGGGCTTGAGGGTGCAGAGCACAGAGGATGAAGCGAAGTAACCCGGGATACTGTTGCCGAATGCACAACGGTGAATTCCTGCCTGAGTGTGTGTGCCCCCACGTGTGTGCGGTGCATGCGTGTGCGGTGTGTTTTGAATTTTCACAACAGCCCACTCAGATGAGTAGATCCAAAATCCAAGCACCTTTAGCCCTATTGCAGACAACGAAAACACTTGAGTTGAGACAAACCAACAATGAAACAATTACCTTTATGGTAAGCAAAGCAACACGGAGGAAAATAGAAGCGTTGAAATACCTTCCTTAACTTCTTTTTTGGGTACCCAATGCCCATTCCATTTGTGCTTGCAACTCCTCTTCTACTGTGCCTCTCATGTACAAGGCTCGCCGCGTTGATTGTGGTTGTGTGCGAGCTGCCCACTCCCCGGTTGCCATAACCGCCCACTTGCACATTATGGAAGGAGGCACAGTGAAGGGGGAGGGATATTCCTGTTTATTTTTCCTCAGATCTTCAGCTGATATTCTGTTGTCTTAATGATGCTCATCCATATGCACTTACTAGTAGTATAGAAGAGGAGGGAGGAAGGAAATTGGAGGTGGAGTCCTCACAGGGCTCTAAATACTCACCACTGACGCAGACTACTCTAGAACGGCACATGAGGTCACTCAGTGTTTGGGTTGCAGGCGATTTTGAGTTGAGGAGCAGTCGTTGCCTATGGTAAGTGGCCACCCCTACGGACTGGACAGGACCGGTTCGAGTATGGACTGCGGAAGCACCACATCCAATTCTCGCAGGTATCGGGGCGGTCATCCCCTCTTTTCTAACTCCAGGTCATAATCGAATGGTCCGCAGCCTGGTTATGCTCGGTCAACAGCCGATGCTGGGGGTTACACCCTAAAGATGCCAATTTTTCATCACAGGCTTGGTATTTCTTTTCCAATCCTGGCATCCAAATGGATGAATGACGTTTTTCCTTGATATGTCATGCTCAAATCATTGAACCATTGGCGAGTGTGTGTGTGTGTGTGTGTGTGATGATGTGTGTGTGTGTGTGTGTGTGTGTGTGTGTGTGTGTGTGTGCGCGCGCGCGTGTGAGTGGGTGTGTGTGTACAAAAAAATACTCTCTCTTTTTCTTTTCATCATCAGGTTGTCATTTTGGGTTCATGCCTTCCAAGTCTCGATGGGTTCATGCCTTCCAAGTCTCGATCACAGCTTGGTCAGGCACACCTCTTGGGGATCCTTTTTTTTTTGCATTGTCAGAAGAATGAAAAGCATCCAAACCATGTACCCCAGTCTTGGCATGGTGTTCTGAGTTTCATTCCAAAAAAAAAAATCTCATTAAGGACAAAGGAATGAAAATTCAACAATCCATTTCTGATGACGCAACCCAACTCCAATATTCCTTCCATAAATCTTAGGTTGCTGTCTTCAGCAGCATAGCTCAAGTAGGGACAGATGTGTTGGTCACACACTCTGAATCAATACTCACACTCATCAATGGCATAGCACAACACTGAAAGTGATCTTGTTCACCAAATAGAATACCCCAATAATATAATCAGGAGTTAAATAGACTCAACTGCAATAAAGAGTTTGTGACTCAGATCCATTTGTCTCTCCGGAGTCATCCAAAGAACCAATCCCCACTAATGTACACATCGTCAGTCTGGATCACTTGTCCCTACACCTATTTGACCAACTGACCTCTCTTCTGCTACTACCAGCACCTCAACTTGTTTCGCAAACCATGTATTTCTACACACACACTCATGTCTGTCTAACATTTCTCTCTGTCTTCTCTTTCAGTCCTACCTACTCCTTCATGCCCCACTGTCTGACCAGTTGAGCTCTTCCACCATCATCTGTCTTTTTGACTCCCCTTCCGTCATACATCTTCCTATCAGAAGGGTCGCACTTGCTGCATTGAATGGCACGAACAGGCCACATTGCTCCTACATGCTAGGAACACAGAGGTACGTCAACCACAATTGTAGAGGCATTGCAGTTCCAGCCCGTCTACAAATTGGACATGACATGTGAGGGTGTCGTGCATGAGTGCAGTATTGACTGTCATCATACATATGAAAACAAAACTCGCATGGGCTATCCCTTCATAATCCTCACGGCACGGCACAAGACATGTGAACCACATGCTAGCCGAATCTCAGGTGGGTCATAACAAAGTGGCATTGAGCAGGTTTCCCCAGTATTTATTCCTTCTCTATGGGCAGAGGACGACGGGGATTGATCTAAAGCCAGGGTGTTTAGCTGCTGCACGAGTCGGTCTGCAACATCTCGCCCTGGCGGTGATAACCTTTCAGTGGAGCACTCTGTAGGTGGTTAATATGGTAGTCTATTGTCCTCCTCAGGCTGCTGCATCTGCTGTTCGTCCAGCAAGGATGAGCGAGATCCCACTGTGATTGCAGCAGGTGTTTGCCCGACATAGCGTGTGGGACATGCTAAGACGGTGTGGTGGATGATGGCATCAGGGATAGTCCATGCAGCAGACAAAAAGTTTCTATGACAGCTTGCTTGAAACATTGACGACACATGACATGTCGCTGACATGTCAGCCGAGCCAGCCGCGAGGACGACACATGATCCATCTTGCTCGGTATTGTCTTTCTGCTCGAGACCATACCAAGGAGGAGGGGGAGGAGATATCTTCCAAGATAGGATGTCATCCATGAACCAATATGTGAAAGCATATGACTGAGCTGCATGCAGATCTCACAATGAAGTTTATCAATGACCGTGCTTTGTCCCAATAGAGTGTGAGATTGACGATTTTGCTTCTTCCCAATAGAGTGTGAGATTGACAATTTCTGGTCCAGCGAACAGACAACCTGATGGCGCAGAGTGCCATCCATTGTGTAAAAACTGAGTCAGAGACCACAAACCACAGATGTTGTTCTATGTCTGACACTGAAAGGGTGTTCGAGCCACATGTAGTAACCCACTCCCCGGGATGAGGACCTCCTACTGTCAAGTGCATTTGGACTGGCCCTCTTCCCGGTGGAATCAGCGCCAAGGCATAAATCATGTGCTTCATGAACAACATTGAGCACATTATTAAGGATTCTGTGGAGTGGCAGGTTAGTGTACACTTGTATAATCCGCTGTGTGTGGCGGAGAGCATCCAAGGGAATGTGCATTCTGATGGAGATCCAAGATGACCTCCTTAGCACTTTGCATGATCCAGCAGCGTCATACACCACTTTCTTCATAAAGCTCAGTGTCCTTACTACGCAGACACCTGATCATGCTAAGTGAGCGAGAAGCCATTGTTGTACTCGCAAGAGGCTTATGAGGGAACCCGTTATGCAGGTCCAAGGCTGAAGGGTGGCAAGTCGTTGAGCAAGGTGCATATTGGGAAAGGTTGCCCGCTGAGTGACACCAAGAATCGGGCGAAGAGCCCATGGAGAGTTGTGTGCTTCGAGTCCGAAGTATAAATAAGGGAGGGTGTCAGTATGCCGATAGCCCCAGTGTTGATCAAAAAGTGCATGGCTATCAAAGATGCTGGCCACGGTGCACGACTATATGTCGGAGTATCAAGCTACTGTGGCCACAGACTCCGGTGCATGACTATATGTCGGAGTATCAAGATACTGTGTTAACTTGTATGTGGACTGGCGTCTGCCGCAGATTGCCAAGTTATGCGAGCTTTTTTTGACTGGTACTATGGCAAATTGCTGGTGTAGCTGCTGAAGAGAGGTGTTGGTAACTCGTAAGGCACCCTCGAGTAGGTGCTTGGTACGCAAAACTAGAGGAACTCCGTTGACATCTTGAAAGAATTGTTGTACGTAATTCGTGCAACTGAGAGAGACTGTTATAGACCCGTTGTGTGTGTGTGTGTCTTATGGCTGTGTTGTAACCATCCTGTCCGCATAGTATGACTCACACCACATGGTACAGCCCAGTCCACATGATACCGCCCGCACCACGTAGTATCACCCGGGCCACATGACACCACTGCCCATCTTTGGCCATGTTTTTCCTTCTTTTGTGGCTTGGCCACATCAGTCCATGTACACGTGGAATGTTGACTAGAGAGAGGTCCATGGTCTGAAATCACGAGGACAACACCACAGCAGAGGAGGAGGTGACTGAGGAGGGTGGTGAGCGGGGAGCAGGGCAGCCAGAAGGTGGTGGACAACAGGAAGGAGGAGAAGGAGGTGGCAGATGAACGAGGGGGACGAGGAGCAGGTTTACAGGAGGATGATACAACTCGAGCAGGAGGAGGAGAAGGACATGGCAGAGGAGGGGCAGGAGGACAACACCGCAGAGGATGAGGTCGCTGCGGAGGAGGGTGATGGGGCGGCAAGCTTTCCATGTGGTGGTGGAGAAAGGGGAGGACGAGGGGAGGTGGCGGATGAATGGGAGGGAGAAGCAGCAGCAGATGTACGCCGTAGTCGTAGCTGATGCAGGATCCGCTTGTTTCCCTAAAAACAATGTCCAGCAGTACTGACAACCCAAACACACACAACGAAAATCGAGCAAGGGGCTAAGCGTAGCAAACCAAGCTGCCCTGGTCCAGTCCAGACAGCCAAGGGCACATGAGAACCCGATCCACACTAGTGATTCCATGAAAGAAAGCATGTGTGGCCATTTAAGGTGTGTTTTGCAGACAAAAAATGATCCTGTCTGCACATGAGGTCCCCTTATGGAGCACCATCCATGAGTTCAGTCTCAGTTCAGTTTTCTCACCTTCACCTGCGACTCCCTTGAACACCCACAAATCTCCCAGGATGGGACCACCACCCCCTGCTGTTGCAGGCACACATAAATCACAGAAAACCATGAAGGATCAGTTTCATTTCCTTAGTACCTTAGAGAGTGAACAGATATGTCCAACCACACAACTGCTACCTGATGGCCTAATCCGATTTGACAAGGAATCTAAAAAAATCCAGAAGAATGCCGCAACACCTGATGGCCTAACCTGATTTGACAAGGAATCTAAAAAATTCCGGAAGAACGCCGCAAGGAGCGAATGGCAGGGAGTTGTCGGAATTTGCACCTCTGCGGCAGGCACACTTTCAAGAACCCAAAGAGCATCATAGTAGCACACAGAGGCAAAGACTAGAAGCTTGACATCCTAGGGCAGACTCACACAAGAGCACTTTCTTTCGTTGTTTTTTTGTACATTTTTGCACACCCACACACTTGCGCCATCTCTTCTGGGGGGTCAATCCAGTTGCTTATCACCGGCAAGCATCAATAATCAGCTCATGACAGAGAAAGAGAAACAAGGGGGTAGAGTAGGGCAAGGGAGAAAAGGAAGAACAGACAAAAAGACAACCTTAGCAATGCCACACCCCTGCAGCACTGCCCACCACACCAAGGGGAGGCAGAAGGTCAAGTTTCTGACCCTATATCCAGAGTGTGCTAACGGGGCGCTCATGTGGGCTGGGAAATGTCCAATTAGTACCCAGTTGCTCACCATGAACACCCCTAGGAAATTGAGGCCAAGCCAGAACTGGAGAAACTGCCTACTGTGTACTGCCCATGTTCCCATAGAACCCTTCCACACAACCTAACTCCAAACCCAGCCCATTTAAAGCCTACTATGTTCCCTAGTGCACTCCTGTACATTGTACGACTCCCATTTCTTACCGCTATACATTTGAGCCCACTACCTTTCCCCCTCCCCGTTCGCCTCATCATCAACCGCTCAACATGCCATCCTCACTATTACAACCTACACCCATCTGCCTCACCCTATCATCTGACAGTCCCCCAACTGTTCATGCTACTCCCAGCATTTTACTCATTGTCCACACTCTTGTTTTACTTATTCTCCACACTCTTGCTTAGCAAAAAAACCTCAAAACCCTTTCCTAACCTACCCCCCCCAAAAAAAACTCAAGACCCCTTCCTGACATATCCTTAAAAAACCTCAAACCAAAAAAGAAGAAACCCACAAAGGACCATACACACCAGCTAAAACAAGTAACCATGGAATATAACCACCTCCACGAAATGCCACCGCAGCCTCCCATACTGAAGGTGGCCTCTCTGAACAACGATCCATCTCTCTCCCATACTTTCCAAAATCTTTTTTCGTCTCCTGCCACGTTCCTTTTGCATCTATTGAAGTCCACCATCACCGCCATCCTCCCCTTTTCTTTCGAGAAGGGTGATGACCTTGAGACGTCATTGTCGAAATGGCCAGCCGCAGGTAATTCAGAAGTTCCATTCAACTAGTTCCATTAGGATTCGGACCCCGGTACGTATTCTGACTGTTCATGGGTGTACCAACTGACGTAGGCCCGTCAGGCGCATGATCACTGCCATCCTAATGTTCTCCAATGTCCGGTTTTGCAATACTGCCATTAAAGAAGGAGATATTGTCAAATACTGGATCTATTGCAGATGTTCCCATAGAAAGATCTATGTTGGGTCGTGTTGTTGATGCATTAGAACCTATTGACGGAAGGTGCTTTAGGGGATGTAGCATGAAGACGTGTAGAAGTCGAAGCTCCGGGAATCATTTCACGTAAATCTGGGCATGAACCAATGCAAACAGGATTAAACGCGGTGGATGTCCTTGTTCTAATAGGTCAAGGACAGCGATAACTTGTTATTGGAGATAGACAAACAGGTAAGACTGCTAGAGCTATTGATACTACATTGAATCAGAAGCAGAACAATGAACTGCATTGTGACAGTCTTCCCTTGCTGAATCCATTGATCCCACAGGGTCCATATTGCCCACAACACCGCCACTATTACAACTTCCGCTGCAGACAAGAAGAGCCCACACGGCATCAAGGGAGCACAGAAAATGTCAGATGAGTCTCCTTGTTTCTGATTTGCGTAGCTGCGTGTTTCCATGTTGGTTCATGTCACATTGATTTGTCAGCCCACGAAGATTGCATTGGACCAATGGCTGTGTCCCCGGAGGCAGCACTTTGCAGAATCTGATAATGCAGAGCTATGATGCAGGTGCCCAGACACACACACACACACACACACACATATATATATATATATATCGTCACAAATAGAACTGCCCGGTAAACCGTAGGCAGAGAGAGAGAAGAGGACAACAAACGAGGGGCTGTGACAAA
>BFEA01000335.1:980438-994069 GCA_003427395.1 Chara braunii
TGACGACAGAAAGGACACACATTGTAAGGATGGGGTGGATGAGCGCATGGAAGACCTAACTGAGCATTCTCAAAACAACAACTGCCACGACGGCTCGCATTAAGCATGCCAACCATACATTCCTGACAAATAGCATGTCTATTGCAGTACATAGAGAGAGAGAGAGAGACAGAAAGATGGCAATGCTGTTGCCTTAGTCAGTTTTGGATAGCTGGCTGTGAAGCGAAAAACAGAGAACAGTGCAATGTCCATGGCAACACACCTACACTGTTTCCCAACAGCAGCCTCCTCTCTCTCTCTCTCTCTCTCTCTCTCTCTCTCTCTCTCTCTCTCTCACACACACACACACACACACATATCATGCTCATGGATAGGGTCTTCCAGATCCACAACTGGTAGATCGGGTCTTCCAGAAGCATTACTGGTCGGAAGGTCTTTTGCAAGCCACCGCACACTTTTGTTATCCCTTCCGGTTTCAAAATGCTGGTGAGATAAATGTGTGAGGCTTATGCCCCTATGAGCCCCTTTTGGGACCTGCCAAGTATCATGTCGGCCGCCCTAAGTGAAGGCAGGCACGACGAGGGCCTGAGGGCCCCTATTTCGGTCACCACGCAACTCAAGGAAATTCAGGCAGTCGCGCAGCGCCAGTTGATTGAAAGAACCCACGCCCTGGGCAGCCTGTGTGAATGTATCGAAGGCAGGCCCTGGGCTGGATACGGGATGTGGGCCTAACACAGGCCGTTGACAGTTGGGCGCGAGCAACCACTACAGGCCCAGGGCCTGAATTGTGTGGACTGGGCCTTAGCCTACTGGGGCCTACCGGAAGCTTCTTGGGAAAGGCCCAGCGCAGCCTGGGACAGCAAGCTGGGTGTGGAGCAGGGTGGTCCTTGGGTGCAAGTGTGTTGAGGAACGAGGTTGTGATTGAGGCGAGAGACATACCTGGTGCTGGAAGCATGCGACATTGGTCGCTGTACGCTCGTACTTCGGGAAAGCTGTTGACGTCATCTTCGGCATTGTAGTCCAGGCTAGATAGGATCTGCCATCTGTAGTCTGGGCGTCGAGCGCCAGATAGGATATCAACATTGGTTCTTCATTGATGATGATGATGAGACTTTACCAGCATTGTCAATTATGAGCTCTTGGTGTGTTCTTATTTGGTGAAACTCGTGATGCAATTCTGCTGTTGGTTCGAGGTCACGACTATCTGGTCTTGTGTATATGATGCTGTTTGACTGCTGAAGTTCGCTAATGCTCATCTTCCTTGCAAATGGAACATGCAGAAATAAATTTATTTATTGTGAGAGATGTCATCTGGGATGCGTGGTTAAGAGCGAGGAGCATTTGTGCTTTGTTATTGTTACCGAGCCTTTTGGTAGCCGTTGGACAATCAGTCTGCTTTTGGCTCCTTCAGTAGGATAGGCTGCTGAGTCCGCTAGAGCTGTGGTACGTTGGTGACAGACATGAGACAATCAGTAATCATGATATCCAAGTGCTTCAAACTTTCACCACTCGAACGTACATGGCACTACCAGAGGCAGTCTTCATAGGATAGGGAAGACATATCACAAACACAGCAGTTATAGTTGCACATGGCTATGTCCCCAAACCTGACCATAATAAACACGGGATAAGACCAGTTTGTGCCTGGCCCGTTCTTGGAGACGTGTCCATGGACTGTCCATGCGTTTGACCGTGGTTGTAACCATGGTCGTGCTTCTCTAGCTGGGGAAACTTTTAACTCTTTTATGGGCTCCTCTAGCTCGGCTGTGTGGCAGTGTCTCTGCACATGTTAGATGTTCGCATGTACGGCTACTTCTGCACGTTGTCTCACCTCCATCTAATCCATACGACAACACACTTCCCGAGTCAGCTGCAACCGCTTCCTCTCTCTCTCACACACAGACAAAGACACACAGCTACCTCCCAGTTGAAGGAAGAGTCCAATAGTTGGCATGCATTGTTCTGTTGTGATGTGTGTGGGTGAGTATGCATGCGTTGCTCTGTTGTGATGTGTGTGCGTGAGTATGCACGCGCTGTTCTGTTGTGATGACTGTGGATGGGCCTCACCGTACCACTCACCAAATGTGCAAATTGAGGATGCATTTGCCCCTTGACATCAGATGCATGCGACATATGTGTGTATGTGTGTGAGCATGCATGCATGCGCTGTTCTGTTGTGATGTCTGTGGGTGTGCGTCTTTTAGCATTGGCCTCGCCGTACCACTCACCAAATGTGCAAATTGAGGATGTATTTCCCCCTTGACATCAGATGCATGCGAGATATTTGTGTCTTTTTCACATTTGATGAGTGGTGCGCTGGGGCCCTGTCCGGGGGTGTGGGTCGGTAGGTGCAAAGACGTACATAAAATAATAAAAACAAAAATCGTCCCCTGATGAGCCTCCACTTGGATCTCTGTTCCACATTGAGATGTCGGGGGCAAGGCCCACCACATGCACAAAAGACAAAACTTATGGCCGTGTATCCTTCCATGTTCTACCGAAATACTCATTCTCATTTTGCACAATTGGTGAGTAGTGGAGCAAGGCCCATCATCATTGAACGGACCAGGCGCTGGCATCACAATTTGAATGCAGGACAGTTCACGGAACTACTGACTGAGATTTGGGCCGCTGGCCGTATTCCAGCTTCGCTCCACTACACAACACTCTACATGCATGAGAACTGTAACGGAGCCACATGCACTTGGGTGAATCGCCGAATCCAACATTTTGAATGTACAAGGAAGTGTGGAGTGTAGTGAGCCCATTTGTTCGCCAACTGGAAAAAGAAAAGCTACACACAGAGAAAAGAAGCGAAATGGAACGCGCCAAAGAAAAAAGAAAAGGCCACACCATCTGCTTCATTTTCTCACTCGACCGCCTGTACGACTCACATCGCACATCTACCAATGATTCGCACTGTGACAGACGGGCGGAATTTTACATTCGACATCTCACAATCCTCCATCGAACACCCAACCACGATCTAACGGGCATCATTATCGTTGCACACATGCGTGGTGTGGCCGAAAGTGGAACGCAGAACCCGACAGCCATATGAAAATCCCCTAACTGTATCAGTGGTGTGGCCGAAAGTTGAATGGCCAAAACATAGCAGTCGGCACAACGCATACATAAGGCAACACAATTACCGAATGACCATCACAGAAAACACAAAAAAAAAGAACTGCACCATTACACAAAAGGCTCCAATAACTGACTGAGTTTAAATGATGTAATTTGCTGTGTCAATAATATGTCAGTTAAACTCAGCGTGCTAACACCACGAGCTCCGTAAAGTTTGCTGTGTCACAGTGCCCACTAGCATGCACTTCGCTCCATTTGTAGGGAGGCAGCAGCCTGCAACCCCAGTAATTGAAGGATTTGGTGCTGCACAATGCAAAGCTGTAGCCCATGGCATCTACCCGCTGTGATGCTACAAGCCCCCAAGTCCCCAAAATCCTCCCCCGAGCGTCCGACATCAACAAAACACAGGTCTTAAGAGATGAGGACGGATTCTGCATACACTTTTTGGCCAACCTGGGCAGACTCCGCCTGCCGGCCCAAGCCGCGGTCTAGCCCCGAAAACATCACTATAATCAGTACACTTACGAGTGCTGCTGCACACTGTCCTGTTTCCATGACCATGAACAACAGTTTGACTACGCTAACAGCTTCTTCAGGGGCCCCATGCATTGTGTGGGCATTGTCAGCATTGAAGATTTTTTTCCTTACCTCGTCCGCCAAACATTAAGAGTCGTGTCTCTATCGACTGCGTGCTATGCCGGTTTTCCACCATTACAGCAGCGTGAGCACATCTTGGAGGTGGCATGGGGCTCGCCCCCCTCACCAGAGTCCATTCCAAAGAAACTGCAGTAGCCGCCGGGCAAACATAAAAAGGTGACCCACATCAACCACACACAGCAGACATGCAATGCAATTAAATATAACCATCACCCACAGTCCACTGACGTAACTCAAACAATCACCCTGTTCCTTTTTCAAACTCAATCTGAACTTGACGAGGACATCGAGCGACCTTTGGGCTTCCCTTCTAGAGGCCAGCTTGGGGGAAGTAGCCATGGCTACACCGAAGGACTGCAAGTTGCTTATTGGTCTGCAACATCGGCGTGGGATACGGTGTTGTACATTGGTATAGAGTAGGCCCTCCTAGTTTGACTGGGACATGGGTCAGGAGAACATAGGAGAGAGGGGGGTGAGTTACACATCTCAGAGTCCAGGTCACACAGATAAGTGCCATGTAACTGAGGGATGCCCATTGTGGTGTGCATGCTGCTGCATGGCATAATGGGGTATGCTGGATCTCAATGCCTACTCTATATGATCTTGGCTGTTGTGCACGAGTTTGCGGACTGCTCTCTCACCTGATGGATGGACGGATGGAAGCGTCTTGCATAGTCTTGCACAACTTTCTACAGTGCTTTTGTCCTTTTGTCCTGAATGGTAGTTGAGTAGGGGCCATCTGCAGTTTGTCTTTTCTTTCAGTACCACAGTGATAGATTTGGGACCAAGGTGGGACTCCTCTTAGCTGGACTAGGTCACCAACCTACCTGGGACCTTTTGGTAGACAATGGGACCTGGTCCAATGGAGTAGAGCCCCCTTGCTACCAGATCTAAAGCCACTGCAAGCATTTCTCTGCCTTGCTGGAAGGAGGGGCCACGGTAAGGTTGGGACATTAATTTTCAAGGGGATCTTGACTGCATTTTTCTGCAAACTCTGACATGCAGCCCGTAGCTTGGCTCGCAACTGTCTACTCCACAAATTGCTGACTGGGTCGCTGAATTGGACCTCTCTTGTTGAATTATTTGAATTTATTTCTCTTGTGATGTTTTATTTGTCATTCTCCAGAGAGAGAGGAGAGAGAAGTTGTTCAAGTGCTTCACTTGAGGGAGTGAGGAAAGCGGGGAGGAGTGTTCATCAGAAAGGAAGGAATTGCAGACCCCTCTTCACGGACTCACTGACACCCCAATCCTCCTCCATGGCAATGACTGCAGCAGACTGCAAGGTCCAAATGTACATTGACGCTGAGGTAGATTAAAAGCAATATCGATTCTTTTATGAAAAGCCTTGCAGGAGGAGGAGGAGGAGGAGGACTGAAGGGGAGAAGGTTTGAGAGCCCAAGAGGCCAGCTTTAGGATTGTCTCTGCACTAGCTGGTGTGCAAGTTGCAAAGAAGACTGCTCCACTCCTCAGGGCCCTAGTTAAAGTCTGGTCTCCTGAAGACCATTCGGGCCAGATCTGCCAGCTCTTTGACGAAGTCAAAAAGCTGTGGAAAGACATGGCCATAATTGCACAAGAAAACTGTGACCAGCTGCAGACGTTTGCAGACTTGCAACAAGGTCAAGTTCCTAACCTTCCCCTTCTACCTCCCGCTCCCAATGCTGTAGGTCAGACTGTCCTGGCCCCTCTTACCACCTCCTCTACATCTTCCAGTGTGGCGACCAGCCAAGCGGCAACTGCAGTAAGTGCACATTCCAGTGCCACTGCAGCAGACATGACCAAATTTGCACAAGAACACCGTAACCAGCTGCAGATGTTTGCAGACTTGCAACAAGGCCAAGTTCCTAACCGTTCCCCTTTACCCCCCGCTCCCAATGCTGTAGTTCACACTTTCCTTGCCCCTCTTCCCACCTCCTCTACATCTTCAAGTCTGGGGATCAGCCAAGTGGGAACTGCAGTGAGTGCAGATTCCAGTGACTGCAGCAAGCAGCGGCGCCGAAAATTCTGGAACTGCTGCCGCAAATATGGACACATCAAATGCTGGTCCGAGCTACAGCGGTCTCTATGTGCACAAGAAGGCGGCGCAGATTCCGCCTAGGTACGATGGGAAGGACGATATGACGTCCTGGATCAGCTCCATGCGATCATACTTTGAGGTGCTGCCAACGATTCTATTTTTATTTTGATTAGTTAGATGTACAGCCATTGACATCTGACAGACAGCATAGTTTAGAACTGTTCTTTGTTCATTGTGCTTCTGTTTGCGAACCAGTCAAAGTCAAAGTAGTTTCGTTTGTAGGAATCTGAACTTACCTGTTGAACCCGAATGTATAGTCTCTGACATAGCCGCCGATTATTTATATTATTTTATTATAATTCGGTCTGTACATGTCGCTGTGGTACGCATCGATCGTGTGTCCTAGTGCAGACGGTGTGCAGTTCTGTAGCATATGAGCGATAGGGATATCACTAGTGAGGACGACCGGATCTTGCGATCAGCGAGACGCCCGGTAGCCCACTTGGCCCTAGGACCAGAGGGTGACAGGTTTCTGTTCCGCCAGCTTAGAGAGCCGCAGCAGCAACAGAGGAGAGCTAGGGCAGCAGAGGAGAGCTAGGGCAGCAGAGGCCAGCAGGGCGTTTGCAAGTGAAGTCGCAGCTGGCAGCAGAGTTCCCAGGCTAGCAGTTCAGGGACTATAGGGTCAATGGTCGCGCAGACCATGAGTCAGTCCACTGGCGTAATGGCAAGCCAGCCAATAGTGTCGACTCCCAGTCGCCATACAGCGAGCTCTTGATCGCGAGGCACAGCTACAGAAGGCTTTAGGAGAGATTAAGGCAGAAAAAGAAAGAATGATTAGGAGAAGAGCCAGGTTGCAGCGACGACAAGCGGACATTAGCGAGTTAGAGGAGATGGACCCACAGGAGTTGGATGATCAGGTGAGGACCCTGAGGTCGGTCTTGTTAGGTGTAGTAGAGATGCAAGACCAGCACACGGCGATCTTACAGGACATCCAGCAGAGTCTGGCCGTCTTGGTCGGACGAGCGCAGGCGGCATCATCACTGTCCGTTGTACATCCTTCTCCTTTTGTCCCACCGGTGTGACTGGGGTATCCCCATATACCACTCCAGCATCGGTTCAGCCTGTCTCCCTGGGTATGCCTTTAACAGGCGGGTTATCAGCAGGTCCTAGTTTGCAGGTTCCTGTACAGACAGTGTTCTCCCAACCTTCGTCTCAGGTTGCCGTAAGCGGGCCGCCTGCTGTCTCACAGCCTGCACAACTGCAGGGTTCACAGCCCCAGCAGATAGTGCAGCAGCCTGCAGGTGCAGGTACAGGGACAAAGTCAGTGGGTACCAAAGATGGTCATCGCCGCTCCTAAGCCCTTTACGGGGGATAAGAGGGGCGAAGACCTCGACACTTGGTTGAGGGCAGTGCCAGTCTACGTCAAGTGCAAACTTACCTTGCCGCACGAGGAAGTGCTTGTGGCTGCCTCCTATTTAGAGGGGAGTGCAGCACGATGGTTGAGTGGTTCAGTGCAGCTACAAGGGTACGGTCATGACTTTCGCGCTTGGGAGGTCACCCAGAAACTGGACGACTTTCTAAAGTTGGTGGAAGACAGGTGGCATGATCCTCAGGAGGCCCAAAAGGCTACTGATATGATCCTGACACTGCACACGAGGCAGTTTAAGTCAGTAAGGGAAGCCACTGACGCTGTAGAGCGTCTGATCTGTGTCCCTGGGGTGCGCTATGACCCCCAGGTCTTACTCAGCTCTTACCTAAGATGCTTTCCCATGTGTTACATGTTGCGCCTGCAACAGGCTGCACGCTGAAAGCCTGAAAACGAGGGCCTACAGACCCCGTGTTGTTTTCAGGCCAAAAGCCTGAAAACAAGGGCCTACAGGCCCCGTGTCACTTTCAGCCTGAAAGCCTGAAAACAAGGGCCTACAGGCCCCGTGTCAGTTTCAGCCTGAAAACAAGGGCCTCCAGGCCCCGTATCAGTTTCAGCCTGAAAGCCTGAAAACAAGGGCCTCCAGGCCCCGTGTCATTTCAGCCTGACAGCCTAAAAACGAGGGTCTAAAGGCCTCCAGACACCCACTACGGATGGTAGGAGAAAGTCACTGCCTCCCAACTGGAAGGCGAAGGGTCGCATTATGTTTGTTGATAACGATGGTTCAACCATCGAGTTAGATGACAACTTCCAAGAGGGAGTAGGTTCAGAGGCTGGCAGCGTAGAGGTTTCGGGGGGTGGAGTAGTCGCTACCGTAGCTCAAAAAGGAAAGGCGACCGGTAGACGCCGTGGAGGTTCCCGGTCTAGGAGTCAAGTTGACCCCAATGCTCCTCCATGGGAGAAAGCGGGTCTCACAGAGGACGTGTGGAGAGACAGGTACACCCGGCAGACCTGTATTCGTTGCGGCCAATATGGCCACAACCAATTCAAGTGCCGCAATAAGAAGGTGACCGAAAAGATCCCGCCTACGACGGGGCAGGCGTTGGGATCCTCCGCTCCCGTTGGTAGCAATGTGGCTAGCAGTTCTAGCACTGCTCCGGGAAACGCGTCAGGCCTATAGGAATGGTAGTTGTTCCTGCTAGGGTCGAGGTGGTGGACACACCCTCACCATCTCGAGAGATGGCCCAAGCTACTGACTCCATAGTCGTCCTGCAAACACATTCTGACCCATCGAGCCCCTGTTCGATGAACGTGTTTGAATCCTTAGGAGCTAGAGGAGGAGTGGTCTAGATCAGACCCACTAGCTTCTTGGACGGCATTGGCGAAAGCCCCTAAGGGAGAGATGTTTGTCGGCGTGGTAGTCATCGGCGGCCGCAAGGCCGGGGCCTATTATGACACTTGCTCGACTAGGAACTTCATTAGTCGCACGTGCGTTGAGAGGCTGCGCTTACAAGGGCAAGTGCAGCGCCTAAGTCGACCTGTGGAGTTGACCTGTGCCAACAAACAGCGCATGGTACGACTACCTCCAGGATGTTGAGTGTTGGTTCCCGTACGCGGGAGGGGAATTGAGACATCGCGTCTCGTTCCTAGTAAGCGATGATCTCCCTATGGATATCTTGTTAGGTATGTACTACCTCTCCGTGGCACAGCCCCAGTTTGACTGGGACCAAAAAGTGGTCAAACACACTTTGCCAAGTGGGGGAACCGCCAGATTAAGTCCCACGGATGCATGTGTGCGGCCGCATTCCATAACTATTATAAGCAAAATCCGGAGGAGGGTATGTATCTAGTTTATGTCTCTGCACCAGGCGAGCCGGTGAAAATGCCGCCGAAGATTGAGGGAGTAGTTGCCAAGTACTCTGATCTATTTGAAGAACCTACAGGCGTTGCTGAGAGGGAGGTCGTCCACGCGATAGAGATTATCCCAGGGTCTAGTATTCCGAAGGGTAGGTTCTATCGGATGTCTCCAGGCGAGCTTGATGAGCTTCGCCGACAACTTAAGGAACTCGTAGAGAAGGGTTGGATCCAGCCGAGTGTTTCACCTTATGGGTCACCAGTCCTAATCGCACCGAAGAAGAAAGGAACACTGAGGATGTGCATTGACTATAGGGGCCTCAATGCCATCACTGTCAAGAACAGAGAGCCCCTACCGCGCATCGATGACTTGCTAGATAAAGTGCAAGGGTGCCGGTAGTTCAGTAAGATAGATCTGAAGTTTGGGTACCATCAGATTGCAATCCGGCCTGAGGATCAACCCAAAACCGCATTTCAGACCAGGTACGGTCCGTACGATTTTATAGTGATGCCTTTCGGCCTTTGCAATGCTCCTGGCACCTTTTAGCATGCTATGAATCGGATATTTCATGACTACTTGGATAAGTTTGTCATCGTGTACCTCGATGACATACTTATTTTTAGTACGACTGTCAAGGAGCACGTTGCGCACTTGGACAAAGTCCTTAGCTTCTTCGACAGCACAAGTTCAAGATCAACGGTTAAGACCGTCGAGGAGCATGTTGCGCACTTGGACAAAGTCCTTAGTCTTCTTCAACAGCGCAAGTTCAAGATCAACGGTTAGAAATGCAAGTTTGGCCGCACCCGTGTCTTGTACTTGGGTCATGAGATTTTTGCGGAGGTCTTGAAGCCCGATGACGCGAAGGTGGCCAGCATTCGAGACTGGCCGCGTCCTCAGTCCGTGACTGAGATGAGGTCCTCCTTAGGGATGACAGGCTACTACCGCAATTTTGTACAGAATTACAACATAGTGGCCACCCCTTTGACGGACCTGACTCGCCTTGACACCCCATGGGAGTGGACAGACAGGTGTGGGGCTGCTTTTAGACAATTGAAGCATGCGTTGACACACCATGAGGTCTTGAAACTTCCTGATCTTGACAAACCTTTCGTAGTAACCACGGATGCTAGCCAATATGGCATAGGTGCTAGCCAATATGGCATAGGCGCCGTACTTGTGCAGCAGGAGGGGAAAACGTTGAGGCCGGTAGAGTACATGTCCAAGAAGATGCCCTCTCAAAAGTTGGCTAAGTCCACCTATGAGAAGGAGCTCTACACGATCTACAAAGCGCTCACCCACTGGATGCACTACCTCCTTGGTCGCTTCTGCTATGTCAAGACTGATCATCAAACCCTGAGATGGATGAAGACTCAACCGGTACTCTCCAACGCTCTAAAGCGTTGGATCGAAGTCATTGAGCAGTATGACTTCGAGCCCCAGTATATCAAGGGGGAGTACAACAAAGCTGCTAATGTGTTGTCGAGTAGACCAGACTTTCTCGGTGCGCTGGTCACCGAATTTGGGCTTGAGGACAATGTTACTCAGTCTTTGGTGGATGCCTATCGCGAGGACTCGTTTATGGTCGAGATCATACGCAGACTCAAGGCGAAAGACAAAGAGACTTCTGTCGAGTTCGAGTTGGTCAATGGCCTGCTGTTCCTCGAGAAGGTCGGGAATAAGCGTCTGTGTGTTCCTAATAGAGAGTCTTTGCGTAGTTTATTTCTAGGTGAGTGTCATGATGCCACCGCACATTTTGGTTTCAAGAAGACTGCCGCTAATCTGTTGCAGCGGTTTTGGTGGCCCACAATGATGAGAGACGCCACACTGTATGTCCAGACTTATCAAGTTTGTCAACGTGACAAGCCCCGGACACAAGCTCCTCTTGAGTTGCTCAAACCCCTTCCGATTCCGGAAAGGCCTGGTGAAAGCCTTCCATGGACTTCATGGATACGCTAGTCACCAGCAAAAGCGGCATGAGGTACATCTACCAAGGCTGAATATCCGGTCCCGCCGGGAGGGCCTTCCCCCACCTGAACCGGGCCCGTGGTACCGGCCGGTGGAGTGCACCGGTTCCCCGCTAGTTGCAAATTGCGCACCGATTCCCCGCCAGTTGCAAATTGCTCACTTGTTTGGGGCCGGGAGGCCTCCATGCAGGTCGTGGAGGCCTCCCGGCCCCAAAAAAAATCAACCAGGTCCCGTAGGCCCTCCCGATTATTGAAAAATTGGCGGCCTATTTGGGCTGTCGATCTGGTGAGATCTGCGGCCCAGATAGGCACAGTCTCGACCTCGTTCACTTTCAACGAAGTGTCGAAGTGACGGGTCCTGCTGCTCGAAAGCAGCTGGAGGCGGGAGGCGGGGTGGTGGGGGCTGTGCCTGGGGAAGGTTTGGATTGCCGCCAAGAACTTCGGGTGGTTTCGCGTCCGAATGTTCAAAAACTGGCGGCCTATTTGGGCTGTCGATCTGGTGAGATCTGCGGCCCAGATAGGCCGCCCGTTTTTTAACATTCGGACGCGAAACCACCCGAAGTTCTTGGCGGCAATCCAAACCTTCCCCAGTCACAGCCCCCACCACCCCACCTCCCGCCTCCAGCTGCTTTCGAGCAGCAGGACCCGTCACTTCGACACTTCGTCGAAAGTGAACGAGGTCGAGACTGTGTCGACCCCCACACGTCCGCCCCGGCCTCGGATCGCCATCGCCCCACCCCGCCGTCGATCGGTAAAGGTAAGTCTTCCTTTGCTGTTCTCTGATTCTTCTTCTTCGTACCATCTTCTTCTTCTTCTTCTTACTATCAGCTTTTGCTTCTGCTTCTGGCAAAGCCGAAGTCGAAAGTTTGCAAAAGAGAGAGAGAGAGAGAGAGAGAGAGAGAGAGCAAAGTAGTGGGCACGTGCGGGGGTTAAAGGGTGACCGCGCGCGGAGAGAGAGAGAGAGAGAGAGAGAGAGAGAGAGAGAGAGAGAGAGAGCAAAGTAGTGGGCACGCGGAGAGGTTAGCTGGCACGTGGGCGACGATATGGACAGTGGATGATGATGATGATGGAGGAGGATGACATTATGATGATGGTGACGACGATGACGACGACGACAACGAAGGATGACATCATGATGATGGTGACGACGACGACGACGGCGATGATGATGATGATGATGGTGATGGTGATGGTGATGATGATGATGATGACGACGACGACGGCGACGATGATGATGATGAGGAGGAGGAGGAGGACACCCCGAAATGCAGCCCACCCTCAACCCATGAATTCCCCCTCTCCCCCCCAACCAACCCCATGAGAAAAAAAAATTGCATATCAATATTTCTCTGCGGATTCGGGGAGATCTCGACAAGTGCAGTCCAACCCCATCATCAAAAAAAAAAAATTAAAAAACATCGACCCAGTTTTGGGCCCAACCGGAATTCCGGTTGGACCACCGGGGTTCCCGCCGGCCTGGTTGGGTCCGGTCCGGTCCAACCGGCCGGTGGCCGGTGCAGCCCTGACATCTACGTCATTGTGGATAGATTTAGTGAGTATGCTAGGTTAGTGGCCATGCCGGAAACAGCAAAGACCGCGTACGTTATCAAGCTATTTAAGGAAAACTGGGTAAGAGACTTTGGCCTGCCGAAGTCTATAATCAGTGACAGGGATGTCCGATTCACCAGTGAGCTGTGGAAGGCCGCAGCTGCAGAACAAGGAACGCAGCTGCAGATGACATCTGGAAATCATCCGGAGGCAAATGGACAGGCAGAGCAGATGAACCGCGCTGTTCAACACTTGTTGAGGCATTACATTAAGCCCAATCAAGTGGACTGGGATGAGAAGCTTGCTCCCAACGCCAGCCTGTATAACAACGCAGTTCATAGTGCCACTGGAGTAGGTCCAAATAGCCTACTTCTGACATTCCAACCCAGACTTCCTGTTACGGACTTCGCCAGGGCTCGATCCCTGGTCTATCTTTTGCTGTTTCGGCTGCATCCCATTTTCGGCCTGGCACCCTTTTTCCAAACCCCTCCTTTGGCACCGTAGGATTTTGGACAACTGGCACCATGCTGCAATTCGGGCGCCACTTTCAAATACTGCATTTTTCAGTTCTGCCCTCGGGGCCTTTGCAGAAATGCCCCTGGTACCGTACGTGTCACCGGTACTTATGCCGGCTCCCCGTACGGTACGGGGACCAGTCTCGTACCAGTCCTCTGCTGCTGTACTCGTACTCAGTGTGACTTGCTGTTTCGACATTCGGGATCCAAGACTTCGACTTTGTGCCTTGCCACGGTGTCTGCGTCCGATCCTCAGTCCCAGTCAGTCGTGTCGAGTGAGTGCGTGTGTGTGTGTGCTCTCACTCTCTCCCTCTCTCTCCTCTCCCTCGGCTCACCCTCAGCCTCACGCTCGTTACACTGGTATCGGAGCGGTTCGAACCCGCCCGACCCACCCTGCTTCGACGTCGTCACCTGGCCATCATCAACCATCGTCGAGATCGTCGCCGTCGTGCCACGTCATCATCATCATCATCGTGATCGTCGTCATTGTGCCCCGCCATCATCATCACAGACGGGATCGCCGCCGTCGCGCCACGTCATCACCACCACACCCGTCGTCCTCGTCACTGCGCCGCGCCGTCCTTGTCATCGCCGTCGCCCAGATAAGTAATCAACGACAATTTTA
>BFEA01000335.1:1015414-1031373 GCA_003427395.1 Chara braunii
AGAGAGAGAGAGAGAGAGAGAGAGAGAGAGAGAGAGAGAGAGAGAGTTCTTCTTCCTCTTCTTCTAAGTCCACCATCTCTTCTTCCCCTCTCACCACCTGACTTCTCAGTATCAGCGGACTACTACAGAGAGAGAGAGAGAGTTGTGACATGAGACTTGACGACATTGGATCCAGACTCGACATTGGGATTCAGACATGTTGACGAGGGACTACTTGGGCCTGTGCTGAACACTTGGTGTTGACGACATTCCCATCTTCCCTTCTTCGTCTAACCCCACCTCCTTCGTTTGTGTATGGTTGGGGCTGGCGCAGTCTTCTTGTGTGAAGCGCCAGACCCCTTCACACCATGATGATGATGATGTATGTTCGGGGCTGCATTGCAATATTGATTGTTCGGATCATTGGTATCTAAGTCTTCCGCTGTGCTATCTTATCCTTTGTATTGAAGGGTCGGTTCTTGTTCTGGTCTGCACCTATACGGTATGCAACACCTACAGTGGTGGGCTTATCTTCGAACTCTACTGGTGCATCTGCGAGCTCTTCCCAAGGAAACAACTCGGGCCAGTGGGAGTTTTAGCCGCTCTTACCAGCGCTGAAGTGGTAATATTGCCTTCTCCACTTCAGGCGTTGGCCAAGGCTATTGATCCAATTATCGCCCCGCAGACGCATATAGACCCAGCGATGCTTTGTTCGAGAGATGTGCCCAAGTCGTTAGAGGAGTTACAAACTGAATGGCCAAGGAAGGACCCCAAAGACTCTTGGGCGATGATCAGCAAAGGTCCTAGGGGTGAACATTTTGTGGTAGAGGTTGATGTAGGTGGTCGTAAAGTGGGTGCCTTCGTAGACATAGGCTCTACACGAAATTTCATCAGTCGTGCTTGTGTGGATAGGTTGCGCTTAGGGGACCAAGTGCAGCGGCCGAATAGATCTATAGCATCCACATTAGCCAACAAGCATTGGATGGTTGTACAAGACTATGTCAAGGTTGCTCAACCTCAATTTGACTGGGATAGGAAGGTGATGGTTCACAAGTTACCCAATGGAAGGACCGTTAGACTGCAAAAGTTTAAAGCGAGCAGGCTAGTGGAAAACTATGGGTGTATGTGTGCATCTTCTTTCCGTAACTACTATAAACAGTACCGTGAGGAGGGCATGTACCTAGTCTTTGTCTCTGAGAAAGGCGAGGTCGTAAAATCACCCTCAGAGATAGAAGCAGTCGTGCGCAATATCCAGACCTTTTTTAGGAGCCCAGTGGTGTGGTAGAAAGGGAGGTGGTCCATGTAATAGAAGTCGTTCCCAGTAGCGAAGTACCTAAAGGATGAATCTATAGGATGTCTCTTGCAGAGTTAGGTGAGCTCCGCCGCCAGCTGAAAAAGCTCTCAGAGAAGGGATGGATTCAGGCTAGTACCTCTCCTTATGGTGCACTTGTCCTATTCGTTCCTAAGAAGGAGGGTACCTTAAGGAGGTAAATTGATTACAAGGGCCTCAATGTCATCATCATAAGGAGTGCGTAGCCCCTACCCCACATCGACGACCTCTTGGATAGAGTGCAAGGATGTCAGTACTGAAGTCCGAAAACCACGAGATTGTCATTACGCATGAGGATCAGCACAAAACCACTTTTCAAACAAGGTACGGTTTGTACGAGTTTGTGGTAATGCCTTTTGGTCTATGCAATGCTCTTGGGACATTCCAACACGCAATGAACCGGATCTTTCATGAGTACTTAGACAAGTTTATCGTCGTGATATGCTTATCTTCAGTAAGACTATAGAGGAGCATGTTGAGCATATGAAAACAGTTCAAGGTCTCCTAAGACAGCACCAGTAGAAGGTTAACTTGGAGAAATTCAAATTTGGTCGCACCAAGATCCTGTATCGGGGTCATGAAATTTCCGCGGATGGTTCGAGGCCAGATGATGCGAAGGTGGCCAACATACGTGACTGGCCCAGACCTTAGTCTGTGACTGAGGTAAGGTCATTCTTGGGGATGACAGGCTACTATAGACCGTTTGTGAAAAACTAGAGCACTATAGCCTCCCCATTAACTGACCTCACACGCCTTTACACCCTTTGGGAGTGGACAGAAGAGTGTGAGGTAGCCTTCAAGAAATCGAAGTATGCCCTAACACACTACGAAGTCCTTAAAGCCTGAACTTAAGCAACCCTTTGTGGTAACCTCTAACACCATCGAGCAAAAAAATGACATCTCAAAAGCTAGCTAAATCTACGTATGAGCACGAACTCCATGCTCTTTATAAAGCACAGGTCCACTGGAGACACTATCTCCTAAGCAGATTCTCCTATTTGAAATCTGAACATGAGACCTTACGCTCGATTAAAGCCCGTACTCTCAAACGCACTCAAGAGGTGGATTCAAGTGATAGACATGTATGACTTTCAACATGACCCACTTAAGGGATAGTACAATAAGGTGGCTGATGCACTATCATGTAGAGCAGACTATCTGGGTGCGCTAATAACTGAGTTTGACATATTTGGCAATGTAACTCAATCTATGGTGGAAGCCTATCAAGAGGATGCAGTTTTCTAGTAATCATTCGCAAACTGGAAGCGAGGGATAAAAGCACTTCCGACGAGTTTGTACTGGTTGAAGGGTTGTTGTTCCTTGAGAAGGCGGGGAATAAACGACTTTGTGTGCCTGAGGGTGAGTGTCATGACGCAGCACGTCATTTTGGATTTAAAAAGACTGCAGCTAACTTGATACAAAACTTTTGGTGGCCCACAATGATGAATGATGTCAAAAAGTATGTAGAGACTTGCCAAGTTTGTCAACGTGACAAGCCTAGGACGCAAGCACCGCCTGGACTGCTCAAGCCTTTGCCTATTCCTGCTGGTCCCAGTCAGAGTGTGTCCATGGATTTCATGGATATACTCTTGTGACCAGCAAGAGCGGGAAAAGACACATCTTTGTCATTGTAGACCGATTTACCAAGTACGCCAAACTAATCACCATGCCCGAAACTGCTAAAATTGATTACGTCATCAAGCTATTTCTAGACAACTAGGTACACAATTTTGGTCTCCCTACGTCTATTGCAAGTGATAGGGATGTGAGATTCACTAGTAAACTGTGGCAATCCACCCAGCAGATGGGCACCTGACTGCAAATGACATCAGGGAACCATCCTGAGACAAATGGTCAGGCGGAACAGATGAACCAAGTAGTGCAGCACCTGCTTCGTCATTACATAAAGCCAAGTCAGGATGACTGGGACGAGAAATTCTCTCTCGTCGCCAGCCTGTACAACAACGCTGTGCATAACACTACTGGCATGACTCTCAACCAACTGCGTCTTGGTTGGAAGCCCATATCCACCCTAGATTTTCTACTACCTGAAAATCAGCCATCTGCAGCACCTGGCAACATAGAGTTTGCTCTCAAGTATGAACAGATGTTGCAACAGGCTGTAGAACAAATTAAGAAAGCTCAAGATGCTATGGTGGCATCTGAATCCAAGCACATAGCCATCTGAGTCTCAGGTAGGAGAGCAAGCGTCTTGGTTGGAAGCCCATATCCACCCTAGGTTTTCTACTACCTGAAAATCAGCCATCTGCATCACCTGGCAACATAGAGTTTGCTGTCAAGTATGAACAGATGTTGCAACAGGCTGTAGAACACATTAAGAAAGCTCAAGATGCTATGGTGGCATCTGAATCCAAGCACATAGCCATCTGAGTTTCAGGTAGGAGAGCAAGTATGGGTCAAGTCATTTGGACTTGGTCAAGAGTTGGGAGTCTCACGAAAACTGATGCCGCAATATTTCGGTCCATGGGAGGTCCTAGATATAGTCGGATCAGATAGGCGGACCGTCCTATGTAATTCCCATCCCTGCTCGCTTACGCACACACCCACTCTTTCACGCCTCCAAGCTGGCACCTTTTGCAGAAACAGCCCAGTTCCCTCCAGACAATCAATGCTGCCCCCAACCATGGATGGCTAAGTCGACATCGACAAAATCGTGGGGCACAGAGTGATTCCTGTGCCTAAACCTCCCGGCAGAGGCCGACCTCCAAAGCCAAGGATGCAGTACCGTGTCAGATTCAGACACCATACTGATCCAAGTGAAGATCGGTGGTGTACCAGAGAAGAACTCCAGCAAACAGCTCCCCAACTGATTGCAGGATATGAGAGTGGACTCAAGGCGAAGATGCCTGCAGATTAAAGGACTTCTCGGGGGACTATCGAAGTAAAGGAGGGCATGCGAGGATTTAGCTCCTCGGCAGGCCTAAGGGGCCCCCTTTTTCAAGTGTGTCCGCCCTAAGTGAAGGCGGGCCTGAAAAATCACGAGAGCCCCATTGCTGTCAATTTCGTATTTGGGGTTCAGACAATTGTGTCGCGTCAATTGGTTGAGGAAACCCATGCCACGAGAGCAAACTTTCCACGGCCTTCTAGTCCTTTTCTGAAAAGCAGGCCCTGGGCCACATCTGCAGCAATATACACAGGCAGTTGGGAGGCGTAACCGAACAAGGCCCAGCTACCTGGGGCCTACCGGAAGCTTCTGGACGCAGGCCCAGCCCAGCCAGGCTGCAGGCCAGGCCAGACTCTTTCCATATAGGAAAGAGCTCCCTGCCTGGCAAAACATTCGGCCACTTGCTAGTTTGCGGCATCGCTGCTGGAGCGGCAAGGTGCAAGCATGTGCGGTCGTGTAGGAGGAAGAGCGCTGCTGAGGGCAGCGCCATAGCCCAGCTTCCATAGCTGGCAGGGGCTTGGACGTACAGCAAGAGGTAGTGGTGGTCTTCGTGTATGAGGGAGAATACGTTCAAGTCAAGGGGGGGGGGGGGGGGGGGGGGGGGGGAGAGAGGGAGAGAGAGAGAGAGAGAGATGAGGATGATGACATGAGGGCACATGCCTGGTATAGGTGATAGTCTGCATTGGGTGACATCTTCATCTACTTCAGTGGCTGCTGACGTCAACAGTTGCATTGTCAATTCGTAGGCAGATAGTAGCTGTGTGGGGGTAGTCTGGGCGCTCGGGCCTGGACTCTTATGTTGGTGATGGCGAGAGTAAGCTCTCATTGACATTCAGTTTCAGTGTTTCGATTCTCCATTGGTGTATCACTGGTGCACTGCTGCTTTCTGGACACTGGAACTTTCTGGCTTTCGATGTGATGATGCAATCTGGATTCTGTCATCTCGCTGTTTCTCATTTTCCTTGCAGTCTTGTGCCTGCTTTGCACTGTTTGCAACTCTGCATGTCTGCTAGTTGAATGTGCTTGTTGATTTGCTGCAAGACAGGTGCTCTGCTGCCTGAACTACAAAGTGCAAAGCAGGTAAGCGCCTGCCAACACCCCCACCCGACCCCCCACCTCCCCATTTATTTTTATTTTTTACTTTTTATTTTTTTTGGGTCCGGACATTTTGTACCCCCTGGCACCCATCCAGACTGTCCGGGCCCGATGATCTCTGGGTGTTCGGTGATGTCCGGATCGGTCCAGACACTAGTCCGGAAGTGTCCGGTGTCCGGGTCCGCGGTTACCACGTGTTGAACGCTTCATTTTAACTCGGAATGTGTCTTTGCACTATGGGTCCATATACTTTGTTTTTTTTAATCGCTGAATTTTGCACCAAAACTGTCGGCGAAAACAGTGAATTTTGGGCCCTTCGGGCCTCCGTTAACCGTGTGTCATGTCAAACCCACAACTGGATGGCTGTATGGTTCACCTGCAAGGGGGAACATCAACGATCGTATCGAAAGAAAATACAAATGTGTTTCACTTCCTACTAACCAGCAAGCAATGGACATACAAAATCTTACAAAGCTGGTTGACAGAGTGGGGGGGGGGGGGCGGCTTTGGATGAATGCTGTCGGGAGAGTAAACTTGAGGAGGGGGTAGTTATTATCTTACCAGTGTCCAGCATCCAAAAATCTCCTTGTCTGTCTTGGATTGCCAAACATGGTACACAAAAACACACAAAAGATGCACACAACATAGAAGTAACTAAACATGATGTTCACATCCACACTGCAGACAACACAGAGTACAGAAAACAAAATACTAAATAGTAAAAAATACACCAATAAACAAGTAGACGAATGCCACGGCAGTCTGCCATGTTAAGTCATGAAGTAACGTAAACTGACTATTGAAGAAGAGCATAAAACAAAACCAAAAACCAAGAATAAGAAAAACCGCCTTGTCCCAGCCGTAGCGCAGTCGAAATGCCGAGGTAAACAGTGCAGACAAATCCAGAAAACGATACTGACTTAATCGGATATTATATTATGAAAGCTTTAGACGCGGGAAAAAGCAGAGAACAGTCGATGAATATACATTAAGTCAATGTAAACTATACAGTACTGTATCTTGACTAACAAACCAGAGCATAGAATAAACCTAAGGGAGAATCAACCTGCTCGCAACACTAGGGAGAAACAGATACAGCTATGGAGGGATCTCATTCTGAATTACTGCAAACATTACAAGGTCTTTGTGATCGATGTGGAAGGGGACTTCCCCTTATTCTCCAACTCAGAAATCCAACAGCAACAGAGGCAAAGAGGGTTTTTCCTGTCAGCCTTGGTATCGAAAGGGCTGTCCGAGTGGTTGGATAAAGTGCAGAGGCGATGCCTAATCTACCAATGCAGGGTCGAGTAGTTGGCTGACTACATTTACTCGGCTGATTCCAATACTCTGGTGGGTGGGGTGCTACCATGAAAGAGTTGCGGTCAGGAGACGACGTCCAAGGAACAGATCTAGAGGGTATTGACATCAACATCCCCCCAGAAGCTATGAAGGTACTTGAGCAGGGGGGGAAAGCGGTTCTATTCAGAAAAGCATCAACAGATGACAAAGGAATCAGTTCTTGAATTGATGGCACCAGCCAACTGTGTGAACGATGTAGTACTGATTGGCGTACGGATATTATAGAAATACAATTAGTAGGAACATATATATACCTCAATGCAAGGAACATGAGCGATAGAAAAATGACAGAATTCCAGAATGCAGAATCACATTGAAAGCCACAAGTCGAACTCTCCAGAAAGCAGAGATGATATTCCACCAACGGAGAACCAAAGCACCGAATCCAAATGACAATGAGAGCATACTCTCGCTACCACCATCCAGAGCCCTTCCTCCTACGTCAGCACAGCAACAACCCAAGTACATGAAGATCTCGACCATGCAGACCATCGCCAAGACCAAGTACGTGCCCTCACATCATCATTCTCATCTCTCTCTCGCCCTCGTCTTCTTCACCCACGTCTCCACTACCACAAAGACCACCACCCGACCCCTGCAGACCTTCTCCTATGTTGCAGCGCCCTTCTACCTCGCGACCGCGCTCGCGAATCCACACCGGCGCAACACGCCAGCATATCCAGCAGTGCTGCCGCCCGCTCCCATATGAAAACTGGCTGCCTCGTTCCCACTCACTTGCACCGTGAGACCGAGTTTCCAATAGCTTCAGTCTCGGTCAAAGTGTCTGCGCCCAGGCCTGTTCAGACAGTGTCCTGCGACCAAATTGGTTAGGCAAGCCCAACCACCTAAGCACAAACGTGCGGTGTTCCCTGCTTTCACCACGTTGCTGGAAGAGCCTGGAAGGCTCACAACTATTTCAGATTCTCATGAGCAAGGTGTATGTAACCAACTGGTGCATGGCAACTGTCTGGTCCCCAACAAGATTGCAAAATTTGACGAGTTCAGGGCTCATTGAGATTCGGGGGCCCGCCTTCACTTAAGGCGGGCACGCGTTTGCTGCAGCGGCCTTATGCCGATATACGGAGTGGGTAAAATCCTCTCACTCCCTCCTCCTTCAGGTCGATAGTCCCCTGACAAGTCCTTATACAGCAGGCTGCTTTCCTTTCAAATTTCTTTCATAACATGAGATAATCTGGGAAGCAGTCTTCATTAACTCTTCTTTTGTGAACCACCAGTCTTCTTTAGGATCAATATGATGTTTGAGCCACACTCGATACTGTACCTGTGGTTCGGGAGGGTGTCCCCTGCCTGGAGTCTTGGGCACAAGCATCAGCTTGTGCTCAACAATTTCATCAATGTCCACGTGTCCATCCATGGTCGAGGGAAGCATTGATCGCCTGGACGGAAACAGATTGGTTTCAGGCGAAAGATGTCAGTTTGGATGCATGAAAAACAGGGTGTGTGTGAAGGTGACAAGGGATGCGAATGACATATTGAGGGACCATCTGGTTGATCTCCTACTATATCAAGAACTTCCCAGGGTCCAAACTATTGTGGCATTAGTTTCCTACATATACCCAATTCCTGACCCAGTTCAGATTATTTAACCCATACTATGTCCCCTACCTGAAAGGAAAATGGTCATTTGTGCCTATTCTCAGATGCCATCATGGCATCCTGAGCGTTCTTGATACTTTCTACACCCTGTTGCAGCCGCTCCTCATATTTGACAGCAAATTCTATGCTGCCTGGTGCTGCAGTGGGCTGGTTCTCAGGCAACAGAAAGTCAAGAGCAGATCTGGGCTTCCAACCAAGATCTAACTGGTTGGGAGTCATGCCGGTAGCGCTGTGTGCACAGCATCGTTGTACAGACTGGCGATGTGAGGTAACTTCTCATTCCAGTCATCCTGACTTGGCTTGACATAATGTCGAACAAGTGGTGCACGACCCGGTTCATCTGCTCTGCTTGGCCATTTGACTCAAGGTGATTCCCTAATGTCATTTGCAGTTCCGTTCCCATCTGCTGGGCTGTGCTCTGCCACAGTTCACTGGTGCACCTGACATCCCTGTCGCTCACAATGGACTTCGAAAGACCAAAGCCATGCACCCAGTTATCCATAAACAGCTTGATGACGTGGTCAGTCTTAGCGGCCTCTGGCATAGCGATCAGTCTAGCGTACTTGCTGAATCTGTCCACAATGACGAAGATGTGACGTTTTCCTGCTCTTGCTGGTCACAAGGGTATCCATGAAGTCCATGGACGCACTATGACAAGGGTCTGCAGGGAGTCAAGGACTTCATAAGCCCAAGAGGTGCCTGCGTCCTTGGCTTGTCACGTTGACAAACCTGGCAAGTCTCTACATACTTTTTCGCATCATCCATCATTGTCGGCCACCAAAAACGCTACACTAAATTTGCTGCTGTCTTTTTATAACCGAAATGTCCGGTTGCATCATAACACTCACCGAAAAATAAACTACGCAAAGACTCTCTACACGAAATACACAAACGATCTATTCCCAACCTTCTCAAGGAACAGCAAGCCATCAACCAGCACAAACTCGTTGGATGTGGCCTTATCCTTGACCGCAAGTCGCTAGCACACCTAGATAGTCTGCCCAATGTGATAGTGCGTCAGCCACCTTGTTATACTCTCCTTTCAAAGGGTCGAGCTTGAAATCGTACATATCGACGACTTCAATCCACCTCTTGAGTGCAGCGGAGAGCACAAACTGTGTTTTGATCCAATGCGAGATCTCGTGGTCAAATCCCACATAAAAGAACCTGCCTAGGAGGTAGTGCCTCCAATGGACCAGCGCTCTGTAATGGACATACAGCTCTTGCTCATACATGGACCTAGCTAGTTTCTAAGATAGCATCTTTTTGCTCATATACTCGATCGGCCTCAGCTTTTTCCCCTCCTATTGGCTGGCCTTTGTGGTCACTACAAAGGGCAGTTCAGGATCCGAAAGTTTGAGGACTTCGTAGTGTGTCAGGGTATACGTCAATCTCTTGAAGGCTGCCTCGCACTCTTCAGTCCACTCCCATGGGGTGCCAAGGCATGTGAGGTCAATTAGAGAGGAAGCTATAGTACTAATAGTTCTTCACAAACAGGCACTATTAGGCTGCCATCCTAAGAGAATGACCTTACCTCGGTCACAAACTCAGGTCTGGGCCAGTCATGTATGTTGGCCACCTTTGCGTCATCCGACTTCAGACCATTCGCATAGACCTCATGACCCAAGTACAAGATCTTGGTGCGTCCGATTTCGCATTTTTTCAAGTCAACCTTGTACTGGTGTTGTCTTTGAAGCCCTGGCACAATTTTCACGTGCTCAGCGTGCTCCTCTACAGTCCTACTAAAAATGAGGATAGCGTCAAGGTACACAACAATAAAAAATCCGATTCATTAAGTAATGGAACGTCCCCGGAGCCTTGCATAGACCAAAGGGCATCACCACAAACTTGTACAAACCATACCTGCTCCGAAAAGCGGTTTTGTGTTGATCCTCAGGTCTAATCGCAATCTAATGGTATCCGGACTTCATATCTATCTTGGTGAAGTACAAGCATCCCTGCACTCTATCCAAGAGGTTATCGATGCGTGGTAGGGGTTCCATCTTCTTAACGGTGATGGCATTGAGGCCCCTATAGTCAATGCACATCCTTAGGGTCCCCCCTTTCTTTGGGACAAATAAGACTGACACACTGTAGGGGGACGTACTTAGCATCCAACACTTCTCTGTGAGCTCCTTGAGCTGGCAGCGAAGCTCATCTAACTCCGCAGGAGACATCCTGTATATCCGCCCTCTAGGAACCTTGTTACCCGGAACGACTTCAATCGCGTAGACAACCTCCGTTTCTACCACACCCCTCGGCTCCCCAAAGACGTCTGAATATTGTGCAACTGGGGGGTGATTTTACGGCCTCCCCTTTCTCAGAGACAAAGACTAGGTACATACCTTCCTTGTGATTCTTCTTGTAGTAGTTGCAGTTGTAGAAAGATGACACGCACATGCAACTATAGTTCTACACTAGTTTGCAAGCCTTGAGCTTTTGCAGCTTCCATTTTGCAAGTTGTGAATCATCACCGTTCTATCCAAATCGAACTAAGGCTTAGCAACGTCGAGGTAGTGCATGCCTAGAAACATGTCAAATGGCAGATCGTCGCTTCCAAGATCTTGTGTCGCAGTTTCCCCCCTCCATAAGAGAAGGTCCAAACTACGTCCTTGACATGGTCTTTGCCTATCATAGAGTGCTTGTTGGCTAAGGTAGATGCTACAGACCGACTACACCACTGCACTTCGTCGCCTAAGGGCAGCCTATCCACACAAGCACGACTGATGAAAATCCGCGTATGTTGACATCGCCCAGGAGTCTCTAGGATCTTTTTCTAAGCACTCAGTCTCTAATTCCTCTAAGGACTCACACACATCCATCGAGCAAAGTATCGATTGCTCTGAATCTGTGTGCAGGGCGGTCAAGCGGTCCATAGCCTTGGCCATCGTCTGAAATGGACAGGGCAAGGTAACCACTTCAGCACGAGTAAGGGCGGCTAACACTCCTATTGGCCCAAGGTGTTTCCCTGGAAGTGCTCGCAGAAGCACCACTAGAGTTGGAAGATCCAACTGTCACTATCGAGGATCCTACCTTCCCGACGCCCCGCTCACTCCTGCACTTGCTCATTGTGTGCCCATACTGGCCACAATTGAGACGAGCGCCTCATGCAACACTGTCTCGCCACACCTTGTACTCTAGACCAACCTTCACCCATATGGATGGTCCGTGGTCAGCTTGATCCTTGGGCCGACCTACCTTTTGTTTCCTGGCCCCCGTAGCCTTTTCTCCAATGGGAGCGACTACTCCACCCTCTGAAGTCTCCCCACTCCCATCTCCCTTTGTCTCTTCCCCAAGGTCAAAGAAGTCGTCAATCTCAGTTGCTTGTCCTTCATGGTCTACGAACATGAGATTGCCCTTCGTCCTTCAATCCCGAGGAAGCTTCTTCTTCCTCCCATCTACTAGTCCCTGTTGGGCAATCCCAACCCTAACCTTTATGCCTAGGGCTTTCTTGCTGAACGAGGCAAAGTTATGCACAACTTATTTTTGACATTTGTGGGTAGACCCAGCTTGAGATGGTGTGGCAGAGTTGGAGCCGCCCTGCAATCGAGATCTACAACCTGGGCGCACTCAATAATTCCTTGCATCATATGAAATCCGTATTGCCAAGGCTCTGCAGCGTCCATATAAGCAATCTGAAATAACCATTCGTTTTTCATTTTGTATTGTATGTTCTCGTTTTGTTGATGGGGCCGTAAGAGGTCGCGGGCTGCTTCACAAGTAGAGCAGACCCCAAGTCAACTTTGGAGACTTCCATTACTCCACAGGCCGTTCTGAAATCTCCGCCAACGCGGCCTGTGTTTTACACATGATTTTCTTTGTTAACAGGAGAATCATACCGATCATGTAAAACAAAGACCCATAATACAAGCGATCCTAGGTGCAACATGAGTATCTGCGGATCGCACAGCACGCCTGGAACAACGATCAGCCGCTCTACGACGTTTTTTACCTCGTGAATTGTCCGGTATCTCTTCGATCCCAGACTAGCCAGCAAGTCGATGGCCTTCTAAGCCCCTTGAGGGTCATGCCGCCTGCTCTACACCAACCGTACAAACTCCTCCAATATTCGGGTCTGTGCACAGCCATCGAAGTTCTGACCATATCCTTGTTTCTAGGATGGATGAAGCAACAGCCTCTTCCTCGGTCCTTGTCAGCTTGTGCCTTACGTTGGTAGGCACAATCCGCACCGACATATCCAGATCCTCTTCCTTCTTTTTGTCGCCAGAAAAGTGTTTACGACTCAGCAAGGGTATCTTGGGTGTCCACTGCATGGAATGTAAAGCAACCTGTTCCTGCTGCATCGGTTGAGAAACCAATGGAACAGGCCGCTGTGGCAGCACTTCGTCGCGGCGGCGGTAACTGTTGCAAAGGCTGCTGTACGTGCAGCTGCCCTGTAGCACCGACCGCTGGATGAGGAAGTGAAGAAGGTTTTGGAATCTGCCCACTACTACTTGGTGCTAAACCGCCTGAAATGGGCATGCCAAACCGCAGGGTAAAGAATGGTCCTGCTGGTGGCAGCGTCAGAGTGGGACTTGCAACCGTGGGGGGAGCTACACAAATCTGTGGTGGCCTCACCATAGGTCGAGGCGGCCGTGCCGCAGTCAATATCTAGTTCTGGCCGGCTACCAGCTCCGCCAACAATTCCTGTTGCACGGCCTGTGTTCGGCCACACTCAACAGGGAGTTTCGAAGAGACCAAAAAATAGGGTCAAAAGTTGACTTATCTATAGCTCCTGCATCCTTGCCCCTAGCCTAGCTTTTCTAATTCTAGCTCTCTTTCTTTTCCTCTACTTCTTGCAACTGGCGTTGTAGCTCTGCGTGGATGGCATTTGTTTCTGCAATCTCGTAATCCTTACCTGACATGGGTTGCAACTGGCGTTGTAGCTCTGCGTGGATGGCATTTGTTTCTGCAATCTCGTAATCCTTACCTGACCTGGGTTGCTACTGGATGACCTTGACCTGCAAGCCAGCGATCTGACTCATGGTTGACCCTAACATACCCGAACTTGCACCTGACGAAGTGGCCTGAGAAGAGGCATGTGACATAGCAAAGATGGTAGACATGGCTGCCTCTGCTCTGGCTCTAGCTTCTGCTGCTGTGGCTGCTGCTAGTGCCCTCTCAGCGTTGCCTGCTGCTTCCCTAGCCCTCTGCAATATGCCCCTCTCTCTAGCTTCTCTACGCAGTCTCCTTACCTCTCCCATTTCTAACACCAAGCAAATGGTTGGGCGATTGAGTGCAAGTCTATGGGTAAGTCCCCTATTTCCCTGGTCTAGTCCTTCAACGTCAGTCCTTGTCACTCATCAGCTACACGAGGTATACACTCTGCACTAGGATCCTCGCTGGGACCTACCGCATCATGACACCCAACCGATTTATAAATAAATAAATAAAATAATTGTTTGTTCCAGCTTTGTTACAAAGAAGCCAAGCGGTAACAGCAGATAATCTCAGATTCCTTTCTTTTTTTTTTTTTTTTTYTTTAATTTGGACCATTTCTCGATTTATGCGTGTCATCCTTGCACAGGGGCCATGCTAATCTTCTCTGTATCGTTCCAATTTTAACGGATGTCCCGAAGGACGATAATCTCAGATTCCTAATAACAATAAATTCCAACTTTTGACTAGTCTGAAACAGATTGCAGTGCAACCAAAAATATTCACTACTCTATCTGCAGCAGTCTGTTAGTTGTTATCAAAGTCCATCACAACTAACTAATCAAAAACAAAAATAAAAGTGTTTGTGGGTGTACAACCAGAATGGAATTATACAATGTCGTTCTACCTCAGCTTAAATGCCACATAAGCGAGCTCTCATCATCCAGCGTGCACCCCTATGTCACCACATAGCCTTCCTGGCACGTGCACACGACACTGGACCACCAACGCAACCCAGCGCACGAGCGTTACCACTGCCCCACCATATCCAGCGAAGCACCAAACAGCGATTGCGAAGGAGCCAGCGCAGCGGCTCGAACCAGCTCCGATACCAAATTGCAAGCAAAATGAGCGATAGGAAAATGACAGAATTCCAGAATGCAAAATCACATTGAAAACCAGAAAGTTGAACGCTGTCCAGAAAGCAGATACGCATTGATATTCCACCAACGGAGAACCAAAGAACCGAATCCAAATGTCAATGAGAGCATACTCTCGCCACCACCAACCAACGTATCCAGAGCCCTTCCTCGTCTTCTCTACCCAGTCTACGATCACACAGCTACTAACCATCATCCTCCTCTCTCTCTCTCTCCCTCGTCTTCCTCACCCACGTCTCCACTACCACGAAGACCACCACCCGACCCCCGCTAGCCTTCTCCAAGCTGGCCCGGCTATGGGCCCCCAGCTATGGCGACTGCGCTCGTGAATCCACATTGGCACTAGCAGCACTGCCACCCACTCTACCAAGTGCCCAACTGCCCCCTACTCAGCCCAGCCCTTTCCTATATGGAAAGTGGTGGGCTCGTTCCCACTCGCTTGCCCAGTGAGACCAAGCTACTTCAGTCTCGGGCAAAGTGTCTGCGGCCAGGCCTGTCCAGACAGTGGCCTGGGAACGAATTCGTTAGGCAAGCCCAACCACCCAAGCACAACCGTGCAGCGTTCCCTGCTTTCACCACATTGATGGAAAAGCCTGGAAGGCGCACAAATATTTTAGATTCTCAGGAGCAAGGCGGACGTAACCAAATGGCATGTTGCAACTGTCTAGCACCCAACAAGATTTGCAAAATTTCACGAGTTCAGGGCTCATTGAGATTTGGGGACCCGCCTTCACTTAGGGCGGGCACGCGTTTGCTGCAGGGGCCTAATGCCGCTATGCCGAGGGGGTAAAATCCTTGTATCAATGCCTTTCTCCACCTTTTGGCTAGATCAATTGTAGTAACTGTTCTGATCCATTTGTTTGATCTGTGATCCACCGGGCCACATACAAAAAAAAGCAGGATATAGGTTTCACTTCAAGAACAACAAAAAAAAAGATAAAACAAAAGAAACAGGGCATCCTCCATCCACGTACTGCAAACAAAATTCCAGGATGCAAAGATTCATCCATCGTAATAGAATGCAGAGAACAACAGTGAACGAAAATCCAGGATAGCCGACATTTCATCCTGGTGAAAAAAGAAACACACCCTACGAATGTGTTTAAGTTG
Source organism: Chara braunii (assembly GCA_003427395.1). Taxonomy (NCBI): domain Eukaryota; kingdom Viridiplantae; phylum Streptophyta; class Charophyceae; order Charales; family Characeae; genus Chara; species Chara braunii. Next base: position 1,030,848 of record BFEA01000335.1, read on the forward strand.
CACTGTGTCAGACCTTGTCAGTGCTAATCCAGCACAGCAATGCACAACAATGCCTGTAAAAATTAACAAGTTACAGGCGCGCCACAGCGGTGCCTCGGCAGGCAGGGCGCTGGCATGTGACACAGAGAGAGAGAGAGAGAGAGTTTTCCAGCCATGCACGCAGAGAGATAGAGAGAAGCTACATCGATCGATAGGATGAGCAAAATCGGAATGAATCTTCCGCTAGAACATGGGAATATACGCTGCGACTTCTTTTTTTTTTCGTTTGTGCGTGTGTGTGTGTGTGCTGTCTCTTATACACATCTAGATGTGTATACGCTCTCTGAGGATAGAGAGTACTTGGTGGAGATGCTGAAGGTGGGACTCGAAGGTGGGGCTATAGACAAGGATATCATCGAGGTAAACGACGACACAGACTTCGAGGAGGTCGTGGAAGATGTGGTTCATGGTGGATTGGAATGTGGCGGGGGCGTTGGTGAGTCTGAAGGGCATCACGAGGAACTCGTAGTGCCCAAAGCGAGAATGG
>BFEA01000335.1:1031480-1044877 GCA_003427395.1 Chara braunii
GTGTGTGTGTGTGTGTGTGTGTGTGTGTGTGTGAGAGAGAGAGAGAGAGAGAGAGAGAGAGAGAGAAGGTAAGCCTTCAAACTCGTGGCTGCCTCACGCGACTTCCATCGATAGGATGAGCAAAATCGAATGGATCTTCCGCAAGAACATGGAAATATGCACTACTACACTTTTGGATCGCATCGGTGGATCTTCCGCTAGAACATGGAAATATGCACTACCGATTTCAAGGTGGCCACCGATTGGATCAACAATCTTTGTGCCAAAGGTACAAGAACGTTCGCGAATTCACAGACACCGTAGAACAACTGCTTGTGGTACCTGGTGTGCACTACTACGACCAGCAGGTTCTCCTTATACAAATTACCTGAGATGTTTGTCTGCAGAGGTAAAAGACTAAGCTGGTGGATGAGGCCTATGTCGACCAACATAACTTCGCCTCTTTTAGCAAGAAAGCCTTAGATATAAAGGCAAAACTTGGGTCCGCGCATCAAAGTCAGGTCGATGGTAGGAAGAAGAGACTTCCCCAAGACTGGAAAAAGAAAGGTCAACTATTGACCATGATGGTCAGGCTCCTTCTCTTATGGAGGAGGGAAGTGAGACATAAAATCTCATTCCTCGTTAGCGACGAGCTGCCCTTCAATATGTTGCTAAGCATGTACTACCTCGAGGTTGCGCACCCTCAATTCGATTGGGATAGAAAAGTGTTGATCCACAAGCTGCCCAACGGTAGAACCGTTAGATTGCAGAAGTTTAAAGCTAGCAGTCTAGAGGAAAACTACGGGTGCATGTACGCAACTTCTTTCTATAACTACTATTAAGGAGAATCGCAAGGAGGGCATGTATCTAGCCTTTATCTCCGAGAAAGGGAAGGCCGTTACAACACCCCAGAGATAGAATCACTCATCTCGCAATATTCCAACCTTTTTGAGGAGCCTACTAGCGTGGCGGAAAGCGAGGTGGTCCATGCGATAGAGGTTGTCCCACGTAGTAAGGTGTCTAAAGGACGAATCTATAGATGTCTCCTGCGGAGTTGGATGAGCTCCGCCACCAGCTCAAGGAGCTCACAGAAGAGGGATGGATTCGGCCTAGTACCTCCCTTAACGGTGCGCCAGTCTTATTTGTCCCTAAGAAGGGAGGTACACTGAGGATGTGCATTGACTATAGAGGCCTCAATGTCATCACTGTTAAGAATGCGGAGCCGCTACCCCGCATCGACGACCTATTGGATAGAGTGCACGGATGTCAGTACTTCACAAAGATAGATTTGAAGTCTGAATACCATCAAATTGCCATTAGACCTGACGACCAGCACAAAACCGCCTTTCAGACCAGGTACAGTCTGTATGAGTTTGTGGTGATGCCCTTTGGCCTATGCAATGCACCTGGAACATTCCAGCACGCAATGAACAGGATGTTTTATGAGTACTTAGACAAGTTTATCGTCGTGTACCTCGACGATATTCTTATCTTTAGTAGGACTGTAGAGGAGTAGCTGAGCACTTAAAAATAATGTCAGGTCTCCTAAGACAGCACCAGTACAAGGTAAACTTGGAGAAATGAGAGTTCAGTCGCACGAAGATTTTGTACTTGGGTCACGAAATCTCCGCGGATGGGTTGAGGCCGGACGATGCCAAAGTGGCCAGCATACGGGACTGGCCAAGACCTCAAACTGGTATTGAGGTCCGATCATTTTTGGGGATGAGGGGCTACTACCGTCCGTATGTTAAAAACAATAGTACTATAGCTTCCCCATTAACTGATCTAACTCGACTTGACACCCCTTGGGAGTGGATTGAAGAGTGTAAAGCAAGCTTCAGGAAACTGAAGTATGCTCAGATACACTATGAAGTTCTTAAACTTCTGGATCATGATAAGCCATTCGCCGTGACCACAAACGCCAACCAGGGCATAGGCGAGATCCTTGCGCAAAAGAAGGGGCCAAAGTTGAGAACTATCGAGTAGTCCAAAAGCTAGTCCACATATGAGTGTGAGCTCTATGCCCTCTACAGAGCACTGGTCCATTGGAGACACTACCTCCTCGACAGATTTTTCTACTTGGGCTGATGCACTATCAAGTCAGGAAGATCATCCGCAAGTTCAAGGAGAAGGATAAAGTAACTTTTGGCGAATGTACGATGATAGATGGCTTGCGTAGTTTATTTTTAGGGGAATGTCATGCTGCGACCGGTCATTTTGGCTATAGGAAGACATCAGCTACCCTAGTGCAGAAGTTTCGGTGGCCCACAATGATGCAGCATGCAAAGAGAAATGTAAACGTGACAAACCAAGGACGCAGGCACCTTTGGGATTGATTAAACCCCTGCCTATCCTGGGCAGAGTGTGTCCATGGATTTCATGGATACTCTCGTGACAAGCAAGAGTGGAAAAAGGCATATATTTGTCATTGTGGATAGATTTACTAAATATGCAAGACTAATTGCTATGCCTGAGACAGCCAGAACTGACCACATCATCAAGCTCTTTATGGATAACTGGGTATGTGACTTCGGTCTACCTTCGTCTTTAGTTAGTGACAGGGACATGAGATTCACCAGCGAACTTGGCAAAGCACAGCCCAACAGATGGGCACCCGGCTGCACATGACATCAAGGACCCACCCTGAGTCAAATGGCCAGGCTGAACAGATGAATCGTGTAGTGCAGCACCTGCTTCGGCATTACATCAAGCAAAGTCCAGATGTCTGGGACGAGAAGTTGCCTCTCGTCGCCAGCCTGTACAATAATGCATAGCACTATTGGTATGACTCCCAACCAATTACATCTCGGTTGGAAGCCCAGATCAGCACTGGACTTTCTATTACCTAAACAGCAGCAAAATGCATCACCTGGCATCACCTGGCAGCCTAGAGTTTGTTGTCAAATACGAACAGATACTGCAACAGGCTGTAGAGCACATTAAGAGAGCTCAAGATGGCATGATTGCATCTGAGAACAGGCACAAACGACAGTCTAACTTTCAGGTAGAACGAATCTGGGTAAAATAATCTGAACTAGGTCAAGAGTTGGGGATTCCACGCAAATTAATGCCACAGTACTTTGGGCCCTGCGAGATCTTAGACATTGTAGGGGATCCACCAGATGGACTGTCATACGTGATTCGCATTCCTACAAACTTACATACTTACCCTGTTTTCCATTCATCCAAGTTGGCACCTTTCGCTGTCACTGATCAGTTTCCCTCAAGGAGATCAATGCTGCCCCCAACCATGGGACATTGACGATATTGCCGAGCACAAGCTGTTGCCTGTGCCCAAACCTCCAGGAAGGGGTCGACCACCAAAGCCACGGATGCAAAACCGAGTGGGGTTCAGACATCACATTGATCCTCAAGAAGACCAGTGGTTCACAAGAAAGGAATTAATGAAGACTTCTCCCCAAATTATCTCAAGTTACGGGAGAAAGTTAGGGAAGCAGCCCGTTACATAAGAACTCTTCAGAGGACTATCGAAGTAAAGGAGGGAATGCGAGGATCCGGGTCCTCGGCAGGCCTAAGGGACCCCTGTTGCATCTGCGCCCGCCCTAAGTGAAGGCGGGCCTAATAAATCACGAGAAGCCCTCGGCTGTCAATTTCATATTTGGGGTCCACGCAGTTTCGCCGCGCCAGTTGGTCGAAGGAAACACAGGCCAAGCAGGGAGGAAATTCCTCGGCCTTCTAGGCTTTTCCGAAAGCGCAGGCCCTGGGCGGGATTCGCCGCCTCATACACAGACAGTTGGGAGACCCAACCGAATGAGGCCCAGTAGCTGCACCAGCGGCGCAGCATCCTGGGGCCTACCGGAAGCTTCTGGGCCCAAGCCCAGGCCAGCCAGGCTGCGAAGGCAGGCAGGCTCTTTCCATATAGGACAGAGCTCACTGCCTGGAGGGCATTCAGGCACTTGCTGGCTGGCGGCAACGCTGCTGGAGCTTCTGCTCACGTGATGGCTGCTAGCGCTGGAGCAAGGTGCTGCGCACATGCCATCGTGTGTGGAAGCAAGGTGCTGCTGAGGGCAGCGCCATAGCCCAGCCTCCATAGCTGGCTGAGGGCTTGGTTGCACAGTGAGGTGCAGGGGTGGTCTTCGGGTGTACAGGGGAAAGACATGGGAGTGAGTCAGGGGGAGAGAGAAGGATGATGATGATGATGATGATGTGAGGGCACATACCTGGTATTGGCGATGGTTTGCATTGGGCGACATCTTCAAGTACTTTGTGGATTGCTGACGTCAACAGTTGCATTGTCAATTAGTAGGCAGACTGTAGCTGTGTAGGAAGTAGGCTGGGCGCCGAGCGCGAAGTAGGGAGATAGGGCCTGGACACTCATGTTGGTGGTGGCGAGAGCAAGCTCTCATTGACATTGGTTTTCAGTGTTACGATTCTTCATTGGTGTTATATTGGTGCATTTCTGATTTCTGGACACTGTGATACTATCTGGCCTTTGATGTGATTGTGCATTCTGGACATTGTCATCTCAGTATTGCTCGTTTTCCTTGCATAACGTAACTCGGAGAAATGAAACATGTCTGGAGCAGTCGGAGTGAATGTCTCCGGGAAAAAGGGATATTCCCCGTGGTGAGGGGACAGGAGGTCACCATTTGTAAAACGGACAGGGACAATGTGGATGGCCAAATGCATTCATTGCCCAAAGAAGGAAACGAGTTTGATGCCAGACAGCCAAACACAGCTGTCAGAGTTCCTCCATTTCAGGATGTAATGATGTCTAAAAAAACAAAAACAAGGGAAGGCACTGCAGTTGAGAAATGTACCCTACCCTCGGTAGGGTAATTTTCTCAAAGGAAAATGGTTTCCCGCCCAAACCAGAAGGGCCAAAGCATACTACCAAGCGTATTTCACGTCAAAGAAAAATTCTACAAAATGACAAAATCTAATAGGTTATTCTCCTGTATTTCGGTACCATTAGATTACAATACATCAACGGCAGAGCTCCGTCCCACCATGCCACACGTGATAGAAAGCTCAGCTAATTGGTCATTCAGAAGTGTCTCCTAGCTCGAACCTGGAATGTTCAAATACAAAGTACATAGCCCCTTCAAAGCTCGGTGCCTGTTCTTTTTTTTTTTGCTTTACGGCTCACTCACTTCTGGATGGAATTACGATCTGATACATCGAGCTTCAAAGCTCGGTGCCGGTTCTTTTTTTTTCTTGCTTTACGGCTCACTAACTTCTGGACGGAATTACGATCAGATACATCGAGGTTGGGTTGCCTGTTGAAAATCGAAGTTTATCCTTTTTACTGCCTGGGGTGGGATTTGTATTGGGCCTCGGCAGCCATGGCTTCACCGAGGCGAGTTCACTTGTTTGTTTAAAGCCAGTCATGGTGTAATATGACCAGCTCTGACTAACAGGCAAAATGTGGATAGATTTGTTTGTTTGTTTTGTTTTCCTTCTTTTTTTTTCTTTAGAGGGTGGTGGCCAGGCCTCAGGAGGTGCCTGTAGTTCTCATCCATTGGAAGGTCAGATGGATTGCAGGAACCACCTCAAGATAGCATGGTATCATGACCTATGCTAACGCTCAGATGGCAAGTGCAGATCTGCACCAGAACGTCTCCATGCAGACACTACCCTAACTCTAATGTTAAACCACCAGTACTTGGCCCATACATCGGCCACAGGCCTTCCCCGTTAACACGCCAGTACCTTGGGGGGTGGGCCAAGGGAAGGCCCAGACAGTGCTTGAAGGCCGGGCGCCACTGTTTTCGACATGACACCATCACGAACAGTGAAATATCAGAGAAAAAGTTAAAGGGGAAAAAAAAAAAGAATCGGCTTGCCCATGGAATAGGAACCAGACTGATGCTCCCCAGAATGGAAATGGACCCAGGGCCATAACGACCTGTTTTATAGGGGGGCAGGGGCAAAAAGACAAAGAAAAACAAAGTCAAAAAAACAATTCTCTTTTCTTCGCTGGCGCATGCACAAGAGAGAGAGAGAGGAAGGTGCAAAATGGGAATGTATTTACTCGCTTTCATGGGTAGATTCATTCCCATTTGTTTCCCTTTCAACCGCGCGCGCACACATGAGAGATGGAGAGAGTCAGAGACGTGGCACTTCTTGCTGCGGCCCGCACGGAGGACCCAGAAAATGTAGCCACGCTGCTGCTTTGTAGCGCGAGAGCAGGCTGCACTAGCGCTGGCCAGAGGCGCACGTTTTGTGCAGGGGGTGTGTGGTGCGCTGCGGTGGCAGCGGGCGCACGGCGGCCATAGCCAGGCTGCTGGGCGCATGCTGGTTTGGTGATGGTGGTCTTCGGGAAAGGAGGTGCATGCTGTGGGGAGACAGGGTGTGATGAGGGGAGAAGAGACACGAACCTGGTGTATGCTGGCTGTCCGCATTGGCAACATCGTCATGTACGTTGGTCTTCAGCTCGAAAGACACGAACCTGGTGTATGCCGGCTGTTCGCATTGGCGACATCGTCATGTACAGCTCGAAAGAGATGTACCTGGTGTATGCTGGCTGTCCGCATTGGCGACGTCGTCACGTACACTGGTCCACACCGACACATACTCAGCCATCCTTTGAAGAAACCGTAATAGCTCACTGGTCACTGGTCTAGCTTCATCGTGCCGAAAATGGATCGGGGCTCAAGTGGTTCACCGAAGCAAAAAGACCAAACAAAATCAATGTTGCAAACGCTTATCCAGGCACGCAGCAAGACATGCTGGACACGAAGTGCTATTGCTTGCCATTGATCTTCAGAGCCAGTAGCGGAACAAGATGAGCGACAATGTATACCATGTTGGGTTGGCGAGAGAGTGTCAACATTGACATTTGAGTTCATCGTATTGCTCGTATTTGGCTGGTATCTAGGTGCATTGTGCTTTTCTGCTTGGTACAAGACTATCTGGTCTACAGCTTGATATTGCAATTCGGTTTTCTGTCTATAACTCATATTCCTTGCACCTGTTCCACTAAACGACAAAACTGGCAGGCAGAAAATAGTGAATGTGTAGTGAATGTGTGAGACCCTACAATGCTTCCGGAGAAAGAGGAAAAACAAAAGAGCATCTACTGAAAACAGAACCAACCGGACGAACCCCACTGAATATGTACTTGCATTCGAAAACGCAACCCCGCGCTGCGCACATGCGGTTTCCCTTGGGCCCGACACCCCTGTCCCAAGCATTTTCCCAAGACTAGCGGCCAGGTCTCGCAGGGGCGTCACACGAGGACCCGGCACTTCAGTAAGAGTATAGGAACAAAAAAAGCAAGCAAAGAGCCCAGGCCAGCAGGACTTCGCCTGCTCAAATAGAACCAAGCAAGACAAGATGTCATCGTGAGAAAAAGACAAAGAAATGTTGTCTCATCAACGACGCATCAGGTAACAACGAAACAGGCCAAAAAGGCGCCCCAACCGCACTGTCATTTTCGGGCCCCGTGCCAAATCCCACTTACCCATATTTTACCCATATTTTCCATTTGTGGGCGAAAGTCCCACTTACCATACTCTTCATTTGAGGCTGCTGATCTTCGGAGCCAACAAAGCAGATGTCAATGTGAGAAAAACATACCTGATCCTCTAACATGGATGGTGCGCTATGAACGAAGTAGCCGTAAACCACATCCATCTGCACTGTCATTTTCGGGCCCCAGGGCCAGGTCCTGGTCCTGCTCACCCTTATTCCTCACTTGTGGACGTTAACTTTGGCCTGGACCATAGGAAACGGAGAATCCAGGTAAGAAAATTGGGACTTCGCCCACACAAATAGAACCATGCAGGAAGAAGCACATGTGAACACAAGAAACAGAAAAAAGTGCTCTCTTGTTTGCGGTCCATGAGCCATGAACAAAGCAGGCCCTAAATGCACCCCATCCGCACAGTCTTTCTGTCCTCACTGTCCTCACTGCCAACTCCCAGTTGCCCGTACTCCTCATTTGTGGGCGTTCATCTTCTGATGGACGATCCGAAACAAATAATCGACGTAAATGGGACTTCGCCCACAAAAATATGACCGCTCATAGCTGTGAGAATCCAATGGCCAAAAGTTCAGGAAAACCATTCAGCTTGGCGCGCAGAATTATGCCTATGGCCCACTAAGCTTTGTTGTTGACCAAAAAGACAGTGAACACCGTACTCAGCCCGTCACAGGTTCTAATTGAAACAGTAAGAGAGCATAAAAGCGCTAACAATGGTGTCAACGACTGTGTAGCATTAGCCACAGTGGTAGGTGTAGTGATCGTTATGGTGGGAGGTGAGGTGGTGATATGGTGGTAGGTGTGGTCATAGGTGCGGTTGTAGTGAAAATGTCAATCCTGGCGGTGGTGGTGATGGCAATGGTGACAATGATGATAACGGCGACGAAGATGACAGGAATGAAAAATGAGGATGAGGATGCCTATTTGTGACAACGATCACAATGACAATTTCGAAAGGAATTCATGTGTCTCAGTTCCCGTGTCCCTGTATCCCAGAGTCCCCTGGTTCCAATGTCCCAGTGTTCCAATGTGTCCCAGAGTCCCATGTACAGTGCTTTCAACCAGTACACCCCCGGACTACGGTAGCTTTCTGTAGGCTCCCTGAATCTGTCCATACCTCTAGGTAGTTGTTCGTTCTGGCCTGTCAGTCCAACCAACAAGGTCGTACTCCAAAAATGGCAGCTCAGATATGAGAAAGTCCGGTAACTATTGGAAGCCTCAAGCGGAACCACGGCTGAATGCAAGGTGTTTGGTACCAGTCTGAAAAGCCCAAGATGAACTGCAACAAGGACAAAAGTCCAACATCAGCCAGATGACAACACAGTTTCCATCTTAGTCTGTCGCAGAAGCGCTGCTGCGTACTTGTTCTGTTCACAGCAGTATGCACAAGTACACACAGGACAATCCACCGAGAGAGAGAGAGAGAGGCAGTGTGGTAGACTGCGGCCCCACAGTCCGTACTTGTTCTGTTCACAGCAGTATGCACAAGTACGCAGAGGACATATACACATCTAGATGTGTATAAGAGACAGGGTCACACCTTGCTCAGATTTGCAACAGTGTGTGTGTGTGTTTGCGTGCGTGTGTGTGTGTGTGTGAGAGAGAGAGAGAGAGAGAGAGAGAGAGAGAGAGAGAGAGAGAGAGAGAGAGAGAGAGAGGCAGTGTGGTAGACTGCGGCCCCACAGCCTGTACAAGAAGAGCAAAGGTGACCTGGAGCCAGAGGCTATGGACAAACTCAGCATCAGTCTGCACATATTACAGAAACCGAAAAAAACTTTTGAGAATTCAACCTCCAAACAACCATCACCTACTCCCTCATGCTCCTGCCCGAACTCACAACCTGCCATAGCCCGATCTTCCCATCATGTAACAGGCAAGGTAGAATCCTTCAACTAGTTCCATCCGCCCACACGGACTCATCAGGAAGGTGTACTCTTTGCAAGTACTTCTGCCGAAAGAGAGACTGCTGGCCTTGTCCCTCCTGCATATATTCATCTGCATGCTCGTCTCTTCCCCTGTACGTGCTATTGAAAACCTGCCTGTCGAAATGCTTGGAGTCTAACATAAAATTACCCCAGTACGAGAGCTCCCACTCGCATTCAAATTTTCAAACATTTGAAGAAATCCCGCAAAAGCAGTATGGAAGCAAATATCCAACTAACTAAATAAGCAAATAAATAAGATGCGCAAGGACCTAACACGTGTCTGAGGGGAGCCTAATATCAGCAAATGGACAACAAGAGTAAAGAACACAAAATGAAGAAAACAAAACGTAGAACAAAATCAGAAAATTCCTAGTACTGTCCCAGGCACTGCCTGTTTTCACAGCACAACTCTTCTGAACTTATACGGTTGAAGTCAAAGATAACTTATCTGCTCGCTCCCAGGGGTACCCGCAGCCGGACAACGGGTCAGAGCTGCCGCCCCGAGGTTCTGGTTCAAGCCCCGCACTCGTTCAGCCATTATCATACGGTTGAAGTCAAAGATAACTTATCTGCTTGCTCCTAGGGGTACCCGCAGCCGGACAACGGGTCAGAGCTGCCGCCCCGAGGTTCTGGTTCAAGCCCCGCACTCGTTCAGCCATTATCATACCGAAAATCTGCCCCGGATTACACAACAACATATCCCCCGTACCTTGGCCAATTTAGTCAAAGCACTGTGAGAGACTCTGGGGTATATCCCCGGAGGAAGCTTTCGACCAGTGCAAAGGCTATCACGGCTACACGTGCGTGCGATGTTGATGAGTGCCAGAGCCTTTTCAAAGTGGCTGAAAGAACGACCTTCTTCGCCTTTTTCTCAGAGTAGCTGGCATAATCCTGCATAGTCTGATACCTCAAAATGCTTTCCGAGCGTAGTGACACCGTGTTCTTGGTCTTAGACACGTAATGTAGCTGCATAGGGTCAGATACCACGTACGTTCCTCTGATCAAATGCCGGTAGTTGATGTTGTCATCCTTTCTTACAGGTTTCAGATTGCGCTGTCAAATTTGTATCCAACAATGATGGAGACATCATCCCCCATTCTGCAACCTCGTACAAGTTTCCTGTCTGCCCCTTATGAAACGAGGAACTTCACTTCCACCACCGCGCAGGTAATTGTGGCTAGGACAGGGCTCGCAGTTTTGCCCATAAGTATGCCTATCAACTCTCTCCGGATTCCTTCTCCACAGTGTATATAGGCATGCCTTGGCATGCCTCAGATCATACTGTACTAACTTCAAAATCATCTCCAGCTTCATGGACACGTAGCCGATCTCCTTTCGTGAAGTCCTTGACATCAGTCAGGTCTTTCCCCTAGTTGCAGTGTGCAGCTGCTTCCAGCCTCTCTCATCGAAGTACCATAGAAGCTCCATGACCCCATCTTCCACTGTGTCATGTGGTATATCGAGGAAAACATTTCCTTGATATCATAGAACCATCCGATCGCCCTAGTGCATCCCTCATTCGTGAGTTCTCGTCTTCCACTTTCCAGCTCACCGCACATCCTTTTTATCGAACCGAGATGATGTTGCTCTGCTTTGGGAACTTTGTGATAAGGCAGAACAACACCCTTCCACGTTCCGTTGTCCGAGATGTGAATTTGCAGGAACAGTTTGAATGGCAAGTAATGAAAGAAGCCGTATTGACATATGTGAGAACACGTATTATTTGCCAAAGGAACAAACCATCCCACGAGAACCCATTGGGACAGCTCAGACCACTTCCTATTCCAAATGGACAAGGTGAGTCTATCTCAATCCATGTCAAGAGCTTCACTAACATTCGGAATGGGAACAGTCAGGTCATGGTGATTGCAGACAGGTTCTCTAAGTACACTATTCCATTACCCGCTGAAGCTAGAACTGAGCTCGTCATCCAAAAGTTCCAGATGTGATGGGTCTCAGAATATGGATTCCCCAAGACTATTATATCTGACAGGGATATACGGTTCACCGGACAGCAATGGCAGAAGTTGATCGAAGTCTACAGCACCAGATTGACCATATCGTTGGGTAGGCACCCTGAAACGAATGGGCAAACTGAGCAAATGAACCGATTGTGTCAACAGCTTCTGAGGATGTATATAAGACCATGTAATGACCGGTCAAAACACAGACTGAGAACACAGATGATTTTTAAGTTTTGCTGCTAAAATGCCTTGCTGAGATTCCCGCATTCTCCAGAGTTTTCTAAGTCTGTGTGTGTCCGTGTGTGCTGGTCTGCGTGCCTGTCTGCGTGCTTCCCGGTCTAAGAGTGTGTTTGACCCGCACGGGCACTTGTTTGTTTGGCAGCCCTTACCTGTGGCCTTGACTTTGAGGGTTGCAGCGGGGAAAACACTCTAGTAGCGGGGGTAGCCCCGTAAAGCTTAGAGCAGCGGGAAAATACTCAAGTAGCAGGTAGGCCGGTACCACTCAAGTAACAACGGATGTGTCGGGGACTGGAGGCCAAGCAGAAGAAGACAAAAAGTTGACATTTTTCGAGGCCAGTAGTTGGTAGACTAGGTCTAGACGGGTACCAGTTCAAGTAGCCTGAGTTTATGGCCTGTGCGGACAATATAAGAGCCTGCAATGATGTTTCCCTCCGAAAGCGGGAAGGTACCAGTTGCTTGGAGGCCCCAGGGCCTGGAAGTCACTGCCCAAGAGGCAGTTAGGCTGCTATATCTTCGGGTAGAGCGCTGGCCTCTACCTCATTTGCGGTATGCAAGTTTGGGCGACATGCTGCTTGAGCAAGTGCTGGACTTCAGAGCGCTGGCTAGGAGGAGCGCTGGGCATAACAACACTGGGAGGAGGAAGAAGACCGGGAGCTTCCACCTCGGCTATGGTGGAGCTCTACCGGTGGGAGGAGGAGGAAAAAGGGGACTACAAAGGAGTGGCAAGGTAACTACCTGGCTATGGTGGGCGCCATCTTCATCTCCTTGTTAGGCGGTGCATCTGGAAGGGCCCAGTTGGGGTTGCGGCGCACCAAGAAAGCTTCAAGGCAGAGTCAGGCATGGCGCCCTGAACAGCAGCAGACATAGCTGCCGAGTTGTCTTTTGCTCGGCAGGGATAGGCCCTTGGTAGTCCGCAATAGCCCTGCCTGGTTGAGAAAGAAGAAGATGGAGGCCATGGCTATGGAGGACCTCTAGTGATGCCAAGCAGTGGAAGTTGGATTCGGACATTGATTCTGGTTCTGCCATTCATCATTATTATTTTTGTTTATTATTTGACTAAAGAGGGGAGGAGTAAACGAGGAGTAGTTCGGTTGGCGAGAAAGAGAGGGATTATCATTGGTCATTTGGTGGTGTACTTTCATCTTCTTCTTCTTCTCTACCTCTCCCTCCTCTCGTGTTCATTCATTTCTTTTGCAATTGGACAGCATTGTGCTTCTCGTGAATTTTGCACTTTGATGGGCAGGATCGTAACAACCGGATCAAAATGACTGCGATGAGAACTTACCTAGGATTGCAAGTGCCTACAACAACAACGTTGACACTTTAACCAGTAGAACACCTAACGCACTGCACAAGGGATGGAAGCCCAGACGGCCCATAGACTCCCTAATTAGGGACCAGGTCCAGAGGCTACCCCCGAGAACAAGAGAATTTGCAGTTCTGTATGAGCAAGATATTGCAAAGGTAAGGGAGAACATAAAAAAAAGTTCAAGCCCAATTGATTGAGCAGGCTAATAGGCACCACAGGCCATCTCAATTCAAAGAAGGAGATCCGGTTTGGGTAACGTCTAACAAGTTCCCACTCGAGGAAGGTATCTCACAAAAACTGCTGCCTGTCTACTATGGACCCTGGGAAGTTCTCAAAATAATTTGGGATACAGACAGACCGTCCCACCGCATTGACGTGCCCCCACATCCGCTAACAGATGTGGAAGGCCAATCCCAATAGGCCATCTATGTTTCCACCTTCCATAGACGGAGGCTATGAAATTCAGAAGATATTAGAACATGGGTTTTTCCTTTCAGGAGGCAGAGGAAACAGCAGAAGCAGTTCAAGGTGAA
>BFEA01000335.1:1045367-1061336 GCA_003427395.1 Chara braunii
ATAAACTCAGTTCACATACCACATGAGTCAAAGGCCATGAGGGGTCAAAAGTTGCATCCTGAGGCCTTAAAATGTCTGAGACAGTCCCTGGAGTCGAGGGTTAGAGGAGGCAGAGGAAAGCGCAGAAGCAGTTCAAGGTGAAGTTCGAAAACCAACCTATATCGGATGCTAGATGGTTTAGTAAGAAGGAACTTGCACCCGACATAATTGCATGAGCGAGGTTTGAGAGAAACATGATGCATGATAATGAATTTCTGTGGTGGAACTCCAAATCGGGAATAAACTCAGTTCACATACCACTCGAGTCAAAGGCCAGAATGAGGGGTCAAAAGTTGCATCCTGAGGCCTTAAAGTGTCTGAGACAGTCCCTGGAGTCAAGGGGTACGGAGCCCTGAGTCAAACACCATGTCCAGTACCCCCAAGCCAGCAAGTTGACTCTTCAAAAATCAAGAGTCAGGCTCTCCACGGGAATACAGGCCCAAAGTCAAAGTCAGCTGGTAGGAGTCCACCACAGCACAGATCAGATGTATCCCAAAGGCTGCCTGCAGGTATTCAGAAGATTCCGGTCCAAGTGGGACACAAGGAAAGCATGGGACAGTGCTGCATCCAGGCCATTGACTTTCAGATAATCTGGGCCATCGACCCAAGGAGACTGGAGGCCGGTCAATGCAAGTCAACGCTATATGAAGTTGAGGCAGGCCCCGTGGAGATCATTCTGGCTTGCATTTGCATGCGGCCAAGCTGCTGCATGTGAGGCTATGGCGAGAGGCTGCTGGCGCCAGGCTGCGAGGAAGGGTGCCAGCCAGGGTGTTCGTGGGGAGAGAGAGAGCGACCATAGCTGCGATTGAGGATAATACTGCAGTTTCAGTGAGGTAGTGGAGGTATCAGGCTGTGAGACAGGAGGATAGTGAGGAAAACTTACCTGTCTTACCTGCTGAGAGGATACATGTGCTGTTGCTGGTCTTCAAGGTGAAATAGGGAGGTTGGGTATGCTGTCAGATGCTGCGTGCTGAACAGAGAGAGAGAGAACATTTATTGCGGGGTGGCCGGTAGGGGAGAACCCCAAAGAATGAGTGGGCGAGCATCATACCTGTACTTTGATTATTACTGTAACTCTCCTCTCTCTTCACTCTCTCTCTATTCTCCCGCGCTGCTTATTTCTTTTCTCTCTCAATGCTGGTTCGCTTCTATGTGTGAGATTGGGATTTGTATTGGTGACTATTGTCTACGCGTTGTGGACAGACATTGTGACATCGAGGATTAACTTCTCATGGTAACTGGGCTCATTGCAGAGCCTCCTCCTTGCCTAAATACTGTCGTTTCAGCCCCGGTGCTTGTCGTCAATTGCAGTGCTACAGTAAAGGCCTGATGGAGTGGTGGTTTAATCTGTGTCCTGGCTTCAGGAAAATAGTAGACATTATATGATCACCTCCAAGCTTGCCTCTCCTGGTGAAATCACTGGACCAGTCACTGTGCAATGAACCATGCAAGGAAAAATCCAATTTTCCAGAATGCAAAACCTCATAGCAGACCAAGCATGATTGAGCCTAGTTGAAAGCAGAATACAAAGGGCAAATGCACACCAATAAGGACCAAACAGAATAGTACCCCTTCTGCAATGTGACTGCCCTACACTACCTCCTACAACCTCTACTCACTCTAGCCTACACCCACTCTCTGCCCATCCCACCTGCTGGATGCTGCTTGGAGACTCTGTTCACACAGGCTTTCCCCCCAACACAGGGTAAGAACCAGCAGTCTCCATTCCTTGCCTCTTCCTGACCACTTCCACACTTGACCACCCTGTTTCCCTGCTAGCGCTCGCCAGCATGGGTTGTGCCAGCCTACAACCAGCATAGGTGCTGCTGCTTTTTCCTCGGTGCTGCTCTCCACACTAAGGTGCAGCGGTGCTGCCGACACTGCTTCGTGGCCAAGTGTCCCTTCCCCTCACGGTCTCCTTCCTTTTGTTGCATACTGGAGCGCATCCAGGCCCTGTAAGCAGTGTCTGCAACCTACTCAGTCTGAGTACTGGTCCCACCCTCTGTAGCTAACTGGAGGCTGGGCCCGGTGGTTAGTTACAGGGGCTGGCGCTTGTTCTCAGGCCCAAAGAACTCCCTGCTGGCCTTTCTCAGGCCTGGCTGCATTTCCCTCAGGCCTGCCTTCACTTAGGGCGGCCTGGCTCATTTTCATTGGACCCCAGGGCTGCCGAGGCCTGGAGCGGAGCCTGAAATTGCCAACCCCTTGGGTCAGACAACCATCTGAAAACCCCTTCACTCTTGCCGTTGCTTTCCCTTTAGAGCCCTCTCGCATATTAAAGAGCCACCTACGGTGCAGACTCCATCAATCCTTCTGTCGTAAACGACCACTCACTGGGATCCAGGTGATGCTAGAAAACCAATGTGAAATGCATGTGGGCTTTGGTGGTCTTCCCCATCCTGGAGGCTTTGGCATCGTGATGACTTATGTTCCACATGACTTTATGTTCCACAATTCGGTTGATGTCGACCTATCCATCCATGGCAGCGGGCAGCATTGATCGCTGAGAAGGGAACTGATCGCTTTGAGAGGAGGTAGGAAGCATGAAATACAGGGTAAGTGCGGAGATGAGGAGAGCCATCTATCACCTAAGATGGGCCATCAGGGTTTCGTACAATTACCAGGAGAGGCAAGGACCGAAATAGTGAGCCATTAACTTGTGTGGAACACCTGTTTCGGTGTGAAATCAGATGACTTAAACCGCCAGTACCTCACCCACGCAAACTTGAGAGTCGAAATTGCACCAATCCAAATGAACCGTGCTACCAGACCAAATGGCTAGCAGCACCAGCCACAAAAAAAAAAAGAGGTGCACTGCTGGCAGTCCTTTTTCATTTGGCGAACAGTGTGAATCTGACTCACAAAAAAGAGGCTCGGATGTACTGGTGGTTTAACCCACACCTTATCCCCCACCTACAATGTCCGCGTCCGTCTATCCTGACTTCTGATCCCATCATAGCCCTTTGAGCCTTCTATAGCTGTTCCACTGTATTGTGCAGCATTTCCTTGTACTCGAGGGTTTATATCCAGGGGCCATAGCAGACTTAGAATCCGGGCCCACTAGTGTCCTTGGTTCCAGCCCAAGTGCCAGGGTCAGGGGTATGGCCAGCGGCTGAATGCACAGCATTATTAGAAGAAGAGCCAGCGCGCCTCTGGCCGCATGAGGAAGGGGTATTGATGGAATTACGATTAGTGTGTATGAAACCTCCAACTGCATGCGAATACCAGAACTAAAAAATGGGGGATATGCAGCCGAGTAAAACAAACCCCAATGGTCTATTGTTTGAAAATAAACATGCATGAATGAAGTGCATTGGACCTTAATGAGAAAGGCATTTTACGCTTTAGGTGTGAAAACAAAGAATTAACCCCCTCCTGAGCCGCGGTAAACACGCAGCCCAATCACTGCAAGGCAAACACCAATTACTCTTCACCTTGGAGACACCGAATGAACTTCCTCGTTAGGCCTAAGAAAGACGTAGTCCGAATGAACTTCCTCGTTAGGCCTAAGAAAGACGTAGTCCGAATGAACTTCCTCGTTAGGCCTAAGAAAGACGTAGTCTAATTAGGTTCTGCCACATCACCAGGAAAGAAATGAAAATAAAAAACCCTATGCGATAATTTCTGCACCAGGCCATATTGATATATAGGTCTGAGCCCGTGGGACTGGGTAGGAGTAACGTTTCAGGCCATGCAAATGTGACTCCAATCAACAACATAGGCTCATTCGCACTTGTGGGCTCATTCGCACTTGTGGGCTCATTCGCACTCGTGGTTTAAACGGTGAACCAGGGAATTCCACCAGAGTGGAAGAGCATACTGCAGTGTAAACAACTCAAACAGAAAACCATTTCTCAAATGTCTCAGATGGCCTTTCGGAAAAGGGAAACATAACAGGACATGGGTAGACATCAGAACGTAAATAAAGGACGCGTGTGTCGGTCAAATGGATGTTTGAAAAATGACTCGATAGTGATTTTCCATGGACTCTCCCGTAGAAGCCATTATGCATGTCTGAAGAATAACGTCATAATGGCTTCATGGAGTCCCCATGGTGATTCTGGTGAGTTCAACTTGGGGATGTTCATGAATACCGACATGCCAGCGCTTTTCGGTCTGTGATTGGCCTTCGGTATAGCTCTTGTCAGGCTTTCCTATAACGCTGATTTTTCAATCTCCCTAGCTGTATTGTGGACTCCGGGACGGGGCGTTCCTCTGTAACCATGGCAAGTACTGCCCACCACCTGGTCTTCCCTAATCTCTCTCCTTCTTGCAGAACAGACGAGATTGGGTTCATTACAGACACAACCAATCTGCAATTAACTTGTTGAAAAATACATGAATGATAAATAAAACACACTTGGATTGTTGTGCGCTTGCTGAGCACTTCTGTAATTAGGAGTGGACCCTTCTCTTCCAGTCTTAGAGCAGTTTCTTTGTGCTCCGACAATTAGTACTCCCTATAGACACACTACCGGTAGCATTCCTTAGCTTTGCAATCTACAATGCCTTGCTGCGAAGGGAGGCAAATACATCATACATAGTGCTGGCCTCACTAGCCAGCAGATTCCTAATGTTTTCTGGGATTGCACACAGATAGCTTGTTAGGAGTATCTTCAGGTCATATTTGACCCCGGGCACCTAAACGAAGGATATCAGACTGCAATGATGTTTCGCACCGAAAGGAGCCCGGTTGCTCGGGAGGCCGAGCAGCCTGGAAAGTCACGGCCAAAGGAGGCAGCAGTCCGGTATATTTTACGGAGGAGCAAAGAGCTCCTCCTTGCGGTGTGCAAGTGTGGTGTCAAATTGCTGGAGCGAGCTCTTGGTGTTCCTGCACTGGGGAGGAAGAAGGCGGGCTTGGCCTTTCACCTCGGCTATGGCGGAGAGCACCAAGGAGGAAGAATCCGGAAAGGAGGAGGAGGAGGAGTAGGAAGTCAGTGAACAGGGAGGAGAGCACCAGGGGTGCTTACCTGGCTTTGGCAGTCTCCATCTTCTTGGTTGGCGCTGCACCTGGAAGGCCCCAAAGGGAGTTGGCTTCATCAAGGAAGACTTCAGGGTAGTGTTGGGCATGGTGGCCATTGAAAGAGGGACACATCATCTTCGCGGTCTTTTGAATATCGGAGCAGGAATCCGCTAGTCCGCCACACCCATCCACTTAGCCAAGTAGGAGGAATATGTAGAAGATAGCTATGGTGGACCTGATGAGTTGCTGGCAGTAAGGAGGAGATTCGGACATTCTTGTTCTTTCATTGCTATATTACAGTTATTGAAAAGAAGAAGTTGGGGTAGTCCAAGGAGGTGACGTGTTGGAGAGGGGTTTAACATTGGTCTTTGCTGTTGTACATCTTCTCCTCCCATTCTCATTTCTTCTTCCTTTGCCTACTTCACTTTCCAAGTCCTCTCATTTCAGTTGCAACTGAACGGCATTGTCTTTCTTTGTGTTATTGCATTTCTCGATAGCCAGGATCATAACATGAAGCAGAATAAGCATACATGAGCAAAGTCAAAAGCAGAATTACAAAGCTGAGAGCACATTGCATGGGTCCTGGGGACCATCTCACGCAAGTGTGTACATGCCATGCATCGTACTCCCACACACAATGAACAGTAGTCTGACAATAGACAAAGATAGAGAAGATGAGGACCGAGTTTCACAGTTTATATTATCAGAAATATGAATACAAAGTGTTTCAAAGTTCCCCTGAGTCCAGCGCTCATCAGCGCAACACCAATATCTTGCCAACTCATCAATATGCCTTCCAGTGAATCAGTGCTACCCCTGCAGATAGTCTCCAAGTCATCAATGTGGTCACCACTCATCAGCGCCACCTCTGCAGGTCACATCCAACTCAGGTAAGTATCTTCCATAGCYAACCTTGAATGAACACTCTCAGCCTCAATCCCTTCCTCCTATGATGCATACACAATCTTCAATAGTCATGAGGATCTACTCTGGATACTACTCATAGCTACATACTAACCCTCTACTACTAATGCTAACTCGCTGGGCAACTATGGCTGCATCACTTCCAGCGTACAGGCATCTTCCTCCCTTCTCTTATACACATCTAGATGTGTATAAGAGACGAGGAATGAGGCAGGCAGCTCTTTTTATAGTGCTGGCCACTCCTCGCTGGGTCTGCATTGGCTCAATTCAGCCTCTCCCTTTGTCCCAGACCCTGCATTGCATGTGTCCCAGTACAGTCCCAATGAGATTCAACTGCTGCTGAGGCACTTCGGCCTGGATTTGGACTTGAAAGTCTGGATCTGGACTGACCCCTTGACTTAGACCAGAACTGGGACTGTGCCTACTGACTTCACTTTTGGACAGGCACAACTCTAAACGAACAGACACATTTACTACTTGAACAGGCACTTTCCATTGCACGGACAGGTACACTGCCTACACGTACAGACACACCCTTACTCGAACAGACATGACATACACATCTCCTGGTGAACAGGTAAGTCTTTTGACAATGCCCTTTGCCTTAGATTTAGATGTGCCTGTTGATAGAGAACTTGACTTTTGACCTGTTTTCACGTTTCTGAGCCCTGGCAAGATACCTTTTCACAATGCTTTACTTTTACAAGGCCCGTGCTGCTCTATTTTCACAAGGCCGGAGGCCTATATCGGGTGAAGGCCCTTTTAACATCCAACGACAACAGACTGTCACTGAAGTCTCTTGATAAAATAAAGCCCAACTTCTCACCTGCATCATCAATACAACTCCAACGCGGTCCTACTCTCCTACTCTCCCCCTATACGCAGCCTACTTCTCTCCCTCACGTTCTCACTCTTTGTGACCCCTCTTCTCCGGCCTAACGACACTACAGAGACTGACCACCAGTGGTGTCCTGTTTGGTCATCCATCGCTGTGAATGTCCACCGCTCCAGCGGCTGTTTTTCGCCCCTGATCACCCCAGCCCCAGTGCCTCCCTTCTTCCACGCAATGCAGCTATGGCTGCTGCTGCCGGAGCAGGTAAGCCGTGGCTGCTCCTGCTCATCTTCATTAATGAACGCTGGCCTGCTAACATGCGCACTGCCTAGAGCGAGTGCTGGCGGCCAGTGCCTCATGTTTGAAATGCTGCTGCCTCCTGTCCTTTCTGCTTCCTGGCGCCGGCTTCCTGAACTCGGACTGGGCTCTTCCGGCACTGAAAACCTTCTGGACCGAGTATCAGGGAGCCAGCCTCTGCAATGAACATGGAGGCTGGGCCAAGTGGTTAATTTCCAACTGCCTCATACCAGCCTTCCCTTAGGGCTGGCAGACCCATTCTCTAATGCGGCCTTGACTTAGGGCCGGGCTCAATTTTTTTTGGGTGGCTCCCGGTGGAGGCCTGCCTTCCAAATGCCTTCACCAACCTTCACTTAACGGCTGGAAGACCCATTCTCTGCCGCGGTCTTCAATTAGGACCAGGTTTTTTTTTGGGGGGGGTAGCCCCCAGTGGAGGCCTGCCAAGCCCTGGAGACTGGCACTATGCAACCAAAGATTACCTGAGAGAAAAAGAAGCACAACCAGGGAAGCAAACCATTCTCACCTTTTCCGTCCCGATCTTCCACCAAATATGAACATATGGCAGTCAATGGATACTGCCACGTGGAAAGCACGCGGACCAGGCCCGACCTCCCCTTCTGGACCTCCACCCCTGCACTCAGGATGGAACCACGTTTTATTCGCTGCATTCACGAGCACACCATTCCCAATACACAGAATTCAGACAAGAACAACGAACAAACGATGGCCACTCAAGTCAGTCTAAAGGCGTTCGCATTTCATTTTTGCACCCGCAGAGCCCACAGTGCCCTGAACCTCACCATAACTCTCTTATGGTGAGGTGAGGTTTATGGCCAGAAGCAATACCCCTTCAGGAAAGAAATGATAATTATAGTGGAATGACAAGGTCATGAGTTGACCTCAACAATTTTGCCATGTACTACATTTGGTTTTATGATATAATAAACGGCCTCACTCCACTACTCTCGATTTGCAACCAAAATTGAGAGTGCATCGAGAGTTGTCAGAGTCTCGAATTTGCGGATTTTGGAGGTTTCCCTCCACATTCCCGATTCGCCACACTATCAAAGTACTTTCCAGTTCTTGTTTTTTTCACTTTTTCTCAACACAAAACACCCAAAAAAAAACACAGAGAGAAGAACTACTCTATATTTCACCTTGGGAGTCAAGGGTCCCGGAGAGGACTCTGGATTTCGAGAGTGCTGCACACAGCACACTCTTGAAAAAACGAGTGTAATGTCAAAGGGGGTGCTCTGACAACACTCAATCAATTCTCGAGAGTGGAGGGATCGAGAGTAAGTGGAGCACCGCTCCACTCTCCAAAATTGCTGCGAAAATTGCTGAATTGAGAGCAGTGGAGCAAGGCCCAAAGCCACATAATTGTCTGCTACAATGTTGGCACAAATCCAGTCATGAGCCGGACAGTGCTTTTTTTTTCGGCATTTTAACCGCGTGTACGAGTTCTAGCGCTTCTTATTGTAGCACTTATGAACATTACAAGAAGTTACAGTGCGTCTTCGCCCACATGACATAGGAATGACACGCAAATGCATACCTATATACATTATATGATTATATTGCAATAACCCATCCAGTATGCCTCATTGAATGTCTAAAGGCATTGCCAGGCCACCACTCGGTCTCAGGCCGAAGGGGAGAAAAGACCCCTACGTGGATTCAGAGCCTGAGCGGGCGACAGTTGATCAAAGTCAACTGCCTGAGGCCCAACAGTCAAAGTCAAAAGTGGACCCAGCCCAGGCCGCCTATCAGACGCACACACTTGTTTGAATGCAGGTACCCAGTCAGCATTCGGACCAAGTGGAAGTCTGCAACTGTATGCAATCCAGGCCGGCTGTGAGTCAATCTGAGCCACCGTGGGGGGGACGACCTGAAGCAAGTCAACTTGGTCAGAGGTTACATAAGACGCTGCTTCCAGGAGGTCAACATTCAGTCTTGCTATGCTGCCTTACGCTGGCTGGACGCTGGCTGGACACTGGCTTGACACTGGCTGTACGCTGGCACTGTGGACGACTACACGGGACTGTGGCGACATCCTGGCGCCTTCTTTCTAAGCGCCAGCCTTGCTGACATGGCGCATGCCACCTGTCTTCATTGCTGATGTGGCATTGGCCATGCTGTCTACATTGGGTGATTGGTCGCAACAAGGAGGGAGATCGGGATCTGTGGATGATTGAGGAACGGGGTACTTACCTGAGTTGTGCGCTAGTGATTGTCTCCATTGTCTTCACGAGGGAACAGTGCCACGTGGCACTTCTATATTTGACTCGTTACTGGATACTGTTTGATGACGAGGAGGTGAGGGGAAGCCCGGAGAAGGAGTGGGTAATGCTGGTCTGCTCGATTGGTGGTCATTGATTTTCTCTTCCACCCTCTCATCTGTTTATTCCCCCTCCACTCTCTTCGTCTAACGAGGAGTTGTATCAGAGATCACTTTCATGATTACTGGAGACATTGTCCAGATCTGAGTCATCTTGTACTTCGACGTCTGACAAGTATCTTTCAGTCTGGGTTCATTACAATATAGATATACATAATACATCACAAAAAAAAGGAATCACATAATGCTCACTTTTATCTGATCGTGCATGTGAAAGAGAGTGGGAGAGAGACACAGACAGACAGAGAGAGAGAGAGAGAGAGAGAGAGAGAGAGAGAGAGAGAGAGAGAGAGAGAGAGAGAGAGAGAGTGACCAAATTGATTTACGGTAACCAAAAAGCTTAATCCCGCACACACACACACACACAACAACAACAAAAAAAAAAAAAAAAAAAAAAAGATTCACTGTTACCAAAAAGCTTAATCACGCAAAGTACCCAAAGCCAAGCTGGCACCATGCAAGAAGGCACAGGTTTTTCTAGAAGGCAGAGTCTGGGTCACTAACACCTTCGCTTTCTTGACTTCATGGTACATGGCCTCTATTTGGTCCCCTCCCGATGCAGCTCTGAAAATCTCAACTCTAGGGTCAGATGTTTTCTCTGGACGAGCAACCTGAACAGACGATCGTGTATCAAAGTCCCCCGGGATTATATATCACTTAAAACCATGAGCAGAAGAACTTGGTCTGTTAGAACCTAAGCACGAAGTAATGGCCTCCAAATGAAATGGCTGGTCAAACTGCGATCGTGTATCAAAGTCGCCCAGGATTATATATCACTACAAAACCATGAGCAGAAGAACTTGGTCTGTTAGAACCTAAGCACGAAGTGATGGCCTCCAAATGAAATGGCTGGTCAAACTGCTGCACAGTCCCCATCTCCAATGGGTCAGAATGGCATGAGACAGCATCAGGAAATTGGCCCCTACTCAAACACCCAACAGTATGGAGGGCTCTTTTCGGGTGATGGCCAAGGAATGGTCGGTGTAAACAGACCAACCTAAACAACTGAGGGGAACCCAGACAACCCCGACCTCCCGCAAACCCTTATCATACTGGCCACCCTACTGGAAAAGTGGGAAAGATGCTCCTGCCGAAGGTCATCAAACCAAGGACCAAGGAGGACGTCCTGAGGCAGCCACTGTTCTGCAATCAGTGGATCACAAACGAGTCAAGATTCCCCTCGTCGTTACACTCCGCTGATTGCAGATGCCATGGGTAGAAAAGGAGCATGGAAAGTCAAACATTAATGGAACAGATAAACCAGAGCCTGGAAATCCTCCCATGACCACAGAGAGCAATTGAAAAGCTGTCATGCTGTCCACAGAAATTTCTTTATCATAATTGAGAGCATCCCGCTTGAGTGGGTTTGACTCCTGAAAGAGGATTTCACATGGAAATTGAGGGACTGAGCAATCCTTATCTCACAAAAGAAGCCGACCAGAGACTCCCGAATCCTGAGGAGACTCCAGAACAGGCGCTATAGAGCAAGCTTCATAACCTACCTGGTAGCCACAACGCAGAAACAGGATTGGAAAACCTTACCCAAGACACTGTCCACACAGATAAGAGTGACAAAATCAAAACCCTGGGTGCTTGCTAACCCAATCAAAGGCATAGACAATTTGCAGTACGATCCAAGGGAGAGTGTTGGGAACAGAACAACCCGACCAGGTTGGGCATAGACAATTTGCATATTGCACTGCTAAATTTCGGCATGAGCTCGGAAAGCGAGTGACCCTGCTCCAAAAATCCAGAAGAGATGGCGGATAGAGGATATCTCAAGGAAGATGGGCGAAACATGACCCCATGGAAAAACGACCAACTGAAATACGCAGTCTCGAATGGCTCTTACCCTACGCCGTGATCCCCGTCAACAAATGGCTGTGCAAATGAACCACTCAGACCCCAAGAGGTCTCCACCATGCAAGATATGCCTCCTCGATAGAGGACATAACACACTGCCTAATGAAAAGCTCAGCGGCCCTCTGGTTCGGGAGTCCAACTTCCGAACTCTGATTCTCCTTGTTCAGTATCCCCCCCGACGTTACATCCAACCCTACTAACCATCAGAATCCCTTTCTACCTACAAGGTGCTGCAAGGAGCTGATACTTGGTTCTCAGGAAAGTTGCACTTTGAACCATCAAGGAGAGAATATGACCGCTGAAGATAGATGGCCAAAAGACAAACAAAGACCCGACCTGGATACAACCGATCCACCTGGTGGAGGCAGAGACCAGGTGCAAATGGTACAAGATCAAAGAAGTCGGCAATGACACAACCAGAGCTCTTCAATACGAAGTCAATAATTTTCTCGCTCAAAAGTGGCTTCAGGGTGGCAAAATCGCATCAATCGACGGTCTGAAGCCAAGGTCGAACAAATGAGACACCACCTTCTTATTGTGGTTTATCTTCAGATTCGCAATGGTTAGAGAATTATTGATCAACAACAAAATTGCCATCAAAACACTCAGTAAACACAACCACCCCACATTACGCTAGGTGCAGGAAATGACAGGCTTTCTGTTGGGAAATGAGACATTTCCTGAGGCATATGGTTCTTGGAATCAAGCTATTGTGGCAATCTCAGCACGATATACGATTGAGCGGAATTCTTTGCTTCACGCTACTGACGGTTAATACTCCTCATGGGAGCAATCAATACTGGTCAGGGGTCCTTTGGCCTAGACAGAAAGAAGTCTGCTGTCGCCTCTTCCCCCCTTAGCCAACACTGTGCCACGCTCCTCCATCCCCTCTTTCCCCCATCCATAACACGTACCCTTACTCCTTCCGTTCTTTCCCCTCTCTGCCACTCTACTACCCTTACCCGCCACCCCTCACTTCCCTCCTGTGACATTGCACCATGCTCCCCCTCCTCTTCCTCCAACTGCACCCGTACTGCTGCACTTCCCGTCATCAAATTCTTTGCTCCCCCCACTGTCCCTACTGTTCCTTCTGCATCCTTCTCTCCCCTCGTTTCCCCAATTTTCATGCACCCCTCCCCCTCTTCCCTTCTCTCAACTGGTGCACCCATCCTCCCTTCCCTTCCCCCACAATGGCTGTACTCGTCCTTCTTCGCCCTGATCTCAAATCCCCAACAACTGTCACACCATCTTCCTTCTCCCTCATCCTAACTCCCCCATATCCTCCTCTCCCTCCCTATTGCATTCCGATCCAGAGTCTTTCACATCCTCCTCTCCCTCCCAATTACCTTTTCCTCCTCTTTTGCCCTGGTTATCCAGAACCCACTCCCATCATCATGGTCCCTCGTTCCCTCTCCATTTCTTCCCGATTCTACCCTGCCACTTCTCCCGTTCCCAATCAGAGTCAACAAGGAGAGAGAAATGAAGCCATCGTAGCTTGCTTCTACCCCTTTCCTGATCCGACTTACTTCTGATGTCAGCAATTCTCCCCTTACCTTGTCCCCGTAAACCCTGCTCCTTGTCATCTTCATCGTCATCTACATCAGTCAGCATGGTCATGGTGGGGTGATTGACCTCTCTCTCTCTCTCTCTCTCTCTCTCTCTCTCTCTCTCTCTCTCTCTCTCTCTCTCTCTCTCTCTCTCTCTCTCTCTCCAGTCTTAGTGTGTGTGTGTGTGCGTGCATGTGCAACTCCACAAGAAGAAGCATGACTGTGCCAGACTGTTTCCTTGGACTTTCGCCAACTCATCAGTAGGTAGGACCCCGACAGTCTGCCCCGGATGCATTTGCGTGTGTGCATGTGTGTGCATTGGTGTGTGTGTGTCCATGTGTGTTGTTTTAAAAGATCCCAGATTCTCTATCACATTCCCTTCGCAAATCATCACAAGCCATCCATAACGAAAAAGTATAGATAAGCAATATAATGGAAAACGCAAGGTTGGCCACGTTTGTGTGGTTCAGCGCCAAGTGCCCACAGACCCGTCTGCTGCCAAAGCAGCACATATAGATATGTATACATATGTATTTCAAACCATAAGGAGATGGAGGGCAGAAGGCAATTTACCTAAGACGGAAGTTTATTCCAGCAAGAACGCACCGACCCCACCCCCTCAAAGGTCCGAAAAAACTGGGAGAGACTTCCGCATTGGCCCACAAAACCAAAAACTTGTCTACCAAAAACAAACAAATATACCAGGATTGGCATTCCCGACATTCATCTCAAACTACACACTCGCGCCACTGCCAAACAGGAGGAAGAAGATAAGAGACAACTTATTTAAGACAGAAGACTCCTCCAGCAAGACCGCACCAACCCCCCCTGCTAAGGGTCCGAAAAAACTGGGAAAGCCTTCCACGCCACAAAACATACATTCCCCACAAAGAGAACTCGTGGCCACCCGTAAACATCCAAATAGCTCATGCTCTAAACCAGGGCAAAGAATTAGGCCGTGTATAATCAACAAAACCAACAAGACATATCCAACCACGAAAAGAGAGAATAGCTCGGTAGTACGAGCGTGTGTGTGTGTGTGTGTGTGTGTGTGTGTGTGTGTGTGTGTGTGTGTGTGTGCACGTGTGTGTGCGTGTGAGTGTGCTTGTTGTCTTGTCTTGGTCATCATACACCACTCGACAAAAAAACGTAAGACTGTGTCATCCTGTTTAACCACAGACGTTTGCCGCTGTGCCGCCATAGATCTGAGCGGGCCAAATAGGGGACGAGGTGGCCTGGAACCGGTTTTTCCTCAGGCCTGGCTGACCTGTCTTCAGGCAAGAGGAAGCAAAGGGCCATAGAATTTTGATTGAGATCGTGAAAGGAAAGGGCACACTGCAAGCAGGTGAGAATTCATGAACTGAACCCTGCAAGCGACATACCGGAAATACTCACCTATATCAAGAACTACCACATCCCCGAGAAACTTGCTATCCCGTAGCCCACCAAACACAACCAGCATTGAACCGTTGACCACCACAGCTGAATGCCCACTGCACAAACGATGACAAGGCAGAGGAGAGGGAAAGAGAGAGGGAGATGTAAAACACACCAGAAAACAAACGTACGCACAATAAAACACCTGTCATTGGTATGTAAAGGACACGAAATACATGACATCACTGTGCCATCTGATGACACCAAGACCGAACCGACAGCACTAAGATAAGTCTCTGACCACGATGTGCACATTCCAGGCCTGTTCTTTACCCCACAGGGCAGACGTGAGTCCCAAGAGCACTGCTTTTCAGCATAGATAGATTGGAAACCACACAATTTTCTAGTCGGTAAAAAACTTCACCGCTATCAGCCCTGGTCCCGGTCCAAGTTCCAGTCCCTAGTCCAACTTCCCGGTCGCACGTACCATATTGCTGTCCCAGCCTCCCAGGTAGTTTAGTGCCAGCAGGTCGACCTAGGCAGATTCCGGTACGTACCAGTCAGCTTAGGAAAAGTCGATAGAAGGTCGTAGGCCCTCTGTGTCACTCCGTCCAGACAGCAGCGAAGTCCGAGGAAAGTCAGGGAACGTCCGAAAACGACAAACATCAGCAGAGGTACTGGGCCACGACTGGGAGAGGAAGTCTGCAAGTGAAACATCAGGTACAAAAGTCCAGTTGTTGAAGTCGTCAACACATACTTGTGTGACCAGGCGGGAACGCTGCTGCGCCATTTTGGGGTGTGTTGTTGGGTGTTGCTGTAGACCGTAGTTGTCAGCTCTGGCCGCCCTTAGCCAATAGCTAGGTTAAGCGAGTGAGAGCAATCAGAGGGAACATGAGGCCGATGAGAGAAAGGCAGACACTATACCTGAGAGTGATGACTGGCTGGTGGCCATAGCCACCCAGCATGTACAAAGACCATTTTGTGTGATCGAGTTGATGAGCAGTGACTATCTTCGTTCCACACTAGGAGCTCCCCGGATACACTTGACCACAATTATGGCCACATGTGTTCCAACAAGTCTCAGTGACGCCCAGGCCATCAGTACCTCCAGGTCTTCATTTACTGAGAATGGTGTCAAAGGAAAAAAACGAAAGGATTCACGTTCATTTGCCTGCTGGGATTCAATCCCAGACTGTTACATGCCCAGTTGGGCGATGTACATATAAACCGAGGATCCGCAATGTGATAAAAAGGACTGAATGGACAATGCAGTGCAAGTGGATTCTCAACAAGCAGTGTGCATTCCGATACATACAAAATGGTACTTTATAGCACAGGGAAGACTTTAGATACAAGTCCTGACCTGACTGACCTCTTTCACGCAGTACAAGATAGCAAAGCAGAATGCTAGAATACTAAGGACTAGCCCACTCAATGTTTCAACGCAGACCAAACATACATCATGCTCATCACAAGGTGTGATGGGGCCTGCCGCTATACACAGGAAGTAGGCGCCAGGTCCAGACATACACAGACAAAGAGGAGGGGATCAGATGAAGAAGAGGAAGGGGGAGATGGGAAAGTCGTCAACACCAAGTCTCGTTGCAAGTCCCAAATAATCCCTCTTCAAAATGTCCGAAGTCCAGTGTCGAGTCTGGATCCAAATGTCACCAAGCTCTCTCTCTCTCTCTCTCTCTCTCTCTCTCTCTCTCTCTCTCTCTCTCTCTCTCTC
>BFEA01000335.1:1070808-1083092 GCA_003427395.1 Chara braunii
GGGGAGGGGCGGGGACAGTACACCTGACAGGAGCGAACATCGACAAGGAAGGGCTTCGGCATGGAATTCTATGTACGATGGCACAGCTAGCGAAGGAATCCGGCCCGTACCAGAGGACAACAGCCAGCGGCAGCAAGACAGCCAGCAGCAGCAAGACCCGCTACATCAGATAGCCAAGCTCGGGCGGCAGGAACAAGTGGGGGCCCGGTTGAAGGATATCATGCAGGCGAGTGAGTGTTATGTTTGCCCCATTGCCTTATGGCGGGTGAGACCAAGCTGCTTATGGAGGGAGCATCAGAAGTGCCAATCTTCGGGGTGACTAAGCAGCCACAGGAGCAACACGTGCTGAAGCAGGTCCTCAAATGGGTGGGCCCAACCTATGAAGTAATGCTGCCCCAGGTCTCGGCATCACAGTTCGTCAGCGGCGAATGGCAAGGAGTAGTGTTGTTTGTGTTCTTCATGGAAGCCATCCAAAAAGCCGGGAATCCCAAGGCTGGGGGCAAGTGGGGGCAAGTGGCATGCGTTGGATGCCGTTTGCTGATGCTTTTGGGCTCACGGCCCTTCCCCATGACTACGACGTGGTCCATGTCACCTCCCTGGCCATCCTGAAAGTGTTAATGTGCGGCTGCTGCCAGAGGAGCATGTGGGAGCCCGGCAGTTCCAGAAGGGGGTGGGGATACGGGAGCAGGGGGAATAACGAGTAGAAGTTTTGAGAGGAGTTTGGGAGGCAAGGGAGGGTAACAGTTATCTTATCCTGTAAGGGTGCCGCAAGGGTGGTAACGAGTAGCAGTTTTGAGGGGAGTTGGGGTGAGGGTGGGGGGGGCAGGGTAACAGTTATCTTATCCTGTCAGGGTGTCGTAAGGGTGGTGACACCCCCCCAGCCATAAAAGTAGTAGCAGTCAAATGAACTCAGATCAGAAGATGAGGAGGAAGAAACGTGAAGATAGGGGGGTGAGGAGGGAGGAGAGGGGAGTGATGCGGGAACGATAGGAACTTAGGAAGTGTTGAGGAAAGGGAGTACCATGGGGAGTGGATGGAACTGCAAGTGGCTGAAGCTCACGTGGAGCGTGAGAGGCATGGGACCCAAATCACTCCTGCCCAAATGGAGGGAACTGGTGAAAATAGTCAGGGCAGAGCAAATAGACGTAGTACGCCTGCAGGAGACGAAGTTAAACGAGGATAGAATAGTGGAGCCCATGCTATGGTGGAAGAGCCACCAGGTATGGACCTCAGCACAGGGGACGAGAGGTGGAGTATGCATCCTGGTATCCCCCCACTTTAGGGTGAAGGTGACAGACTGTGTATTATGACTCCAGGGGCCAATGGGCGTGGGTGTTACTGCAACGGGGGGAAGGTAACGTGGGGAGTGGCCACAGTGTACGGGCCAGCAAGGCTCAGGGCACGGTGGCGGATGTGAGAACGACTGCAGACTTTGGTCCCGAACGTAGACAACAGAATAATTGTGGGCGATTTTAATTCAATAATCGATCCGAAGCTTGATTCTGCAACAAACAACAATGGAGGCGGATTTGATGGCGCTGGTCAATGAAATGACAGGGCTTGGGTGCACAGACTTACATAGAACACTATACCCGCAAGGGAGGGCCTTCACCTTCGGGGTTACCACGGCAACCCGGTGAAGCCGGATTGACGATATGCACATCAGCAGGCCTCAACAAAGTAATCGAGCAGGTGCAGATCAGCCCGATGGCCACCTCGGACCACTCGGCCGTAAAAGCGATCTACCCGGTGGGCAAGATAGAGATGGGCCACCCGCCAAAGGCAATCCTGGCATGGGTCTTCAAAAGTGAAGGGTATCGACCAGTGGTGACCAGCTTCTGGGAAGAGTGGGTGGAAGATTGCACGCAGGAGAATCTGCTGTACCATGTTATGACAGCGCTCCAGAGGTTGAGAGGAGACCTGCAGAAGCAGCTGCGCCGCAGCTACCTGGCACATCAGAGAACGGGGGAGGAGTTCGCTCACAGGTTGGAGGACCTGAACCGAGGGCGTAGGGGACCAAACGAAAGAGTGGTGGACGGATGGAGTGGAGGCAGCTCAAGGATGGGGGGAGTGGCAGGGAGAGGAAGCAATCAAATGGGGCAGACGCACGAAGCTTAGTGGGGGAACGAATGTTGCGTCAATTTTTTGCCATGGTGGCTGCTCACAAGGCAACGCCAATAATGACAGTTATTATGGATCATCTTTGTCGGGCAGACCGCCCAGCAGCGCACTACACGAGGCATACTGAAGTGTGTTACGGACTTCTACCGTCACCTGCTCACCAAGGAGGAGCAGTGGACCACCGTAGATATTGCCAGGGA
Organism: Chara braunii; assembly: GCA_003427395.1. Lineage (NCBI taxonomy): Eukaryota > Viridiplantae > Streptophyta > Charophyceae > Charales > Characeae > Chara > Chara braunii. The sequence goes on from BFEA01000335.1 coordinate 1,073,130, forward strand.
GATGGAGCAAGAGATCTGGAGACATGTCCAGTGGTGGCTCGACCTTGAAAGCATGTGCCAACTAAAGGAGGATATCACTATCGACGAGGTGCAGAGAGCGATAGCAGACATTCCCGACTTAAGGCACCGGTTTTGGATGGAATGCCGGTGGAGCTGTACAAATACTCCGTAATTTCTTCGCCACCCTGCTAATAGCGGCCTGCAACAAAGTGCTCCGGCGTGGCTCCTTCCCGCAAGGCTTCGCAAACGCATATGTGGTCCTGTTGTACAAGAAATGGGCAAAGGACGTGAGCAACTGGCGGCCAATATCGATTTCGAACATGCTGTACAAAATCCTCGCCAAGGTATTGCCATCCCATCTAGGAAGTACTACCGTGCATCGTCGACCAAACCCAAAACGGGTTTCGTGGCGCGCCGCCAGATCTTGTCAAATGTGCTGCTGGCCCAGCAGGCATTGGAGGACCAGTGCACAGGCCAAGCCATGGCCTTCATATCCATTGACCTCGAGCAGGCCTATGACCAGGTCCGGTGGGAATGCGTACTGCAGGGAACGGAGCAGCATGGAATAGGGGGCATCTTTTGCAGCTCGGCCCGGAATCTGCTGATGGGGCTACTGTGGTGATGCAGGTCAATGGGGCGAGATCAGAGAACTTGGAAGTCACCCTCTCATTGAGACAGGGGTGCCCACTCTCCATGGCTCTCTATGTCATTTACATTGAATCTATGCACAAAGTTCTGAGGGCCGACAACCGCCTGACCGGCCTTAAGGTGGGACCAACAGCGGAACTCAGTCTACGGCCTTTGCGGATGACACCGGCGCCGTGCCCCCCGACAGCCCAGCAGCTGGGCATTCTCAAAGAAGATCTGGCGCTCTTCTGCAAGTACTCGGGCGCACGCGTTAACTGGCAAAAATTGAAGGGCTATCCTCCCACTCGAGGTGGACCCCCCGGAGGGATGGGACATCCTCACTGTGGCAGCAGGAGAAAGGATGGCCTTTTTAGGGGCCAACCTCACGCCGAGCTACGGGGGCATCGACCAGATGGCGACATAAGCCACGGCGGCAGTCGCCCGGTTGAAAACATGGAGCTCCATAGGGGGTATGAGCGTCTTTGGCACAGCTATAGTCATTAAGAACTCGGTATCGGCCACACTTTGGTACGCAGGGGCAGTGCATATGTCGGGCAGGCGCACGCTCCGCTACATTACAAAGGCAGTCCGTGCGCACCCGTGGTCCAACAATGCGAAGGCGGAGGACTCCATCTGTAGAGTTGCATGGAATAAACTCATTCAGCCAAGATGCTTCAGTGACTGCTGGATCGGCAATTGCAAATGATTGCACTGCAGCTTCGGCAGCTGATCTCGGCTCTGTTGCACACAGTGGGAGGAACTTGGCAAGAGGTCACGCAGACCCACCTGGCATATGCGCTTCAGACCCCACAGGAGGTACTGGATCTATGCCTGATTAGCAGCTCCGCAATAGGCCATCTCCGCAGGGAGACGGTATGGTCTCAAAAGCTGGCATTGTGGAAAAAGGTTCAGTTGAGGTGCCGGTTGCCAAAAACTGCAGATGCGGTCTTCAACCATCTGCTGTTTGATAACTGCTGCATCTGCGACAGTGACGGGGAACCCTTCGCATGGCAGGGGCCGCGGGGTGCTTTTGGGTGGAAATGGGCCGTACAGGGCACCTACAAAGTAGGCCACTCACGGGACGAAGAGCTGAAAGACTGGCAAACGAACGAAGAAATGGAGGTGGCTCCGCACGGACGAATGAAGAAGAGGCAGCTCTACTCATACAGTGGGCACTTTTCTTCGGATGTGTCTGATCACATCGCAGTCATGCCCAAATTCAGTTGACAAGGTTCTGTAAACAAGTCGCCCTTCACATCCCCCCTACATGGACTAACAAATTCACTTCCCTCAGCACTCTGTAGCAAACTCATCCCCCCCCAGCTTGTGATTGAAGGCAGTCCCAAGCACCATCTACATAGCTTATAGTTGAAGGCAGTCCCAAAAAGCTCTCCAAGTTCGTACAAACCAACCCATAGATGCAAGGCCTATAACGGGACATCAGACCAGGCCTAAAATTTTCTGGCTGATGCGTCCTCGAGTTTTGCTGGAATCTTCGCATCCAAAATAGATAAAGAAGCCTCTCTTTCACTTCTCCCTACCCAGTGAAACAACTTCAGGGCAGCTTTACACAGCAGTAGTCCTTAAACATAATACGATATGATATGATATGATACGGCATGATATGATATGATACCACATGGGCCCATCCACTAACCACTCTTCAGTGATAAAAGTCATACAAGGTAACAGACCTGACATTCCGAAAAAACACAGCTCACCAAAGACATAGTCAAAGCGCTGGAGGTGCTCTAACAAAACCCGGCCAAAGGTGTCCCCTCTAATCGTAAGACTAGAGTGTGCATCCAGCTATATCGGGAAAACATTCATTTACATTACTTGGATGGATCAATCCCACGGGAGGTCTTCCCCACAGTCTCCAACAGTCAGCGCTGGATGTCCGAACACACACCACAAATCTACTTTCGATTATACATATCTACATATCTGACCCCCCATGAGCTGTAGTACATGTCCCAAGACATCAGTCCCGCGAACATAACAAGACACCGCTGTCATGTCTCTCTCTCTCTCTCTCTCTCTCTCTCTCTCTCTCCCCCTCCCTCCCTCCCTGTGTGTGTGTGTCGTGTGTCTGATTGTGAGGTCTCCCAAACACAACAGAGAGTTTAAGCAGTGCAGTCAGGCACAACTCTATAGAAGCTCAAAAGTAGGCCTCTTCATTTTACATCTACATACTGCGACAACGTCTCTGTAGTGTTATGTTGGTTGTGGTGCCCAGCAGCAGCAATCCATCTAGTAATGAAAGGGGTTTCGGTTCCCCTCAATCCCCTTCCCCTCAAAAAGTAAGTAACTGTTTTGGCCTCGTTTTCGGCAATTCGGTTCGTATGCAATTTTTAGGAAAAAAGTCCTTTTCTGACTAATTGTTCCACAAATTGACCGCTAACAACAGACACAAAACCAAGACGATTCAGGGTTGTGCTCCACAGCTTAGAAAAAATTCCTTGAAGAAAATGGGGACTCCACAGGCAAACCGAAAACCCGTTGTTTCAAAGAGCAGGGGTGCTTGCCTTGGACAAAAGAAAGAACCAAAAAAAGGATGTGTCAGACACCGCACAATCTGGTCCCAAAACACAGCCACCCAATCCGATAGTGTCCTTGAGATAATAGAGCTGGACCAGCTAGGTTATCAGCTAGCTTATCACAAGACTTTCGAAATCCGTGGGGCTGAGGAGCCACATGAATGCCTAATGGAGACCCCGGCCAGGGTTCTCACTTAGGGAAAATCTCCAACTCAAGTCTGTGGAGCACAACCCTCAGTGCTTGCCCCGGGGCTTCTGGCTTCCTCCCCCTCCTTTTGTCTCTCCCTTCTTGCTACTGCCAAGGTAACTGATCAAATTTTGATCATTGCTATTTTTAGACATGCATGTATGCACCACCCCTCCATCTGCTCTGTTTTTTTTCCCTATTCCCTTTTGCTTTCCCTCCACGTCTGTTATTTAGTTCCCGTGGCTATTAAACTGAATTCCCCAAGATGTGCAGATGGACGGCTCGCAATGGGTCCATCCTGTATGGAATTTACCATCACCGTTAGTCTTAAAGCACCAGTACATGGGCACCTAGGCCACGGGCCTGACGCCCCAAATTCTGGAGGCACAAAATGAAAACGTGACTGCCAATCGGATTTATCAACGGCGGGTGACGTTTCGGCCTCGTTTTCTGACTGCAAGGCTGGGGCCGTGTGCTTTTCAAACCCTTATACCCCATATCAGGCAGGGATAACAATACTTTCCAACAACACAGAAAAGCACAATGTCAACAACAACAATAATATTAAGTCATGATAATTGCTATTTTTAGACATGGATGTATGCACCTCCCCTCCATCTGCTTTGTCATTTTCCCTATTCCCTTTTGCTTTCCCTCCACTTATGTTCTCTAGTTCCCGTGGCTATTGAATTGAACTCCCCAAGTTGTGCAGATGGACGGCTTGCCATAGGTCCATCCTGTACAGACTTTATCATCACCGTAACTCTTAAACCCTTATACCCCATATCAGGCAGGGGTAATGATACTTTCCAACAACACAGAAAAGCACAATGTCAACAACAATAATAATAATAGGTTGTTAATAACAACATAATATCAATAATACAACAAAATCAGACCAGCACTTTAATCGGCCCCAACAGCCAGCCCCCTAACGGGAAGGGGAGGGGCACACAGGGTGGGTGGAGAGGGGAAGAAGGGATAGTAGGTCTATGGTTCGGTCGATGAGAACCACAATTCTGTACACCTTCCAACAATCAACACAGCAAATCCGTTTCTGACCCACGTGGGAGGACTGGTAAAGAACATGGTATGGGCACCACAACATCCCACACAGGGACATTTTAGGGTGAACTTGGCCACAACTGCAGTCAAATGCGTCCGAGAAAAGTCCAACCGTCTTCCCCCAAACACAACGTACCCTTACACAATGTACCCTTATCACGACCGTATCCTGTCGTAATGATAGCTCGTATACATTCATAATGCGGCTGCCTCAGACCTGCCACCCGACGGCTATTTTGTTTACACAACAAACACATGTTCGGGACCCTGAGATGTGTCCATGCCTCATCGTCTACAACCCCAATGTTTGACACATCTCCCATAGTTTGACCTGAGACGCAAGGACACATCTCCCGTAGTAGTAGAAGTTGTAGTAACAGTAGTAATAAAAGTAGCATCAGTAGTAGTAGTAGTAACAGTAGTGGTAGTAACAGTGGTGGTAGTAACACAAGTAGTAGTCCTAGAACGAGTGCGCGCATGCGGCCGTCTCTGACTAGAAATGAATTGAATGACCAAAAGGAGGGATGGAGAACCCATTCATTTCCCAACTGGTGAGAGACTGTTGCTTGTTCATCCTCTGCAACTGCTACGCAGCAGGGAAGCTGCTGTCTATCAAAGAGAGGAGATGCCACGCACGTCAGGAAAACATTTTCAGTCATCAATCTGGGCCGCCGTCGAAAACAGAGCTCGTCGGCAAGGGTTACGCCGCCAAGGAGAGGATTGGGATCTTCAGTTATTCCTCCCTCCAGCAGATCTCGGTGAAACACTGCTGTCCCACCAGTCATGCGGTGGTGTGGACTGCCCTTGCCCTATGCAAGCCTAGTCTTGCTCGAGGGCTATTGCTCTCCACAGCCTGTTTTCCTGAGTACCTGCTGATTTTTCGTTTTTTCCCCGCTCTTCTATTTGAGAGGTCAGATGCAGGCTGTGGGGAAGCGCATAGTGCGCACACAATCAGATCCTCTCTCCAGATTTCCAATTTCGTTAAATTAAATTATCCCTTTTTTTTCCCAACTTTCTGAGATAATCAGACAAACTAGCAAAGTTTGTCGTTCGATTTAGAGATGACGGTCTTGCATTCTCCAGAAGACCACTGACCTGCCAATCTCCAGGCGAACACACGCACACACACACACAAACACAAGCACACACACTTGCGCAATAAGTGGTGTCTCAGCGGGGCGGAGTGGTTCATCGTTTCAAATTATTTCTTCCAAACTCTTTTCAAATTCTTCCACAGGCAATCACCCTTGCCCAAGCGAGGTGTGGAATCCAGTCCCACCACTTTTCTTTCAGGTGGTGAAACAATGACAAGGAGTCATATCCCCAGGAGACTTTCTTGGCTGCACCTGGCCACCTCACATGCGGCTAGACTCGGTCAAGAAAGTCCCCCCTCGCTTCAGTGTAGTATAGTGTGCGTGTTGTAAACTGTCACCATAACAACCCCTTTCCACTCAGATGATTAGATCCACATTTGAAACAAATTCTAAACAAACTGTTGTATGCGAGAAAGGGTCTGTGTGCCCCACACTACACTAAACTACACCACAGTAGGTTACCGTACACTACCCCATGACCAGACCTATGAGGTTTCATGATGACGTCCTTGGATGGTGCAATCCCAAAATTTATGCGTATGGTCTGATACAAGCTTCTCCAAGTAAACACACAAACGAAAAGCCTAACCTATCTATACGCTCTTCGTGATGATGCAGAGGCCGGTGGTACTGCTCGTTGCACGAATTCTAGACTTCCAGTTCTTGACAGAGCTTGACAGGATATTCTTGCCGATGTAGGCAACTATCAATCCTTTCTCTCTTCCTTCCTTCCCTTTCTTTCTTGTCGATGTAGGCAACTGTCCATTCTTTCTTTCTTTCTTTCTGTGATCGCAGACTCACGGAACAGAGAACCGTCAAGTTTATGATCTTCTCATTCTCGCCTAATACAAAATTTTCAGAGCAGTGGTTGTTATAATCTACGGTTGTTGATGATACAATGGGTTTTTGCCTTTGCTCACAGAAACTCATTCGTTCATAGACGGGTCTCCATAGCTTTTTTTTCTCGACCTGGTCTCGAAGACTGCATGATTTTCTACACAGGAGAGCAGAAAAAGTGCACGCAGAGCAAAAACTGATCACATTTTTTTCAAAGAAAGGGAGGAAGACGAAGGAGAAGAGGAAGACCAGGTTGAACCCCAGACCTTTGGGCAGTTGCAGCACGGGGCTTCGTTTTTTTCCCCTTGCAGCTTTCAGACTCATGGAGCAGAGAACCGTCAAGTTTATGATCTTCTCATTCTCGCCTAATACAAATTTTCAGAGCAGTGGTTGTTATAATCTACGGTTGTTGATGATACGATGGGGTTTTGCCTGTGCTCACAGAAACTCATTCGTTCATAGACGGGCTCCATAGCTTTTTTTTCTCGACCTGGTCTCGAAGACTGCATGATTTTCTACACAGGAGAGCAGAAAAAGTGCACGCAGAGCAAAAACTCATCACATTTTTCAAAGAAAGGGAGGAAGAAGAAGGAGAAGAAGAAGACCAGGTTGAACCCCAGACCTTTGGGCAGTTGCAGCACGGGGCTTCGTTTTTTTTTCCCTTGCAGCGTTCTTTGAAAGTATATTTCGCCTTCCCTTCTTTCCATTTCTATCCATTTCTCCGTTGAAGTTTATCGTTGCTGTCATTATCGTTCTTCGTCATCGAAGTTGAGCGTCAGAAATCACTGCATAGCACGTTCTCATCACCATAATCATCATCTTCATCGTCAAATCCCAGCGCACATGATAGAGGTACTAAGCAGCGATTTCTACTGCCAAATAATGGGAAGTACCTCTATCATTTGCCCTGAGATGCCGACTATAATTATGATGACGATGATGATGTTGCTGTTGATATTTACTGGTGAGCATAATAACGTTGGTGGCGGTCATGATGATGACGATGATGCATCACCATCGTCATCAGCATCAGCATCATGGTCAATGACATCATCTCACGATAGCCACAGGGGAACACGACGAGGATAACGACGAAGATGAGGGGAGACTGGAAGGACGGAGGCAAGTGGAGGAGCAGAGCACTCGCAAGGGAGGAGGTGGGAGAAGCAACAGCGTTCAGGTCGAGCTATCAGGAAGAAGAAGAAAACGAGCAAGCAGGAGGGTAGACGGTAGGGCAACAGTGTGACAGAGGGGGAGCTTTGGGAGGAGAAGCAGAGCAAGGCAAAGGAAAGGTAAAAGGAGAAAGGAAAAGAAAGGAAAAAGAAACAAAAGGAAATTTGGTGAAACATGGAGGGTTGGTAAGAAATCACGGGACGGGAAGAGCCCAAAAGAAGCGAGACAGGGACACGACGAGAAGGGCAAAGAAAAACATAGGAAAGAAGAGCAGCGACTGAAAAAGCAAAAACCGGAAGAAAAGGAGAGACGCATGGAGGACAAAGCAAAGCAAACAACGGCAGGGGGAAAGATGCCAAGGGAAGTGAATAAGCTCAGTTTTAAAAAACAACACACCTCCGTGGAGAGGGAGGCTCGCCGGAGAAGTCACCCTGAGTGCACTCCACCCACCGCATCTTCGTTCGACGTCAGAAACACTCCCAAGTCCAGGTTTCCTTTTTTCCCGCTCGCTGGTTTCCTTCTACTGGGCCGCTGCCTCCTGATCGTCCGCCTACGTGTAGGTGTAGCGATAATTCGGTGTTAGACAAAGTGAGGTATGAATTGGTTTCCGGCAGGACTACAGTAGTTGTTAAAGCACCTGACCTTCCTTTCTTCCTTCCTTCCTTTAAAATACCCTTGGATCGGAAGCAGGTCAATCCATTTACTAGTCAGAGAAGAAAGGATAGCACATTTACTAGTCAGTTTTTAAATTGCCCGTGACTGGAAAGCGCATTTACCACTCAGTTTTTTAATTGCCTGTGAATGAAGGGCGCACTTCACTTCATTCGATGCCCGCCCTTCCCTTGTCGTCCTTAATGTGCGAACGCGAGTGCCACTCTCATTTTCTAGATTCAGTGCCATTCTTGTGGTAACAAGTTGGCGGCAAAGGGAGGGTGTAGGAGGAACGGCGGGCGAAGAGTGGCGGGAGGGGCGGGGATGTGAGAGGGAGAGAGGGAAAAGTTGCCAATACAGAATGCGAAAAGAAGGGCTAATCATTCGACTAGACAGCCCGGGCAGCCCTCCTACCATAGTCGATTGATCAATCTCCACCCTCGCAAATAACGCGGTATCGACTGATCAATCGACCAATCAACCAATCAGTCAACCAATCAACCAACCAGTCAGTCAACCAACCAATCAAACAATCGCCCGATCGATCAATCAGTCAAATCAACGATTCACAGAAGAGCCAGAAGTGGACCATCATCTACCCCTCCCTTCTACGCAAAGAATATTATTGACCAGCCAGTGCGCGCAAGCACAGAGGGTAGAAAATAGCCGATTGCTCCTCGTGCGCATACACAATCCCACCAGATACAATTCTTCTTTCCCGCTCCTCGTGTTTGATTGGTCCCACAAAAAAATGCACCAGAAAAGCACACCCTCATCTTTCGGTTTCCAAAAATGGAAAAGCGCTTGGATAGAATGGGAGGGACCCTAGGTTTTAATGAAAGACCGAGCCCGCAAAAAAAAAAAACACGCTCGACATGGTACACCGGGAGGATGGAGCGTTATATAGGACTCCACACGTATTGATAGATAGATAAGTCGATACATAAATAGATAGATAGATAGAATTTTTAACGCTTGCGGGAAATCGCTAGAAGGTAACGAGGACGGATCAATAATTGCCGCCGGTCAACAACAACAACCCACCGTCTTACGATTCTCCACTTTGAACTCTCTCTCTCTCTCTCTCTCTCTCTCTCTAACACACACACACAAAACAAAAAAAACAAAAAAAACGCAGCCAGAAACGACAATTTGATGTTCAGCGAGGAGGGGGCTGCATTCGGGAGGAAAGGGCAAGAGAAGGTAGGAAGGCAATAATAGCCTGCGAAAAGCGTGGATAATAACCAATAAGCCCTCCAATCAACCAGCATTAAAGTCATCAATAAACTGAACAGTCAATCAATCAATCAACCCTTCAACCCATCTGTCAATCCGTTGATCAAATGGCGTTGACCGACTGATTGTCGCCCACTCAAACAAAAGATCGACCGATCAATCCATAAAGCATTCGAACCCCTTCCTCTCGCCTGCACGAATCCACGCCAATAAAAATCAAAAGTTAGTACCACCACCTTTTTCTCCAGGAAGGTTTTTTTCACTCTCAATCTCTCTCCCACAGCATCGCGCCATCTTAAGTCGGATGATGATGACGACACACACGCGTGTAGCAGAAAAGCATCAACGTAGCAAAACGCAAGTTACACGCAAAACCAAAACCCTACTCCCTACCACTCCTTAAGAGACCCAATTCAAAAAAAGGTAGCCCGAAAGAAGAGGTTGAAATACAACAGATAGTACCAAAATAGACATACACAGAAAGGCAACACTTCAGATGAAGATAACACAGAGAAGAAACGAAACACAGCTCTATACAACAGATGGTACCAAA
>BFEA01000335.1:1097530-1114670 GCA_003427395.1 Chara braunii
TGATGGCGCCCAGGTGCGGGCGCGCAGAGAGGGAGAGAAAGAGAGGGAGAGTGACCTTACCTGGCGGCCGTTGGTTCACGATAGCAGCAGCCAACAGGTAAGTCATGCAAGTCGAGCAGCCCCTTTGGCTCTGTGCCCGTTCACTTACTGAACAGGCTGCAGAGCGTCGCCTGCACCTGGCGCCGCGGGCGTCCAGGTACGGGCGCGTTGGGGAAGAGGGGGAGACCCCTCTGAGCTTGACTCTAGTTCGACACTGTGAAATGGCTTGGTGAAAGGAGGCAGCTCGTTTTGAAAAACGAGCTGCCCTTTTCAAAAAGAAAAAAAAAAGAAGAAGAAAGGGGGAAAAAGCTGTGCACCTGGCTGTGGGTGCAGCACAGGTGCGCACCCTGTGGGATTGGACAGGCAGATGCCTGTTCGAAGTGAACAGGCTCCTGCACATGGCTGGATTCAGCCAATTTAAGGCCGAATCCGGCCTGCATGATAGACTAGGTGCGGTACCTGAGCCTGGGAGTGGTTTTCTCCACCCAGAGATCAAGTTTCAGCCCTTGATCGCGATGCAGATCAAGGGCTGAGCTCAGATCCGAGTTTTGGCTGAGGCAAAGTGGCTGCCTCAGCCACTTCTCTGGCTACAAAAACAGCCTCCAGCCCCAGCAGCCAAGCATTCTTGGCAGCAGTGGTGGGCTTTCACTTGTGAGATTGCTGGCTGGCTGCGGAGAAGTGAGGCGGAGCGGAGCTGCTGGCGGCAGAGGAGGAGGACTGCAGGAGGAAGGGGAAGGTGGCCATAGCTGTAGAATGCAGTCATAGCCGCCGTCACAACGAGGAGGAAGGGAGGAGGTGCTGGAGGTCTGCAGGAAGGGTGAAAGGAGAAGGTGGAGGCTGCCATAGCCACCACCTTGGTGAACACTGGAGCGCAGGGGAGGTGCTGTCCGCGCGGTGCGGCCGCGACGACACTAAATGAAGGTGACGAGGGAGCGCTGCCAACCCTTTTTGCGGTAACGTCGGCCATAGCTGGACCTGTGTGGGGAAGGTGCTGCCTGCACGGTGCGGCAGCGACAGACTATTTTTGTTGCGGTGTGGGAAAGGTGCTGCCTGCACGGTGCGGCGGCGGCATATTATTTTTGTTGTAGTGCAGGGAAGGTGCTGCCCGTCGGGCATGGTGGCGGCATATATTTTTGGTAGCAAAGCAGAGAAGGTGCTGCTTGTTCAACGCGCTGTTGGCAGCCATTTTTTATGAGGTACAAGGGTGATGCTGCGCCGCCTTGCGACAACGGCAACACGTTCAGATGGTAGCGTGGAAGCGCTGCTGAAATTTTACGGCAACAACGCCGGGTTTGACGCCGGTAGTGCGGAAGCGCTGCTGAAAATTTGCGGCAGCAGCATTGGGTTTGACGACGGTGGTGCGGTAGCGCTGCCAGTTTCTCATGGTAGAGGCGACAATATTTTTACACTGACTATATAAGGCGGTGTCTGGGCATTAGCGTAGGGAAGGTACCGCGAAGTGGTGGTGCGCTTGAAAGTGGTGTGAGTGCGACGCCGTAGTGGCACAGTGAAATTGGGGGTGTGCACCGGCGACGCTGTCAGATCACTGGGAGATGATTGGGTGCTGAGAGGGTATCGCGTCAAGCGATCGTTCTAGAAAGTAGTGTGGATCGTTTTGCGGGCGACTCATTGTGACAATTGTCTTATCTGGAGTGTGATTTTACACGGTCTTCTCGAGTGGGCCGTTTTTTTTTTTAACTTCATTCAAGGTCAGTTGTTTGACTCAGACCCCTTCACACCTGTGTGAACCCACACTTGCTTGGCCCTATTCTTTGAATGTTCACTGGATAGGTAGAGAAGATGTGTGTTTGCGCGTGTGAATGAAAGTCTGACGTGAGTGTGAATTGCATTGTTTTCCTTTGAACTTGTTGTTTGATATGATGTGCAGGTAGGTAGAAGAGATTGGCCATGTCAATGAAAATGGGGACAGGGTGTTTGTCTTCTATCTCTTGTTTGCATGTTTGTCACAAGAGAGAAAATCAGTTGACGACGATAAAAGGAACGATCACAAAAAAAAAAAAAAGGGAAACTTAATCGGACATGGACTCGTTCCAGATGTTACCCATTCTTTCCCGAATGACCACCTTTGTCTATGCCCGTCTGTCTGAATGTTTTTCTTCTCTGTGATCTTCTTCTTCGTCTAGGTTCACCTTGACGTCAGGCAGCAAGGGGTTGATCGTCTGCTGTGGTAGAGGCGTTTCCTTTCCCTAGGAGGCATCTGAGGCGGGGGTTCGTTGCCTTAGGGGCCGGCCCTGTGATCGACTCGGAGTGGANTTTCCTTTCCCTAGGAGGCATCTGAGGCGGGGGTTCGTTGCCTTAGGGGCCGGCCCTGTGATCGACTCGGAGTGGACCGCACTGCGGGGGGATACCATGCTGTTGTGGCGGAGCCGGCCCGACTTCTGAGATCCGAGGTTCACTCGGGCGAGGACGAGGGGTATCCCAGACCACCTCCTAGGGGATGGACATGCACTATTCACGGAAGACGTTAAGTCATTGTCGGCTTACGCTAAGAAGGACCGTCATAGTTTACCCTTTGTGGCCGTCTTAGGAGCCACAAACGAATGGAGAACTGACGCCATGAGAAGCCCAGTTCGTGTTGTCGTTAGTTATGAGTGAAGTGCATGTAGGCACCAGCTTCGCGGATAGGTTTGCACCATAAGAAGTGCAAGCCTGAGGTCATCAGGCTTGTTGACAGAAGGTAACGACTAAAGTGTTGCTTCGAATGTCTTTGTGTCGGAGGCGGGTACGTCATCATTCATAGAACAACAAGAGTAATTATTTCCCAGAGGCAAGGTGGACCCCGTCTTTGGCGAGGTGATCAGTGTGTCAGTTGTTCGAGTTGGTTGCTCACTTGTATAGGTGGTAGCCGAGTTATTTGCAGATGGCATTCACACCAAAGTTAGAGGAAAAGCGTGAAGTCATCATTAAAACAATGACACTCTAACTCTGCTTGAGAGTTGGGGCACTCATATTCCGTGCTAGCAGTCAGTATGGGGCGGAATGAAAAAACTTGGCAACGCATCTCATCCAGTCGAAAAAGTCGTGACGATCCAGCCGTTTGGCAGACAGAGTGAAGATATTTTAGTCAGACGCCACTTGAGTGTCGCCTTGTGTATTGGTCATGTTTTGATCTTTTATTGATAGGTGTTGTTTGAAGCCAAGTCAACCTTTGTCGTATGCATGATTGTATTACATATAAGTTGATTTTGGAAGATAAGTCAACTTGCGTTGACCTGAGTCTTTTTTTTGAAAGGGTTTGTCTGAGTGACTCTTGATTGTCTTCGAAAGAAGGGACTAGGATCGCTAGAAGTCTTCCTTACGCTTGGAACGTCACGTCCTAGTCGACCGACGTCGGTCCGATTCCTGGGAGATCAGCGCCCCAGGGACAGACGACGTTCGGGTCCACTTTGGCGTTTAACTATGCGTACCTATGCTATAGCGAACGAGCAAACGCCCTCGGCCGCCCTACCTCTGCAACTGCATTATAAAAGCTTTCGCATGTGGGTCGGTAGCTCGGTAGGGATACGCCTCTAAGGGTGGTGACAGCCCCTTAGGGAAGGTAAGTTGTGCCCTGCGGAAACCTATCCTGTCGTAGGGGACCGTGGGATGTGCAGCTGGCGCACTTGGCCGGAGCGGTGACGGGTCGACGCGGGTTACCGTGTTATCCACAAGCTGTCTCTAAAAAGTTGGAAAGCTAAGTTTTTCCTGTGTGACGCGACCGGGAGGGCCCTCGCTCACGCGGGGGCCGATGCACTCGACAACGCATCCCAGCCTAGCTTACGGGCAAAAAAAAATTATCCTTTTCATCCTGCGGACATCTCAAGTGTTCCATCGTTGTAGAAAGTCAATGTTGTGACCGACTCGCCCTTCCTCATCTTTCTTCTGACCTTGATAGTCCAGATTTTATATCAACCCACTGATAAAACCACCACTGACTGCATAATTGCCCAAATTCCTCATCCTACTCTGTGGCGTCTCCTTAAAGGTATCAAACTCAGGTTCTTCTTCCCCTTCAGGTTTGACTACTTCCTCCACCTCTTCCTGATACCGATAGCTTGGTGAGGACCCCCCCCACACCTTTCGCTTTTCCTTTTCTTGGTCTCGACCATCCTTGCCCTCACAACCTCTTGTCCTCATGTCGCATTGCTCATCTTGGCGCCCTTTTGTTGGTGAGGTCCAGTCTTGTTTCCCTCTTCCCTTCCGCTTTCTCCTCCTAGGCTTACTTCGTCTCCTTCACTCTCAACCTCGGGTCGAGTGTCTCTCCCCTTACCCTTGTTGAGTGGCGGGCGCATCCTACCAACAATTTTCTTTATCCCTCTGATTATATGTGGATACAGAACCATAATTCATGGTCAAACTCCTTCCTTGGAGCGCCCCTCGTGACTAACCCACCCCTCCGTTCAGTGTGTCCACCCATCCGCCGTCACTCTCAGCGTCCCTGTTTTCCAAGTTTTTTAGTGGTTCCTCATTATTCCTTCCCATCTTCACGACGGAGTCGGCTCGATGTTKCCCCCCCCCCCCCCCCTTGGTGGGTTCCCAATAAAGCTCGCTTACTTCCTCCTCCTCCATTGCTGAAAATTCGAGGTTGTTTGATGTCGCTATAACGCGTCTCGTTCCTGCATGCGAAGTCCAGTCAATCCTTTCTCAATTAGGGCCCAAGATATGTCCCTTCAGGGTTCTAGAACAACGCCTTCTTATGATATCATGGTTAAGCTTCGAGCAATTCCGAGCGAAGTGTCCCACCGTAGTACAATATTGACATGATGCCTTGGTGTGATCCCTTTGATTGACCCGACGCTCAGGTCTTGGAGTGAGAGTTTCTTGCCGTGGCAATGCAGTTCGAGATATCTGGGCTTGTACCTCCTGGGGGGTATCTCTTATCTTTTATCCCTGGTTGTTTGCTCCTTCATCATAATCGTACAACTCCTTTGACCCCCTTTTCATTTTGTATCTATTTGTCGCTAGGGCCTTGTATCCCGCGTTGTTTTACTGGCGACTCTCTGTTCTGACAGTCCTTTCTTGGTCGAGCCAGACTGTCAATATCTCCCTCTGGTTCCATAGTTCACTATAATCCTCATTTGACAAAGATTTTCCCCTGTTTGCTGACTCACTCCATGGTCCGGTCTTGGCTCCCTTACTTTCTTTGCGGTCTCTTCCTCAGAGGGTCGTACTCCCCGTTCTACCCCCGCATCTCCACCCATTCCCCATCCACTGGGTTTCCTAATCATTCGTTCTCGTTGCGCCTCCCCTTGCCGTTCCCCCTTGTGTAACTCATTGTCGTCCATAGTCTCGATGTCCTTTATCATTTCCTCAATCACACCTGTCTTGTAATTCGCTACCATTTGCTTCATTTCCTTAAGTCTTCGTAAGGTATCTGCCACCTTCCTTTTCTTCGTCAACCTACCCTATGAAATTCGCGACTCTTCCATATTACTAACTATGACTGACCTTATTCCTTGAGATTCGGCGGACCCCTTCTCGCTATGGCCCCCGTTTTCCAAAATCCCCCTCGCATCGTCTTTGACCCCCTCGTCGTTGAACCTTCGACTAACATTTCTCCTGCCGTCTTGCTCCCTTGGATTCCGACCATCCATGTTGTATGTTTGACCACGTTGGCTTCTTCGACCCTTACTATTGTTTGTGACACCCATAACGTATCATACCTGCATGCCATACAACCGAAAGAAGGATAAATTTATATTAGACTCCACCCCTCATAGTTTTTCTATTGTTGTCATCTCTGAAAATGTTCTCGTCTTCAAATCAGCTTAATCCTTTTCTCGTCGGGGGTGTCCTCCCGCTTCCTTATACACCTTAGGGCCCTCCCTACCCTGTATGTTTTCTCGCCCTCTACCTGTCTTACTGCTTTGATGGTCTCTCCTACCAGTGTCACAAGCAGGAAGGACAAGCAGAACCTCCTATTCCTCCGTCTTCGAGTTCCCGTGTTTTTCCAGCTCCGGTTTCCTGCCGATTGAAACCTTCTTTCGACCTCGTTGGGGTCCTCCATCACGCTTGGCATCTACAATTTACGTACCCCTTTTGGTCCCTCGAAGCTCACCGAGATGTCGTTCTAGTGCTTCCTACTACAAATGTACCTGCGAGATGCTCCCCACATTTCAGCCTACTCGTCCTTACCATTTTTTTCCTTATTTTGTAGTGGCGTATTTGGCCATCTGGCTCCGACGGACCTCTCTCATTTCCCTTGGTGAGCTCCTTACATGTGATAGCATATACTATATTTGCCATACTGGCTCGCTCCCTGACGCTAGTCCTGCTCTCGTCCTCGTGGCCCTTCTGGTTCGGTAGGTTCCTCGAACAGTTGAGCCACCCCTGCTAGATAACTCTCTCCTACCTCGATCTCTCTCCGAATTATGTGCTCGTATTCTATGCAGGCTAACCACGGCAACCCAAATATCAAAATATTGATAATCTCCAGCAGCTTCTGGACCCGGTTTCCCCAGAACGGCCCGTGCTCCACAGAGATGCCATAAAACATCCTGATGGCTTGAGGTGGGAAGTGATCTATCCAGACTATTACTGAGTCCGCCAGATCCCGCACCTTCGCGAGGCTCCCGAAGATGAGGACTATCATGAATCGGGGAACCCAACAACTTAGCGGGGTTGCCGGTGTGCTAAACTCCCGCCAGCTCCTTACTTCCACCCTGGTCCGTAGGCCCACGTTCCTCCTACCCCTGATCGATTGGCCTATCCGTGTCAATACCCGGGCGGCCCTCCGAAAGACCGGGGTCAGCTCGTGACCTTGTGTTATTCCCACTCCCAGCGAGTGCCAACCAATTTCGGGTAGGTACAAGGTCCCGGTTACTTCCAAATTGGAGTACAGGCCATCCCCAGACCCTCAGTTAAATCCCATCCCGGTCCACAAACATTCCACCATTATGAAGGCGTTGTCCCTCCCAAGGTCACGGCCCGCCATTCCACGTCAATTCCCCAAAATTCGAAACTTGCTGGGAGCGACACCTCCCATCCGTTACTGCTTTCCATGGGTGGCCGAGGGTGTGTGGGTTGTCGCGACGTTCGGGTGCATCTCATTGCCGTTGCCGGTTGGTGGGTTTCTGCATGATTAAAACAGAACGCGAATTCCTCTTATTTCATCCGCTTTCCTGGTCATTGCTAGCTATCCTCCTGCCCTCTCACCTTTGCCTATGTGCTAATCTTTCGGCTATACCCAAAGTGCTTCGCACAATAGGAACACATCTCTTACATATGAGGGGGGTCGCTGCCACCTTGCGGCGAAGTATCGCATCCTCGGCCCCATCGTCCACCTCGAGTTGGTCTTCCTTAAAAACTTTTAGGATGTCGACGACCTCTTTTGCCCTATCCCCGTGGAACGATCCCATCTCCAACGAGATCTTGTAGTAAGCGTCGATTAGCCATGAAAAGTCTAGGTTTACTTCGTCTAAGGTTTTTGCCACCGCGAGGATGTGTTCGTATCCTCCAAACCAGTCTGCTACAAAATGTAGCACCTAGGCCTGAACTATCTGGTACGGCAACTTGAATTTCCTCCCACCCTCCTATCGCAACGCTACTGCTTACCTCATCCCACCCTTTGTTGGCGAATTCGTATCCCATATTACGAGTCCGTCGCTCGACCCCTCCTAAGATCCACATTGGGTCTTGCCCAGACTCCAACGTTACGCAGAACAGATGCTACCCCCTTCTTGGTAAGTAGACCGTCCCGAGGGTTTTTACGTTTCCCTCAGCTACGTCGTCCCATTCTTCTTCCTCTCTCAACGGGTTACATACTCTTTCTACCCATAGAGATGGAAGTTCTGATGCAATTGCTTCCCCTACCCAGTCACAAGTTGCTCCTCTCCATTCATTTCTTGTTGGTAGGGTCATCTCTACTCCTCCCTCGAACTGTCTTGGCTCCCACCCCTTAAACATCCGGTTGTTCAAGTGTTGTTCCGTAGCCATGCTGGTATCCTGCACAACGCCGGCCACCCCTGTCATTTCTGCTCTGCGGACCCTTTCCTCAAAAGTCCCAGTCTTCGATTGCATCATCTTCGTCTTCATCGGTAAGATCGTCCTCTCCATCGTACCATAGATCTTTCAGCCCGTCCAAAAACATTTCTCCTATCCCCACATTCCTATTGATTATCTTCCAATGGACGAAACTCGGAACAAACACCTCCTCCCCGCTGAGGCAGTTTAGTATCTCAGCCAGTTCCTTCGCCCAATTCCCTTCGAAGGGTCCCATTTCGACCGATAGCTGGAAGAAGTCCTGCCTGGAGCATTGATATAACCCGAGGATCGTCATGGACTAGCATATTTGCAATAGCCTGCTCCGGGTTCCGAAGACCGCGTCCACCAGAAAAGGAGGCAGTACACATGTCATTGTTTTCACGGGCCACCTCACGTTCCCCCTATCCTCGAGTTCCACTTGCGCGTCTACCCTTTCCATTTCCATTTCCGCCTGCTGACACGCGGCCCATACAACCTCCCTTTCTGCCCTCCTAAACAACTCGTCCGGTGCGGTCCCTAATACCAAGTCTATGACCATAGCGTTTTCCTCATCCTACAACAAGAAGACCCACCCTCAGGCTTCCACCGTCCCTCAGAATTCCAAATCCATCAAGCTTGGCGACAACCTAGTCAAACTGACTTTAGTCCATATCGTTTCTATCCAAAGGAACGCGTCCTCCTCATCCAGCATTACAATTTGGTAGGCTGGTTTTAGGTCTGTCCACGTTCCTTCTTCCGGGAGGACGACCGACACCCCGTTCTTCACATCTACCGGCATTTCTGGACCACTGGTATAGATTGGGGATGACAACCACTACACCATCTCGTTTCCAGCACCCAACCCCTGTTTCCATAAGAGAGCACCAAACGACCCTTTTGGTTAGGTCAACCCACGTCCTAGATGAGAAT
This sequence comes from Chara braunii, assembly GCA_003427395.1. NCBI lineage: Eukaryota > Viridiplantae > Streptophyta > Charophyceae > Charales > Characeae > Chara > Chara braunii. The sequence continues at coordinate 1,106,462 of BFEA01000335.1, forward strand.
TATTTCAGACCCCTCATTCGGGTCTCCCTACTCTACCTCCCCATTCCTAAGTACCACCCCTCCATTGTACCCGCGGTCGGCACCACTACCCAATCATTCCTTTTCTTGGTTCCATTCTGACTGACCTCTATCCTTCACTTCTTTCAATCATCTCTCACTCGTGCAGACTTAGCTGGGGAGGTGGGAATAGACTAGAATCATAACCCGTCCAACAGTTCAGACCTCAGTCAAGATTTACAGAGGGGGAATAAAAATAAAATAAAAATCAGGCAATCTCACATACGGGCTGATCATCTCCTCGCCGGCCTACCCCAATATGGTCTCTCCGCTGGTACTTCTGACAAAGTTTTATGTCATACCTCAAGCGCAGCTCAACCATCGGGAGTGCGGTACCCAGACTCCGGCACAGGGTGTTACCCCTCTCCATTCGCCCAAAATACCCCATCCCGTTTTGCCGCTCTTGCATACCCCCGTTGGTACAGAGAATCACCCTGCGCACCCCGTTAGGAGTAATAATCAGTCGTCCGAGCATTCACTTCCATCGGTCTGATAAGAATCAGCCTTTCCCAAACCGTACTACGGAAAGCTACTAATCGTCTCCGAGGCTCCCTCCTTGCCCCACATGCAGTGGTCCCCCCCCGCCAGCCGACAAGCTAAAGCCCCACCTGAGGAGACATTTCGCATCCTGCCTGGGCAAGGTAACGAGCCATGCTCGGTCCGCCCGGGAGAGAGTGCTACTAATCAACCGGCGAGACCAACTCCTGTCCGACAGCTCGGTGGTCAGACCTCCGCATATGAGACCTGGTGGCACTACGATAGAAACGACGTTTCGCAATCCCGCACCAGCTGGTGCAGACCCATTCTTTCCTTCCGAAAGGCAGGACGCTCAATTACCCTCATGCAAATCACAAGTCCCAAGTGGGACACACATAGTACAAGTGCCTTTCCCTTGGTGCACCAAACGCTTCCTACCCATGCCTCATAATTTTTCTCTCAGGACAATAGGTGTCACTCCCTTTACCCTCATACACAATGCTTGGTTCCTTTTTTTGAGCGTCTTCAAGGGTGAGTTAGTTTTTTTAGGAGTCTAGCAAATCCCTTCATTCGCTTTATCTTTATTAATCTGTCCTTTCATAGGGTAGGATTGTTCCTTCTCGATGACATGTTGTGTTCATGTAGGTTCCTTCAAGCATCTCAAGTATATAGTGCATGAGCCCACTGGGCTCAGAAGAAGAAAGAAGAGCACCCAGTCGGCCGGATCACTCCGCCGCGGGATTTTCATTGGGCCTCAGCCAAAGCCGAGGCACCAACAGCCTGCCAGGTAACCGGAGCCCTTCTTTCGCACGAAGAGGAAGGGTCGACCTGCGACTCGCCTGAGGCTTCTCCGGACTGGCGAACACCAGCACCGGAGGAGGGGGGCTAGAGCTACTCCACAAAGAAGTAAGCTGATCAAGTGTGTAACATGTATGTTATATCTCCAGGTCTGGCCATGCCATGTGCCCAGCCACTATCAAATCTGATTCTCTCAAAGGGAAGAGCAAACCCAAGTCCAGTTTCTTTCTCTTTGGTTGTGTACACGGCCATGCGCAGGGCGCCCCCTTCCGAATCGCAAGGGTCAGTTTAACCCCCTACCCGGCACCTCCACCATTTTTGTAGGGCTAAAACCCGGTAGACTTTCAAGTCTTGGTCGACCCCACTACGGGTCCCAGTTGGCTCAGCCCGCCCACGCTCATGCTCAGGGCGGGGACCGTTCGTCCCAGGGTCACCCCCACCTTGTGCTTTGAGATGGATGGGGGTGGGCCATCGAGCTAGAGAGCGTTGACATTGGGGATGTAGCTCAACCCTCGCGCCGGGTGGTAGTTTCGCTGGTCATTCTGCAAACGCTGATTTTTTCTTTGATTCTTGGTTGTGTTCTCAAGCAAATGCTCCTTCCAATATGCAGGCAATCCAGGGTTTTTTTGAGAGTTCCTCTTCTTTTGTGTGCAGGCTAAGCGTCATCCTTAGGCAACGCACCATTATCCTAAACTCAACGATCCTATGGCGTCATCGGGGTGTGGCAATGCCGTCTTTCCCTTCGCCGCTACGCACTCCTCGTGTCACATATATTCCATCCATCGTTATGAGAGCAAGCCCCTTAGTCTTTTCAGGGCCTTCATACGCATGCACATGCCACCTCACATTCCGATGAGCAAAAGTCACACTCCTTTCTTTCATTCACCCTCAAAATCTCATGCACAAAGGTCCTGTAGCCCCTTTGCCTCCTCTTCCATTTTCCTTTGCCGCTTGGTTTCTCCCGGCCCCGTCCTGCTCAAGGCATCCCAAGGTTTTACTCACCTGCACAATCTCACACAAAGACAAAGACCGATACAATCCCCCATTAGGGCCAACACATAGCCCTTCCCACATGCCTAACTTTCCTTTTCTTTGGTTTCTTCTTTATTCTCCTTCCTTTGCTCAATCAGTCCATCCTCTTCTCATAGTTATGCAGTCGGGAAAATGGTTGAGTTAAACTGACCTTGCTTTAAGTACCGACTTTGTCTATTTCTTTTTACCGGACTCGACTCCTCTCAATTGTTCACGTGTCTTTTTCTTTTCCTTCTCGGCGACACAAAGGACTGACAACCCTTCCCTTGCCCACTTTCTCCGCCAAGTGAGGACAAATTATTTTCACTGTTCGTTCCCTGGCAATGTAACAAGTGAAGGGTTAGTTACATGCCAAGTGGTGTAAGGGAAAAAGTTTGAGGGGGGCCGAAGTATGAGAGAGAGAGAGAGAGAGAGAGAGAGAGAGAGAGAGAGAGAGAGAGAGAGAGAGAGAGAGAGAGAGAGAACTCCTTAATCCTAATCAAGCCTTACCCTTACTTGACCTATCGTCCCCTGTTCAAGATATGAATCGATTCATCATTGAGTGAGAGAAGACTGAACTGCACAATTTAGGCTAGAGCATGCACATGTGTGAAGTTATGGAAGCAACTAGGAAGAGCCGGCACATCACCAAGTGAAGAAAAGATTGGACTGCGACAAAGGACCTACAACACACTCATACGTTAATTACGAAACAACTAGGAAGAAACCACCACATCACCAGACGAAGAGAAGACTGAACTGCAGCAACGAACCTACAACACACACATACATAGGTAACGGAACAACTTGGAAGCAACTGCCATATTACTAAGTGAAGGAAAGACTGAACAACAACAAAAGGCCTACAACACACTCACACGTGAGTCACGGAACAACTAGGAAGCAACCACAACATCACTAACTGAAGGAAAGACCGAACTGCAACAAAAAACCTACAACACACCCATACATGAGTCACGGAACAACCAGGAAGCAACTAACACATTACTAAGTGAAGGAAAGACTTAACTGCAGCAAAGAACCGACAACACACAAATACATGAGTCACGGAACAGCAAGGGACCAACCGCCACATCCCTAAGTGAAGAAGAGATTGAACTGCAGCAAAAGACATCCAACACATACATACATGAGTCACGGAACAGCTAGGAGGCAACGGCCACTTCACTAAGTGAAGGAAGGACTGAATTGCAGCAAGAACCTACAACACACATATACATGACTCACGAAACAACTAGAGAATAACCGATACATCACAAAGTGGGAAAAAACTGAACTTGCACTAATGAGACTGCAACACATACATGTATGAGCTATAGAGCAACTAGAGAAGAACCTGCACATCACAAAGTAGGGAAAATACTGAACTTGCACAAATGAGACTACCACCCACACACACATGAGTTATGTAGCAAATAGAGAAGAACCGGCACATCACAAAGTAGGGAAAATACTGAACTTGCACTAATGAGACTACCACTCACACACTTATGAGTTGTGAAACAACTAGAGAAGAACCGGCGCATCACAAAGTCGGAAAAAAACTGGACTTGCACTATGAGACTACCACACACACATATATGAGTTACGGAGCAACTCGAGAAGAACTGGTATATCACAAAGTAGAAAAATACTGAACCTGCAGTAATGAGACTACTACACATACACACACATGAGCTATGGAGCAACTAAAGAAGAACCAGTACATCACAAGGTAGGGAAAAGACTAAACTTGCACCAATGAGACGACAACACGTATATGTATGAGCTATAGAGCAACTAGAGAAGAACCGGCACATCACGAAGTAGGGAAAAGATTGAACTTGCACAAATGAGACTACCACTCACACACACATGAGCTATGGAGCAACTAGAGAAGAACCGACACATCACAAAGTAGGGAAAAAGACTGAGCTTGCACAAATGAGACTACCACTCACACACACACGAGCCATAGAGCAACTAGAGAAGAACCGACACATCACAAAGTAGGAAAAAAACTGAACTTGCACTATGAGACCACTACACACACACTTATGAGCTATGAAGCAACTAGAGAAGAACCGGCACATCACAAAGTTGGAAAAAGACTGAACTTGCACTATGAGACTACCACACACACATACATGAGTTACGGGGCAACTCGAGAAGAACCGGTACATCACAAAGTAGGAAAAGAATGAACGTGCAGTAATGAGGCTACTACACACACACACATGAGCTATGGAGCAACTAGAGAAGAACCGACACATCACAAAGTAGGGAAAAAAACGAACTTGCACTATGAGACTACTAAACACACACATGAACTATGGAGCAACTAGAGAAGAACCGACACATCACAAAGTAGGAAAAAAACTGAACTTGCACAAATGAGACTATCACTCACACACACATGAGCTATGGAGTGACTAGAGAAGAACCAGCACATCACAAGGTAGGGAAAGGACTGAACTTGCACAAATCAGACTACCACTCACACATATATGAGCTATGGGGCAACTAGAGAAGAACTGGCACATCACAAGGTAGGGAAAGGACTGACCTTGCACAAATGAGACTACCACTCACATACACATGAGCTATGGGGCAACTAGAGAAGAACCGACACATCACAAGGAAGGGAAAAAACTGAACTTGCACAAATGAGACTACCACTCACACACACATGAGTTATGGAGCAACTAGAGAAGAACGGGCACACCATGGTGACACTACCAATGGAGGAGCTACTTTCTGCTTCCCCTGAAAGAGGATCAGAAAATGATGAGGAAGGAGGAGAAGAGGGAAAAGGGATGAAAAGTAGGCAATAAGGGACTAAAAGAGAAGAAGAAGAAGGAGGAGGAGGAGAAAGCGAAGAAGAAGAAGAAGAAGAAAAAGAAGAAGAAGATGAGAAGAAAATGAAGAAAATGAAGAAGAAAAAAAAAAAGAAGAAGATGAGAAGAAAACGAAGAAGAAGAAGAAGAAGTTTCTCCTCCTTGTTCCCACTCACCTCTCCTTTCGTCTCTTGGTGTTGAATGCCAATCTTGATGAAGTTTCCTCCTCCTCACTTAGCTATGACTCTCTTCTTCCTCAAGCTGTCTTCTCCTTCCTCTCTCAGTCTCCCCCAAACTATGACAAACTCCCTTCATTAAGGCTATGGAGTCCTCCCCTCTCTTTGTACACTTGTCTTTTAGCTATGACTCCCTTCTTCCTCAAGCCCTCCTCCTCCTCCTCGGAATGCCCCCTCCTTTGGCTATGGTCGGCCTCCTACCTTTAGGGCAATGGAGTCCTTCCCTCTAGGAGGGCTAAGGGGACCCAATGAACCTCTTAATTACCTCTAGGGCCAAGGAGGCATGTCGGAGCCCCTCCTTAGGCCGGTGCCACTCTCCCCAGCCTCTTGAGTTTCTATCCCTAGCCTTCACCTTACCTACACTCTCTAAAGTAGTACTACAACACCCCTTTTGCAATCCAGTTTGGCCTAGGGGTCTACCGGCGGCACTTTGGCCATCTCTAATTGACTCAATCAGATGTGAGTGGGGCGGTTAACCTTCCTTCCTTAAGTAGGCGGCCCACCACACCTTGGGCAGCCCACGGGCCGCTCTTATGTGCCCTAAATGGTCCAAGGCACTCCCAAGGCCTCTCCTTGCTCCCTCAGCCTTAAAGGCACGTCCACTAGCCTTTTGGGCAGCACTTGGACGTAGGGAGCAAGTATGAGTTGAGCTGCATCCTCCCTCTCTTATATAGGTTGTTTTCCCTTCCAAGAGCAACCTTTGGGACTCCCACAAAAGGTTTATGGGAGCTCCAATGTGCTTCTCAAGGCTTTAAGCACAACATTCCCCAAGAGTGTTGACTTTTGAGGTGTGATCTCGTCCTTTGATCAATTCCTAGGGCCATATCTTGTCCGAGATAAAGGCTAGAGGCCTTGATGCAAGTTAGAGCCCTTAGGGCTCTAGCTCACATTTCAAGTGTATCTACCTCAAATTTTGGTTGGATGCACTTTTTTTTTTTTTTTTTTTAAATCTCAATTTTTGGTATTATTCCATAATTGTCCGTTGTGAGTTGGCACCACCACAATGCTCCTTTTTCTTTTTTTCTCTTTACTTTATTCGGAATATTTGAGAGATAATGCCCTTAGGGCCATATCTCTAGTTCCGTATTTTCCTCCATGAAATCCGGAATATCCAGCCTAGGTAGAGACTTGTCAGTCCCTATATTGTCAGTCCTAACTGGTCCCCCACCTTATTCCTCCCTTTTCCGCCCTTTTGTCTCACTCTCCCTCCATTTTCTCTCATTTTTTTATTATTTCTGATGCGACAAGTGTCAAGTGGTTGTTGAGTCCTTTTCTAGGCCATGGATCTACATCTGTAGCCAGATTCAGATCCAGCAGTTGACCGTTATATCTCGGATCACAATGATGAAACCCCCATGCTCCCTTTTGCCTCCGTTAGTCTCAATTTTGAGCCCCCTTAACCCCGATTTTCTTCTAACAGTTTTTTTTCTTCTGTGTTGCGGCCCTTGGGGCTCTATTTTCTCATGTCTAGCTAGTCCGAGATATCTCGGACTGCTAGGCAGCCCTCCCACCATCAATATTTAACTTTCTCTTCTCTCATGACCCCCCCGTTTAATCTCACTGCACTAGTGGTGCTAATATTTTCCACCGTCTAGATCTTGAACTTGATGGTGTCGTTTGCTTGCGCGATCATTCCTCATATTGGCTCATGGTTCCCTTGGAACATCTCAAGTCCCCGCCACTCTCCCCGTACTAGTTCCATTTTTTTGTCTCGCCGGCGCATGTCTCATTTTTCGACTATTTTTATTTGGGTCCACCTAGTCTCCGACATCATTCTCGTTGACGTCCCATTTTTGTTTGGGGTTCCTTTGTCCTCAACAGTCCCAATCCCTTCCTCTCATGCCCTCAAGTGCCGTGAATATTCTCGGTCGTGAGATGCACCATCTTGCGGTCATGATTTACCGTCTTCATTTGGCCAAACCCAAAACACTATTTTCTAGTGTTTTTGGTGTGTCAATACCTCTTTTTCCTTTGGCCTAGGCACTCCCATGCAGTCCGTTATTTCTTGAAATGCTATGGTGGCTTTTTCCCCTAGCCCTATGGCCCCTCAACTTGCTCTAAATTTCAACAAAATAAAATGACCAACTTCCAAGTGCATCCGGGTTCAATGTTGACTCTGGATGCACCTAAAACATGTGTTCCCCCCCTCCCCAAGCAATTCATTGTATCTTGGTTGCATAAGGCCTTAATTTTTCTTGCTTTTCTCTGCAAAATCAATAGAAAATCAAGATACTTTGTAACCGACATATGCCAGAATGAATCTGGTCACGGATGTATCACCTCAAGTGACCATTTTTTGTCGTTAGTGTCATTTTTCCTTTTCTTCTTTTCTCCTTTCTTTTCTTTCCTTTTCCCTCAATTTTTGAACTGTAGGCACCTGCTAGTCCCTACTTGTGCCAGTCCCTACTGACGGCCAACTCACTCACTCCCTCTCACTCCTCTTGTCTTATTCTCTCACCTTTTCTTTTCTTTTTCTTTCTTTTTCTAGCGTGTCAAGTGTCAACTAACCGTTAAGGTCCTTTTCTCTTTTATTTTCTCTTTTTTTAATTTTTTTTTTTTTCTTTATTTTTTTAGCATGCCAAGTGTCAACTAGCCGTTAAAGCTCTTTTCTCTTTTCTTTTCTCTTTTATTTTATTTTCTTTTCTCTCAATTTATGAACAGTAGGGACCTACCAGTCCATACTTGTGCCAGTCCCTACTTCAAGTTCTGTTAGTCCCTACCGACGGCCAACTCACTCACTCCTTCTCATCTTCCTTTTCCTCTCCTTTTTCTTTTCTCGTTCTCTCTTTTTCT
>BFEA01000335.1:1114829-1135794 GCA_003427395.1 Chara braunii
TCCCTCCATTTCTGAACAGTAGGGACTTGCCAGTCCCTACTTGTGTCAGTCCCTACTGACGGCCAACTCGCTCACTCCCTCTCATCCTCCTTTTTCTGTCCTTTTTTTTTTTTATATGCCAAGTGTCAACTAGCCGTTAAGGCCTTTTTCTAGGCCTTTCCTTTTTGTTTTGACTCTTCCTATGCCTAATGTGCAGTTCGTTATATCTCGGACTGCATTTGCGGCTTCCTCATGCTTATAGAAACCTCATTTTGCTTCCATGTCTCTCACACAGTGACCTCCGATTTTCTCCCGGGAGCCTTTTTTTCACACGGAGTCTCTTTCGACTTCATTTTCTTGAGGGAGGCTAATCCGAGATTTTTCAGGTTGCTCCCATGCCTCCCTCTTCATGTTTCTTTACTTTTTCTTTTACTTTTGGTCTTTCCGTTTGCTCCTTCTAGTGCTTGCACTAGTGATGCTAATATTTTTGACCGTCAAAATCTTGATCTTGATGGTACATCTTGCTTTCATTATTTTTCGCTCATGCCGCTCCGCAGTTCTTCTTGGGACTTTCTCATGTCCCCACCACTTGTCCCGTACTAGTCCTCGACACTTGTCCCACTGGTGGTCCCGTCGGTACTTAGACCATTGGTGGCCCCGCCGGTACTTGTCCCACTGGTGGTCCCGCCGGTACTTGTCCTACCGGTACCATTATTTTTACTTAGCCCCACGTGGTCCCCGACACCTTCCTTCATGGTATCCCGGGTTCTTTTGGCGTCTACCGCCCTATGCGTCTGCCGTGGGGCCTTTAATCTGTAGTTCCCGTTAGTTGCCGTAGGTGACTCCCATGTTGAGAGACCCTTATTCTCTAGTGTCCCGCCGCCCCCAGGGCTGTCCACCTCCCGACTTCACAGTTCTCTTGTCATCCGCCGCGTCTCGCTTGCTCAGTTTATGACCCCTCGGCCTTTGCCATGCCGAATTCGCGTGACCCTCTTGGCCCCATGCTATTGCCCTCATGTGCCCACGTCCTGTCATTTATTCTCTTGACATTGCTTGTGCACATCTTGGTTATATAGCGACTCTCAATGACCGAGACATTATTCGGGAACCAGACGTCCCGACACCGGCCCTCAGCAGCGACCTGCATCGTGACTCGTCATCTTCGTAGGTCAATATTCGTGGTATCATCATCAGGAGCATATGAGAGAGGAAAGTTCTTCATCTTCTTCTCCTGGTTCTTCTTCGCCTCTCCATAGTCACTATTCTTCGTCTTTTTCTCCTGCTCCCCCTTTTCTTCTTATTTTCCAGAGAGAGAGAGAGAGAGAGAGAGAGAGAGAGAGAGAGAGAGAGAGAGAGAGAGAGAGAGAGAGAGAGAGAAAGAGAGAGAGAGAGAAATTTCAGGCCGTGACTATTTCGGTCGTGGAGCTCATGATCTGGTTCGACATTTTTTAGGACAGACATCAGTTAGACATTTGATGGGGAGACTAGTTTTTAGACGACTACGAGTTTTGCTCTTGTCCTATTTCCCCTCTCCATCTTCGTCTCCCCTTCATCATCCGTGTTTTTTCCCCATGTGTGTGTGCAAGGAGGGATTTTTCTTCTGTGTATGGTTCCCCTCCTTGTTGTGTGATGTGTGTGATGATGATTGTGTGAGTCGAGTCTGAATCTCATGTGTCAGGTCATATCTTTGAGTCTTCCGCTGCGGTACATTGTATTATCTCGTTTTGTTTTGAGTCTTGTTCATCACACTAATACTCCTTGGACATCTTCACCGCTCATCTTCAGATGAGCATGCACCAGTCATCGACTTGTTACCGAGGTCCGCAACAATTTTCATGGAACATTAGAAACTCCTAATGGATTTGTCAGTGGCGAATTGTGAAACATGTGAGCTTGCTATGGTTGATAACTCATTTTGCAGTTCCAATAGCCATGTGGTGTGCGATTAGATGCCTCCCGCTTGTGCCAGCTGTGCGCATGAACAAGTGTTTGAGATTTTATTTTCCCTCAAAATTCAGAATTCATTAGTCACACTTAACTTTAGCATCATCCAACTAAGTTTCTTGTAAAAAATAAAAAGGAAAAAATTCATCAAATATCCCTGAAAGTTTGGGTATTTTGTTAGATACCTCTAAAAGGCATGTTTATGGCAAAGTGGCCCCATAACAAGTGCGAAACTTTGGAAAATACTCCCGTCTCCAATTGGACATGTCATCTTTTGCATACACCCCTACTAGGCCCTGTGCAACTTATCTATATGCCCAGTATTTCTGGTTGTGCAATTGGAAAAAAAAATGCATCAGCCGCATATGGTGAAGTTGTTCATGACCGGGACATGGGCAGATGCAGAAGTTTCAAGCATTTCGGTATATTCGTACGCTTTAGGGGTATTTGACGAAATACCCAAACTTGTTGGATTATTTCAAAAGATTTCTAAAAAAAGGGGGGGGAAATGATTATCTAGCTTAGCTTACAACTGACGCTTTGAATGGTCGATGGTCGAGTTTCCATCGCAACTCTACGACTGAAATCCCTTTTCTTTTTTTTCTTGGAGGCCATTTCTCGATTCATGAGTGTCATCCTTGCACAGGGGTTATGGTATCCAAATTTTTACGGATCTCCCAGAGGACAAGGGGGGATTGGAAATTTATTTGCAGCATACGTGGTTTTGGGGTGCATCTATTCACTAAGAGAAATTAGAGAGGTGTCATTGAAGGGGTACTTGCAATAACATAAATATAACTCACACAAGTGAAAATATGAACATAAAAAATATTTACACACAGATAAAAAAAATCAAGTTATGAACTCAAGAAAATCCTGATTACAAGTTGCAAAGTTGAATAAGCAACAAACTATGACAACTTTCTTGAAACTAGAAGTCAGAGCCACCCACCAATTCATCTCGTAACCATCTTGTATTCCCTACTTTCATTGATCAAATTAATTGATTCGTTGTGCACAATAGATGGTGCTTGGACAATCCTTTTCATCAAAGTTTTGTAGTTGTTGCAAATCAATCTACAGTCCAATATGCAATAACTTATGAGGAAGGTCTGATGCCTTCCATGAATTTAATTGTTGAGTATGAACTCTCCAAGAACAATGAACAGAAGCGAGGGTGAATGTTGAGATCCTTGAGTAATTGACATCGTTGGTTGAGGGGTAGACCATTGCACTGATCAAGATGTTATGACCTTTCTACTTGAACTATAGATATGGTAAGCCCTTCCCAACCTGAAACACATTGGAGTTTAGTATTTGTTGTCTGAATCGCTGCTTCTAAGTACTGGGTCGATAAGGTAAGAATAATCTCTGTAACAGTAGCAAAGTTAGATGTTATGGTATGACTTACCGAAATTTCGTTATAAAAAGCGGAGTGATTGAGGAAGAGGCCCCTCCAACAACCAATGAGAAGATGCAAGTGTTTCGAAGACGTTCACGTTTGAGAATGAAGACTCAATACGGTTTGTGATATGTTGAGATGTCGTGTGACCTATGCATCATGGTCTACCCCTCAGAGAGTTGGTACCGACGAGGGCAGGGGTTGAGGCTTAACGAGCGAGAGGTGGATAAGCAGATTAGGCAAGTCCAATTTTCATGCACTAAGACCTTGTAGAAATGTCGACAGGGAGTGATTATCTTATAAGAGGAAAACTCTTCATGAATATTCTTTAACTAATGAAGAAGTTGTGCATACGCTACCAACAGTTGACACTGTCCATGAAGGTGCTTGACTATGCACATTTTTTGGCGTTTCTGTCTGGGTGCCCTCGTGTTCGGGATGTTAACGAAATTTCTCTATTACGTCTTTCTTAAAAATAAGGACCGAGGAATTCAACGTGCATGCAAGCCGATAGGTGGTTTAGCCCACGAGGTGGGCGAAGCCCGAGAGTGGCGGGGACCTTCTGCGGTTGCATTATCCACCAGCCATAATCTGTTATGAGAGGTTGAGTGCCGGCCGTTGCCGGGACCTGTGGGATAAAGAATTGTGCCCAGGCGGAGGGCAGCAGACACCAGTCGGAGATCACCACAACGCCGGCTTGGCGGATCAGACTGCCCCACGACTATTCACAGAGAACCTCAGGCTTTCCCCACCACGGTCTTCAAAGCTCCCATATTAGTATTTGGCCATCAACACGGAGGTCTAAATCGGGGCCGCTCCACCAAGGCTACCATGCTACGGGCCCAGCCCAGGCCCGCGGTCCGACCTCGTGATTGTTGTGCCCGTTGGGAACCCGAAAGGAGTGGGGGGGGACTACTCAACTCAAGGCAGGGTGACTGGAGGCACTGGATAAGGCCCACAACGCAATTATTGCATGCAACGTTCGTTGGCCTTGGGTATAGGGGAGAAAAACTAATCGAGATGTCTAATAGCTGGTTCCTTCGAAGTTTCCCTCAGGATAACGCAGGTCGGTCGGGGAATTTTGCGACGCAGTTCTGGGACCGGACGCTACGACAAGGAGGGCTGGGAAGCGAGGCAAGAGAGGCAACGAGGCAAGAGGGTGAGTGGATTTGGACGGGGATTGCATGGGGATGCATTCGGAGATGGAGACGAGGGGGAATGGCTATGGCAAAAGTTGAAAGTGCGTACCTCGCTAATTTCTTGATGAAAATGGCGAGGGAAGAGAGTGGACCGGGATTTTGGCATGGTCCGCGTGCAGTAGTGGAGTTAGTTCTAGCGCTAGATTAGTAGAATGAGAGGTTGGTGAGAAAAGGGGTGTGCGGAGAGTGTTGGGGAGGAGAAATAAGGGGAGTGATAAAAGTGTATTTTTCCCATTCTTCGACGAAATCGGGCGAGTAAAGTTGCTCACTAAGGGTTTTAGTAGCTGCGAGTACGGATTTGTGGTTAGATTTCGCAGAAAATTAGTAAGATAATAGTTAGTGAGAAGGTTAGCAATGCGGAGATATGAAGGAGCGCAGGGAGAAGAGGGGGAGGAACAGGCATTGTGCTCAATGCTCGACAAGAATCGAACGAAGGAAGGGCTAAACCCAAGGTTTTGGGCTATGGCGAGCACAATGGCGTCAACAATTTTGTATTGGAGATGTAGAGTGAGAGTTGGAAAAGAAACAGAGTGTGCGAAAAGAATTGGGTGAAGAGGAAGAGAGCAAACGGTGGTGAAAACGGCTGATCTTGATCTCATCTTGACCATTTTTTTATCAGAGTGTCTGCATGCGGGTTTTGAAATATTGCATATCTTTTAGCAGGGTCAAGTTTCTCGTTAGGGTAGTGGCATAAGCGGCATGGGCAGCAGGAGTTGCGCCCAGAGGTAAAGTTCTTGTAGTAGTAGGAAGGGTGATGAATCTTCCTGTGTCCTAGGGGAAGATTCAATCTCGTTTTTTTTTTTTTTTTTTACCCTGTTATGATCTATAAAGATTTACCGATTGGACTTGCCTGACAATGGTCGCCCTCTTTAAAGTGCGGGCGTTGTATAACTCATCATTGCAGGGCTTGTTGCACTCGTCAGGAAAGACGCCCAGTTCATTGTGAGGGCCGTATTCGTAACAGAAGGTTGTGTTGCCTGCCTCAGTACTCGTACCCATCAGGCTTGTTTTCACTCTAAATAATTGTGTTTCCTGTGGAAATCTGGAAGAATACGGAGGAGTCATGATCTGGCATTAACCTGAGTACAGACGGAAAGAGAGCAGGTGGGTGCTTCCTCACAACCAAATCGAGTGAGCAGACACGACGGGGCTATGTTGGATTGTGAGGTCAACTCACATCTGACCATTCAGACTCGCGAAATAGCGGAGAAAGGAAGACAGTTCTGATGACAACTATGGGAGCAAGCGGTCACTTCGTGCATGTGTTTAATCAAGGAGGTTGAAGTCTTCGTAGGGTCAAGGCAATATATGGGCGGGTAATTTTGCACAAGACCGAGTGAGCAGAGGCAACAAGATGTGTGGATGCAGTGCACAAACCGATTGATATTGCTATGTGCGGATGCTGTGTGTTGATGTGTGTTGCGGTACACTCTGAGATTTATTTAACAACCTGTGTTATTGTTGGACACCCCGATGTTGTTGATGTAGTCTTCAACAACGAACTGTTATGCTCCGCTACATAACTTAACTGTGATCTAGCTATGCACTTGCTCAGTAACATTGTGCTTGCGTTTGGCCTATGTCGAGCATTACTGTGTTTTGCACTGTATGTTGCTGAGTTCTGTTGTACTGCGCCGTAGAGCGAAACTTTGTTCTTTTTGCACTTCTGCTGCTGCACAATGTTCACGGCACACGCGACCTACACTAAGTTCCTCTACGTTTGACCCACAGGTTAAATACAACACAGGAGGAGGGTGCTCTATTCAAATGCAATTTTTGTAGGCCGTGTGGTGGCAGCCTGGTTAAAGGGAAAGGCGTCATGACTCGGGGAGGTAGCCGAACAACAAAAGGAGGGTACCATTGCAACTTGGAGGATCGTCTGAGGATAGATATTTAACATACTGGTCATATTTCGACCATTATTGATGTGCCTGATTGCGATTCTGGTCAACCTGCTGCATTTAGGCTATCATTGCGGAACCCTAAGGCGATCCAAGAGTTCGAGGTCCTCTCACGCGAGTCTGAGCGCACCTCTCTTGTATCTAAGTGGCTCAATGTTTCCCTTTCTGCCCTTCTTACTCTAAGTCTAGTCTGAGGTTACGAGAGGAAGGTGGCAGGCTGAATTGCTGCGTGTAGGAGCGCATCAAGACTATGTGGGGAGTCTGCCCATCGATTGCGGGAGCTCTGCTAGAACTCAGGAAGAGTTCTTGAGGCAGGGAACTGAGAGGTAAACCTTTGCTTCCTTCTATAAACCTAATTATAACCCCTATTTGTATATCTTGCTACAGTTTGACTGCATGAATCCCATATCGACTTTGAATTTGACTTTGATGACACAATTCATAGTTAAGTAAAAGAATGTATGTGCAATTTTCAGTTTTTCTTTTGTTGTTTGACTGAAAGCGGATTGTAAAAAGGGTGGCATATGGGGAAAGGTGAGAGGAAAATGGTTTTGCTTATGTCTGACTGTGTCAACCAGAGGCTGGACATTGTACTAAGATGAACGACCTCGTGCTATGTTTATTTCGATTGCATGGAGGACAAACCAAATTTCCATAAGTTTGGATGGTCTGGTTGCTCTAACTTATGAGGGCTGCATGTGTTTGATTTTCAGGGACCACGTAGATTTTCATAAGTTTGGATAACTTGGTTGCTTTGTTTAATTTCAGGTTTCTCATGTTTTCTTGGTTTCTGAAAGAGTTGAGCATGTTTCATAAGTTTAGAGGACTCTAATTTTTTTTGTTTATTCTGAGGGAAGATCAAGCGGAGGGCTGGACATGTTTGCCTAAGTTTGGATGGGATGGTCTGGAGCCATGATATGTTGGAACCAGAAAGGGGTAAATTTTGACTATATTCTTATACTATTCTACTTACGAATATGCTAGTCAAACATGTTTCCATAAGTTTGGATGGTCTGACTATAGCTTATCACAAATTGAAGAGAGTATCAATTAAGAGTAAATTTGTGGTAAGAAGGGGTAGGCTAAACCTTGTTTCTAAGTTGAACGGTTCAGTCATATGCTGCCTCAAAAGACTAAGGTGCGGACAATTATATATAACTCGGATAATTTAGATAGTTAAGGGCGACTAAGTTGGACAACATAGTCACATGCCCAAGGAAGAAAAAAGTTGCGGTGTCGTATGTTTGTGTATATTCAATAGTTGAGGTAGACCATGAACTACTGTTTGATGGTCTGGCTTTACGCCCTATGTAAGCTGGGTATAAGGGACGAATCATTGAAAGACCATGAACTACTGTTTGACGAGGTTTGAACTTCGGACTGGTGAGAGTACTTACCATTGTGGTTCGGTCTTGCATGTTGCTAAGTGAGATCTCTACCTAGTCTTAGTTTCAGGTTGACAGGTAGTTGCTTTAGTTGCTCGCCATGTGCTAGAGCTATAGGAGTTAGTTCAATTTCTGCATTTTTAGAGCTATTTTTTTTTTTACTTAGGTAGATTCTTGCATTTTCTGGGATCATTTATTATACTTGACTTTGTATAAATCTTGGTAAGCTACATTTTTTCCGGGAAGCGCTGCCGAAATTTCTGCAAATCCAATGAGTTGGTTAAATCTGATTTTCGAAGTTCAACTTGTGTTTAAAGTTTGTATTTGACTTAGTAAGAATATGAAAAGTCTTCTTTTTCTAGGGGTAGTGCCGCCCAAATTTGTACTAGTTCAGGGAGTTCGACACAATTTGACTTTGAAAAGTCAAAATTATTTCAAATTTAATATTTAGCTTTGTATAAATTTTGAAAAGTTACTTTTCATAAGGGAAGCGCTGCCGAAATTTCTACAAATCTAAAAAGTTTGTTAAATTTTGTCTTGATAGAATTCAAGTTTTATGTTTGAGTTCATATCTTAGTCAGTATAAATATGAGAAGTCTACTTAACTAAAGGACATGTTGCCCAAATGTTTACTAATTCAGGACGTTAGACAAAATTTGACGTTTTAGAGTTAGAGATTATTTCAATTTTCATATTTGAAGCTATAATATAAATTTTAAAAACACACTTTTCCTACGGGAAACGTTGCTGAACTTTTTCTAGTTTAAAGGAGTTAGACTGTGACAATTTTGACGATCTACCCTAAATGACACGCGGTTAATGGAAGATCCAAAATTCGAGGTTTTCACTGCATCCCTACAAACAATGTCGTCGAAACTTTTACAAACAAACTATGCAGGCTCATTATACAAACATAAAAAAACCAAACAGACAAAAAAAAAACGAATTGTTTTTTTAACAACACTTTAAAACCCTATTCGAAGTAGTTTTCGAATCTAAAAAAAAAAAATTCTGAATCCGTGTTTTTGTCAACATTTTCGTTATTCGTCCAAATACACCGGAACTGAATACAAATATACCCTAAAGCTTATACATATTAAAAATAATAATAATAATAGTTTAGAAAAATATGGCAGATTCAGCGAAAAATTCGTCAAAAATGAAACCACATATTAACCACCATTTTCCCGAATAGGAGAGATGCTGTCAAAGATCTACCCTTCTTTGGTCACTTGCTGAGAGGTAGACTTAGGCTTAATTATCAGGAAGATTTTGAGAGAGAACGTGATATGAAGATTATTGTCCATGCGCTTATAAATTTAGCCTTGACTTTGACATGCCTTATATTATAAGCCCTTCTTTGATCGATTCGATTCAAGATTGAGACTAGTTTCAGTTTGATCCCACGATGATCATCTTTGTTATCACTGATAACAGGTTAATTGTCGATTCGTCGGTTTACGACTCAACTCCAATCCACTCTTGCCACCCAGACTTTATTGAATGGTCACTTAACAAAGATACTGAGTATTTTATTTTGAGGAATTGCACAAAGAGTGAGGCTTGTATGGCTAAAGCGAGGGGTGTGAGCGCAAAGAATGGTTGAAGTTGACCCCATGTAGTGCATTGATTTTTGGTTGAATCTTTGATATAATTGTATGTATGTTTGTGGTTCAGACTCTGGATGTGACTGCCGGTGATTACATACATATATCGTTGGAGGGAGTCTTATTGTAATTGTGAGAAGTGGTCGTCCCAGATTAATAACCCTTATATATAAATATATATGTGCCTTGAGTATCCACACGGCCTACTGTGACCGTGTGTAAGGGTCAAACAAGTTCTACGTTTGAGAGAAAAGGAAAAATCCACTTTTACCCTTTGGTTTTTAAAATTAATATGGTTGGACGTTGTAGTACGTGACAGTCGTCAAAGTCAAACCCCTTGATCTCTCTACAGACTCTGGATGATGGAGCTTGCCTCCAAGACCTCGAGAGATGACTGTCACACCAGGTATGAACCTGTGTACCACCAACTTTCCGTAGGGTGCAGAAGAAGGTGTGGTGATCAACCGCACTTGGCTGTTGTCAAGCGTCGAAAGATTAACTCCTCAAGGCGCGTGTCAGCCGACACTTGAGTGTCGAACACGACCCTCGATATCATCAAGGACTGCATGATTATGGGTACTACATAGTATGCCATCATTGCGACTGTTTGCGCATGCTTGCATTGCTAGTCGATATGAAAAGGCCCTTCGACCGTGTGGTTTTATACTAAGTCTCGCGCGCGTCGCTCAACAAATTTCCTTGTCGGAAGGTTATGGGTCGGATACTAAAGGGACTACGAGTGTTGTTGTGTTGTTTGAGTGTGTTTTTAATTTTATGTTTTAAAGCGTGATGTAACGCGTGGTAAGTGGGATGCGTCGTAGTTGACAGATGACGAGTCGCACTTGGGACTTCAGCCCCCTAAGGCATCAGTTCACGTGCGGGTCCGATAGAGGTGTGAGACAGCACGTACCCCCTATGTTACAGCGTACAAGAAATGCCATCGGCTGACCAACCTCTGCGATTGCAACTAATTAACTTTTGTATTGGATTGGTAGCTCGTCGGGGATATGCCCACCGAAGGGAGGTGACATCTCCTGCAGGTGGAGGTAAGTTGTACCTCTCGTAGGTCCTATCCTGTCGTAAGGGCTCGCGAGAGGTATGGTTGGCGCACTCGGTCGGAGCGGCTGCGGAAGCTCCATTCGTATCGTGATAGTGACCAACTCCTGCGTGACACGGCCGAGAGGGTCCCGCCCTGTGCGGGACCGATGCCCTCGACAGGTGGCGCCGTTGCCAGGGATGACGATTGTCTACCGTTGTCCCTAGTGAAATGACATTCGGGTTTGGGAATGTGAGAACTAGGCAAAATGAGAAGTCTTCCTTTAGATCTATATGGCTGATTACATGATACCTGAACTATTGATGGAAGGTGTCTTAAGACTCTTAGATCCTTAGCGATCGAGCCTAGGTTAGAGGCAGGCTGATGATCCAGACAAAATGATCATTTCTGTTTTATTAATCAGATTAAGGTATTAAAGATAAAATGGTTAGTTGTTGGCAGTATTTGATAAAGTGTGAGTGAGGGTTGATTGTGCGAGTTAGTTTTGTTTGATGCAGTAAGGGTGGCTCGAGAGCAATAAGTATTCTGACTATGTGCTCACGTCGCCTGGTTAGTATGATGATAGTTGAAGTTAGTACCCCTTCTGACCCTGATAGTTGACGGGTTTTGACGATGCTTTGCATGTCAGATATGGCTAAGGTAGGGTGAGGCAGCATCAACATGGCTAAGCATGATTATTGTGGGAGTTGGCCCTATAAGGTACCTATTATGGCCATATAAGTCATCAGACTGGTCAAAACAACAACGTGGTACGCTTGCATTGGAATACGGTCCAGGATGAGTAAGAGAATCTTCCCCATTGCCAAAAGTTAAGAGCATAGAGCCTCCTTTTAGGTGGTATGTTGGAAGTTGTAGGAACTTCAAGGAGGAGTAGGCAAAAGGGGGCTAGCAAATATGTGAGCATGGACTGAGATCCTTGAGTCGGGTTTCTAAGCGGTTGTTCAAATTACATTGCCATGGAAGAGTGAGGTCTGCCTCGCGCGATGTGTTTGAACTAGGTGTATAAGGCAGCAGGTAAATGCAGTGAACACTATGTTATGATCTCAATAGGAAAGGGCTACGAGAAGTGGTAGATCTGCATGACGCCTTTTCTGTAAAAGGGATACTTGATCCTAGGAGCAGTCGAAGTAACAGTGAAGAAGCTAACACTTAGACCATCCTGCTTACCTTCGACAAGGCAATGAGATGTAGGTGATGTTAGACCTTCACTTGAACCTTTCCAGGTTTGGACCAGCTACTCGAATCTGCGAAATTGGAGCTCAGGACTTGAGACTATTTTTCTGAGGGCATTTCTTTTGAGTTATATGTTGAACTCATCCATGTATGCCAAATCTTGTTTGAGCAAGAATGTTTAGTGTCTATTTAAGTGAGGCTATGTGCTTGACGTTGTTTTATCTAATCGTTATCCTTTTCAGGAATATTCACATGGACTATTTATCTAAAGTACCTATTTGAGTTTATCAGTCTGTAATTCCGTGGTCAAGATATAGAAGACCCAGGTTAGAACCCTGGCAGTGGAACACCGTGACGGGGGCAGATTGAGAGGACATCTCGAACAGAGTCGAGCCGGGGAATCGGATTGGTTATTTCCTCGTCAACAAATTTGATTTTATTATGCTTATAGTTTCGATTGCCCAACGCAACGGGGACGTCGCTTAATAGGGTCCGGAAAAAGTGTCGACCCGAACACCCTTACAAGGGTATTTGTGCACATTTTTACATCTCACAGAAGATGCATTTTTTTACGATACTTAAGAGAGTGTACCATTTCTGCATAGCCATAATCAACCCTTAAGCGTTGGGAATGATGATTAGAGAGTGCGTGGGCGTGCACTTCGAGGGCACGCGTGAGTTCCAAGCAAACGTCCAGGTTATGTAATGTGAAATAGTCGTGTAAGCAACATCTGTGTCTAGCAGCGCAAGCTCGAAAAATGGCACGATGTTGGATAAGTATTGCGCACGCACAGAGTAAGTTTGCGTTGCGACCGACGTCCGACGACCGAACGTAAGGTTTAGTCATTGTAACTTTTTTGACTTGAAGCGGCATTAGGGTCAGCGTTGTGCAAAGCGTATGAGTTCCTAGGTTGACCATGTTTGGTCAACACTAGAAGTTGTCGGCGGCCTGGGAAAGGGTCGACGTAAGTAAGGGGTGGTATAGGTGGAAGCATGGGTTTTCCCGGTACCTAGGCCTACTGGCATAGGGATGGCCAGTAGGCCTAGGTACGACCTTTACTGCAGTCCGACAGGCCTAGGCCTTAATCGAATGTCTTTATAACCAGGATTGGGCCTCTTACACTAGACTTGGGCGAAGTTGGGCCTAACCCTACATGTTACGACCTTGGGCTGATACTACGAAGATCCGAGGATAGAAGCCAGCAGCCAGCAACGAAGGAGTGGAGGAGCGTCGTGTGAAGAAAACTGAGGGGTTGATGGTCCTGCGGTACTATCCCCCTTAGTTTTGTTGAGGAGTCCGGCAGAGGGCCCGACGGGCAGGGCTGGAGGGAGACCGACAGGCTCCCTCTTTCTTCCCCGGTTTTTGGTCCCTCGTTCTCTAGTTCTATTTTATTTTATTTATTTATTTTATTTATTTAAACCACCAGTACTTGGCCTAGCTACCGGCGTGGAAAAAAAAAGAGTAGAAACATTTCTAGTCGGATGAATTTGAGCGCTCCTGTAGTAGCCCGTACGTTTCCTAAAATCATGGCGCGTTAACGGGCACGACTCTAGGAAGTACTGGTGGTTTAATTTTATTATTATTTAATTTTTAAAGCTCGCGTCGCAATACCGGTACCGGCGCGGTACTTGCGGGCCTAGCTCAGAAGGTACACCCACAAACTGTTGAACTACGTACCTAAGTTCGTAGCCCGTTGGAAGCAGATGCGTGAAAGAAGTTCAATTTTGAATTACCTGGTCTTGGTCGGTCTGACGATGATGCCGAGGTGTTTGCTAAAAAACAGTCCTTCGGGACATCCATTAAAAATGGAACAATCCAGAGAAGATTAGCATGGTCTCTGCGCAAGTAGGGCAGACATATAGTATGCTATTCTCATCTAACTTGGCCAGCAAGACGAGAAGGTTCATTGCACACTAGAATGGGGAAAATTGAACCGCAAGTAGCGTGGACTGGGGAAAACTTGCTATAAAACGGGAAGGTCCGACATGTTGTTTGCCTTAGGTCTAAATGTTGTCGGACCATCTGCTGAAAGTTGCATTGCAAAGTCGGGGGCTGCGCTATTTGAGAGGGGAAGAAGACATAAAAAAAAAAGATAGAAGAAAAAGAAGGAGGGCAATCATAATCGCTATCTGTTTCGAGCCGCTGTCCGCTTTCCATTCAAGGACATAGTCATCATCTTCCTCACGGTTGCCAGTGCTCTTGATTAGGACCATGGCCATCGTCTCCTTGATCGGGACCGTCGTGGAGGTCATATTGGTTTAGTCTGGTGGTTGTGCTCTTCTCTCCTTTGGCCGATCGCTGCTGCTCTCGTCATAGACTCGCTGCAGTCGGTGCGTGAACCCGCCCGATACTTCAGCTTGGTACGTCAGGTGGTGACGAGCACATAGAAGGTAGGGAGAAGCGGGCTAACCACGCGGAGTGAGAAGAAGACAACGCGAAGGAGTGGGAAGGCGGTGTGGAAGATGAGATCAGGGGAAAGGGGGGGGGCTCAACTATGTTGTACGGCTCGTTGCGCAAGACTGTGATGCATCTTCCCATCTTCGAGGGGAAGATTCATTCATTTTCACATTTGACGAACAACGGAGCGTGGCCGTTGTGGCATAGTCCCGATCATCATCACGGTCGCCATCAATCGGGATCCGGGTGTAGACCATCACGGTCGTAATTGAGCTGATTGTCTTCATCACCGGAGTGTCTGTTCATCACCGTGATGGTCGTCACTTTCGATACGTTCGTCGTGTTGCAGTGCTACGTGCCATCTCGCTAATGATGGTCATCCAAGCGCTGCTCCTCATGTTTGACGTATGTGCCTCGATGGTCATTGTTCTCGTTTCAGTGGTGGGCCTCATTCCGATGGTCTCCGTAAGGGTGCATCTTGCGCCAGTTGTCTTCATGAAGACGTCCTAGCTTTCTTTATGGGTTGCGAATGGATCTAGCAGTTTTAATGGTCAGGTTCATAATACTGCCACTGTGACAGCATTAGAAGAGAAAAGTGGTGCGCGTGCCTAAGCAGACGATCGAGCGAGAGGGGGAGTGAGTTCGAACGTATTACAGAGAAAGAGAGAGGTTTACCTGGCAGTAGCGTGGGAGGTGCGCCGTGAAGTTGGTGACTTGCATGTTGATCGGTGCGCTGCTCATCCTATTGATGGAAGTAGCGTGAGGCCAGCACGTGAGAGAGAGGGAACACGCAGAGGAACGAGTGCACACGGAAGCAGAATGCACGAGCGGGCGCCAGAGGGAGAAGAGGCGAAGGTAACGATAGAGCTTACCTGGCTATGATGACGTCTCTCTGTTTCCTTGATTGACACTGCATATAGATGAGCTACGCTGGAGGTCGGGGAACGATAGTGGAAGCATTGAAAGGGGGAGCGTATCTTTCCATATTCTAGCAGGAGATACATTCTCATACTGCTCATGTTGACGATGGAAGTAGTCACTCGTTGTTCTCTCATGCGGCAACTGAAAATCAGTGTATATCCTATCGATGAAAGTAGGCTTCATTCTGACGCGCGCCCAACGACATCTGTATCTGACATCTTCGTTTTGTTCATACTCACACCAGGAATTATCTTCAATGTGTCAGTCCATTGCGGTATATCCTCCTATGATCTGGCGGAAGATTCCTTTTTGCAAATTTTGTGAATAATGAAATGAGGTCATCGTGACGACGCACTTGCTTGTCATGATCCCGCCATCATACCTTCGTGATAGTTGCCATTGCGCTTCTCGTTGCGGCCCTATTCGCAATTCATTGAGTTTGAGCTTTCTACCTCTTTCCTAAAATTCGAACCTGACCGTGACTGCGGTCAGGTGCATTGCCAGAACTATTGCCGAAGAGAGAGAAGAAAACAGAGCAACTGGAAACAAGGAAAAAGTAAAGAGGAGGTGGGGTAGAGGAAGTAACGCACCAGAGGGAATAAAGGATGAACGAGAACTTACCTTGGTTACAACGAGGAACGAACAGGCTGCGCATGATTGTTATGCCTCTTGTTACTAAGTGTTGTATGAGGGACCTTTGATCCATGGTAATACTACTGATCGATGGATCTGCCTACGTTCCCTCATTTTCGTATTACTGTTTCTTGGGGGACTGGTGATTGCTACATACGCTGGTGTGCTCTCCAACGTTGGCGTCGTGGGGCGTTTTGCTTCCAGTGCTATGTTTATTTGGTCTGACAGTATGAGTTGAGGGAAAAACTGCGATAGTATAACCTATCATCTCTTATGGGCGCCCATCCAGTTCTGATTCTTGACACAAATACGAGCTGTAACGAGCGTACCAGCTCATGACGGTGGTCTGTGTGGAAGACACCTGTAGATGCTTGTTGTTTTTCACTTTGGTCGGTATCTGCATGTATTTCGTTATTACTGTTGGGTCGTCTATTTGGGGTCATTACTGGTCAAGCTCGAATCATGAATTGCAGTTGCTATCTCTTTTGATGCTGCTGCCCGACTTCCAAGCTGTTGATGTCTCCAGAGATCAATGCCTTGAAATTGTTGTTGTAGCTACTGAGATTAGAAATTGTCGGTCCTCATGCTGAGGGCGATTGGTTTCTTGACAGCAAGATACTGTGTCTCAATTGGTGCGGGTTATGTTTCTCATCTGTTGGGCAACTACTGAGGTTATTACGGCACACATTTGTATCACAAGGCACTGTTGATATATTGAGTATAGTCTCTTTTAATGTTGTGTTTGTCTGTATTATATTGAGCTCCCTACTTAGGCCGAATACCGTAGGTTGTTGTGTTTCCTGCGATAGTTGTGCTTGCTACGACCGCTGTGTAGTTCTACTGAGTATACTGATTGGGCCTTATGGGTTTTGTGGTGCTAGTTTTTGTGCCACTTTGAACAACTGTTGTACACCCGTTGCTTGCTAAGTCTTGATCAAGCTTTGTACTGTGCATTACTGGGTGTGGTGCGAAAAAGCTTGTGACAGCAGGCAAGGCACTGCAGTGGTATCTGGTTGCTGCACACGGGTGTTGTGTGTGCAATTTTAGTTGGTTTTTACTACGTTTCGAATAAAGCACAGGGGAGAGCTCTATTCGAATCGAGCCTTTCAAGGCTGCATAACGATAGTTTGGCCTGAGGTAGCGAAATTGCGGTCTGAGGAAGTGGTCAACTTCTGTGAGAGGGTCACGATGTTACTCTGCATTCTGACTGCATTTTGATCGTTTGCGCTGCGCAATGACTGCACCTTGTTAGGTTGCTGAGCGAACATCGTTGCTGCACTTGTTCTATGGTGTCAGGCGGCTCCAGCCTTACGCCGCCCTTTACTTCCTTGATATCACCTGACGAGAAGTGGACCCGGTTGTTTTATTTGAAGGAAACATAATCGACTTCGAGGAGTTCCAACATCAGGCCACGCTGCGGGCATCAAGATCAGCGCGCCAGAAAAGAGTGGGCGTTGAGTTTCAGGTGGCCAATCTCTTGTGAGAATTACCGAGGCTTACAGTTGGTGGATCATAAAAGCAGATCGGCTACTGGAGAGACGTTGGAGGTTCCTGAAAGAGTCGGGCATGAGAACGCGGTATCTATGCTCAATGGATGGACGGCGGCCGAACCAAGGTAGTGAGATTGAGCTTGAGACAAAACCTCCAACGAAGTAAGCTGTAGCAGCGTCAGGATTCACCGAGTGGCTGAAATGGAATAAAACCGCTAAGCGGCCGCACTTGGGGCCTTGGCTTTCGGTCCTAATCTAGGGCCAAAAGCGGGGAAGAGGGCTCATGGGTTAATAAGTCCACTACTTCGGTTGGCCTGCAAAAATTTGTGGGCCTTGGTGCCGCTCACGTGGGGACCACTAGAGCCTAGGCAGCTTTAGGCCTAGGTTCGAAATGACCTCTGGTACCAGGGCGCTATAAAAGGCCCGGTACCCGACAAAACGTCCCCCTTCGCCGCAAACCCTTTCGGGGGCCCAAACAGGCCCGGGTACAGGCTCGGGGAAGCCATGGTACCGGGGCGCTGCAACTTGACGGCAGCCGCGGAGCGCACGGAAGGGTTGGGGCACCCCGAGAAGAGGGCATGCAAAGTATATAAGCCCAACCGGGCTCAAAGGTATGACACTTCGGACATGTGCACATTGGGGCGCACTACAAGAGCTCGAGATACTTATCAGATATGTACTTACAGGCGCACGACAGGAGCTACAGGGGAGGCGCACCAAGGGGGAGAGTAGTTAGAGAGGGACGAACGAGAGAGAAAGGAGGTAAGCCATAGCCGGGGGCGCGCACACGGACGGGAACGATGGATCGGGTGTGCAGAGCCGAGCGCACCCGTGCGTGTCGAGCGCACAGTCACACGCGTCAGCGCGGAATCTCACGCAGTTGGAACAGGGAGCGATCAGGGATCGCACGAGAGAGGTAAGCGCACGGGCGCACAGCACCACGCAACCCCACGCACGGGTCGGGATACCGCGAGCACAGGCGTGTAGCATCGCCCAGCCCCGCGCTTGGGCCGGGACGCATCTCGCACGGGCGCGCAACATCGCACACCCCGTGCACGGGTCGGGATACCGCGAGCACGGGCGTATAGCATCGCCCAGCCCCGCGCTTGGGCCGAGACGCATCTCCCACGGGCGCGCAACATCGCACACCCCGTGCACGGGTCGGGATACCACGTGCACGGCGTGCAGCATCGTGCAGCCCCGCGCACTGGTCGGGAGACAAGCGCCCAACATTGCACAACCCGCACTTGAGTCGGTATACCGCGCACGATAGCGCGCAACATTGCCCAGCCCCGCACTTGAGTCGGGATATCGTGAGCACGAGCGCGCAACATCGCGCAGCCCCGCACTTGAGTCGGGATACTGTGAGCACGAGCGCTCAACATCGCGCAGCCCCGCACTTGGGTCGGGATGCCGCGCGCACGAGGGCGCACCATTGCACAGCCCCGCGCTTGAGTCGGGATACCGCTCACACGGGTGCGCAGCATCGTGTGGCCCCGCGCTTGGGTCGGGACGCCGCGGGCACAGGTGCGCAGCATCGCGCAGCCCCGTGCAGGGGTCGGGATACCACGCGCACGGGCGTGCAGCACCTCGTAGCCCCCACGCTTGAATCGGGATACCGCGCGCACGAGCACGCAACATCGCGCGGCCCCACACTTAGGTCGGGACGAGGCGCGAACGGGGGCACAACTTCGAGCAGCCCCACGCTTGGGTCGAGACGCCGCGCGCACGGGTGGGCAACATCGTCCAACCCCGTGCACGGGTCGGGTACCACGCGCACGGGCACGCAGCACCGCACAACCCCCGCGCTTGAGTCGGGATACCGCGCGCACGAGCGCGCAGCATTGTGCAGCCGCGCTTGAGTCGTGATACCGCACGCACGGGCACAGCATTGCGTGGCCTCACGCTTGTGTCGGGACTCCGTGTGCAAAGGCGCACAACATCGCGCACCTCCAGCGCACAAGTCGGGATATCGCGAGCATGGGCGCGCGGTATCGTGCAAACCTGTGAGTGCTTGAACCAGGACTTTTCGCAGGGCCAGGGCATTGGACCGAGGTTGGATTTCGGAAGGACCCGGACTCCGGACTGAGCGTGGACTTTTTGTAGGGCCGGGGCATTGGACTGAACCAGAACTTTTGCGGAACCGGGACGTCGGTGAGACTGAGTCTTTGAGTATAGAATGGGGCCTTTGAACGGGGCGGGACTGAGACTTCGGGCCAGAACAGGACTAAGGACGAGGAAACGGGCCTTGGGATCAGACCAGGACTCTTGGGCCAGACATTGATTACCCGCCATTAGCTCCGAACCCGAATTGATCGCTTTCCCCGGATTTTAGACAACCTTTCACTACTGCCCATGGTCGAGGTTCCCTGCGTCGCTTTCCCTGGTTTTCTTGATTACTAACATTACCGCAGTTGGGATGTTCTGAGAACRGGGGTCGCATGGACAGCATGGGGTGGTGCTACCTTGGGTCGACAGTATGGAGTTTGGTTCGGTACGGATACGGGGGTTGTTACGGCATGGTTACGTCCTACGRTTTCCAACGCGCTCCAGGTTCGGTATGGGCCCGGTGACAGTTGTTTCACTACGGTGACTTATTTTCAAGCTTGGGACAGCTGCGGTGATTTATTTTCAGGACCGGGRCCGCTACGACAGTTATTCCAGGTTTGGAACCATGGCGGCAGTTTGCTTTCAGGTCCRGAAACGTTGCGGCATTCTATATCAGGTTGGGATAGATACGGAATTATCATGCCATGGTTGTACGGGTTCGGCATTCGCGTGGCGCAGCAGCCCGGTACTAGATTCCGGGTCCGGTCAGGCTCGGTGGCATCGCGGTTACTAGATTCCGGGTCCGGTCAGGCTCGGTGGCATCGCGGTGTTTCGTTTCAGGTTCGGCGCCCTCACAGGGATTTATTTCAAGTTCGGAACCTCTGCAGTGACTCATTTTCAGGTCCGGGACCATTGCGGCRGTTTACTTCAGGATTGGTACTATTRTCGCGCCGCTGCGTCCCGCCATGTTCGACATGTTTCAGGAACGGTATTGGTTCGGCATTGGCGTGGTACACGCCACTGCATCGTTTTCAGACACGGTCTTGTATCSGCATCGGCACGATATGGGTTACAGCATCTCCAAGCGATTACTTCAGGCTCTGCATTGGTGCGATAACGATACTGTGTGCTGTACGGTGACAACACARCCTACTACARCTTMGACTGGTAATTCCCTGGTTCGGGAATGGTATGATGCACGCTGCTGTTTTCTTTCTGGCTTGCAGCGGCTATCGAGCCTTCAGATAGGGCTAACTGGTGCTGGCCCTATCGCGAAATGACCCCTGGTCTAAGGGCCCTTGCCACCACCACAAGTACTGGGTCCACTGCCCCGTTTTTTTTTTTTTTTTTGCCTAGTCGGGCCTGAAGACTCAGTCACCGTTTTGCCTCGAATAGAACCAGTGGTGTTGAGCCTACGAGGCGGACTCCACGTGGATATAGCTGGGGCGGCTGAGAAACCAGGAGGGGGAGAAAACAAAGAGCGAGCAAGGTGTACCCGCGACAGCAAGCACGGGCACAATCGGCGCTCCGGCGGTCACTCCGCCAGTACGAGGGATGTAGGGGAACAGGTTGGTGACAGGGCAGAAGGGCATTCGGAGGGACTGGCTCAAGGAGTGTGCCCGGTGTACGTAACGTCCTACTGCTGTTGTCTCGAGAGTGCGCAGTCAGAGAGGAGAAGACTGTGCAGGTAGAGAAAGGGAGACCGCGCATCAACCAAGGAGAGGACGGRAGTAGAGAACAACTGATGATGATTGGGGGGAGAAAGCGATGGGATGATGTGCTAGGCGTTCACAGTCCTCCCAGGCGTCACCACTTGGAACGGAGAGG
>BFEA01000335.1:1149663-1169340 GCA_003427395.1 Chara braunii
TGAGAGAGAGAGAGAGCGGACTGAGTGAGAGGGAGAGACAGCAGACTGAGAGAGAGAGAGAGAGCGGACTGAGTGAGAGGGAGAGACAGCAGACTGAGGAACTGCTGCTGGCAGGAGTTATTGATTGCCCTGCTGGCCATATTATGATCTGATAACGCTGGATTAAAGCGCTTCTGTGGGCAGGGGAAACAGGAGATAATAACCCCCAACACCCTATCTGCCGCTGAGGACCTCGGAAGCGGGCACGCCGAGTGACAGGCGGCGTTGCCCCTGGCTTCAGCGAGCGGTAGGAGCCCCTCCCCGGGTTTCCTCACACCGGGACCCTCAGGAAGGTTGGGAGTTTGAGTCAAGCGGGGAATTTCAAGCACGAGCCGTGATCTTAACTCGGGACCCTGAGCCAATTTGAGACTACGTACGGATCAGACTACGTGCGGGGTTGTAACTTCGGTCGGGGAGCCGGGACATATGGGACCAAGTCTGAGAACCAAGCCACGTCTTTCATTGACTAGGGACTGGCCGATTAAGCAAGGGACGCGACGACGACACAACGAGCGGGGGATACGCGAGCCTGCAAGCCGTATACTCTGAGCTCCTTTAGAGAGGAGAACAGGCGACAAGGCAGACATATGGTGAAGCTGGATCTCGAACTGTGGCCCCAGTGGGCCCGAGAATCTAGCTTTGACAAAGAGAGCCCGAGCAGAGTCCCTTGGGATCAGCGAGCGCATTACCGGCGACACCCCATTGGACGGAGGATCCACCTTAGATTGATAGTAAGGTCAATCGGGACTCAGACAAATTTTTCTAACTTGGACTCCGGGTCATCCTCTGGAGCTGGGAATAGCGCAAGGAACCCAATTATTTTGGACTAAACGAAACCATTATTTTTGTTTCTTCCAGGCAGTGGAGTATGAGGGACTTGTCGTCGCGTTTATTGTTGGATCCAACCCTTGTTATGTGGATGAGGACTAACCTTTATCTTGCAGGTCACAGGATCCACAACCGACCCTCCCGTGGGTGACAGACACAGCGCGAGGTACAGGGTTCGATTGGTGTGCCGACAGAGCTCTTCTACCATTGACAGTGGCGCCGTTGTCGGGGAAGACTGCCTCTCGGGACTTCGGTCCACCTGTAACCGCTGAGGCGAGGAGGTTTTAGGAGCTGAAGTTATTATTTGACACTTACGTCAGACATTTCTTGGTGTGTGCAGGTGCGGCGCGAGCGCATGTGAGTGGGCGACAGACGACCGACCTGTGATCGACGTTCCCGGTTGAGACTTGGATTTCAGCATTTTCGTGATTTCGTCGATTCTTGCATTATCATGATTTCATACTTTTTCTTTTTGCATTTTCCTTGTAATCGAGGGAGACTGTTCTGATCTTTCCTACCCTTTGGTCAGTCCACCCTGATCTGATTCTAAGAGAGAAAATTGCGAGCAGGGGACGAGCTGAAGGGATTGAAGGGGAGGGGAGAAGCGTCCCGGATCTGCAAGGAGCTGGGTGGGACTAGATAGGCAAGTTGATTATGATGGATAGCTGGGGGGTTTGAACCACAACACATGTCGAGGTGAGACCATGCCTGAGGTGGGACGAGTAGAGGCATGGATAGGAGTGAGGCTTCACGAGTGAGACACCGCCCCCTTGTTCGAGTGTGACTCCGGTCCACCCTAGGGCACACGAGTTGGCCAGCCCGTGCCCAGGTCGCGGCGAGGGAGGTAGGCCAACGATGATGGCACGTTGATTTGTCCTCCTTCTTGACATGATGGTAGGGAGAGATACGCCAAAGGGGGGTTCTTTCCTAGGCCTGTTGTCGTCTTGAAGAGATATAGGAGTGATCGATGGAGGCATGTCGTGAGGGTCTGTGAACTCGTCAGTCCGAGAGTGGGCACTAGGAAGGAGATATTGAGAGCGACCGTTGTGTCTTGATTAGGAATGATGTTTATCGAGTCGAAGACCCAAGTGCATCTCAAAAGAGAGAGTGGTCAGCTTGACGTCGTCTGTCTACCTCTAGAAGGGTGAAGCAAGTACAAACCTACTAGAGAACAAGGGTTGATAGTGAGGGAAGGGATTTTCCTATGGGCAAGGATGGTGTGTCAACCTAGGCCATGTGTTAGGAGAGACAGAGAGAGTGAACCACTTGAGGCTGAAGTAAACATCAGGTTCTATCTGTCAGAGGAGGAGTGAAGGTTTTTGATCATAGATACCGCGAGACATTGTCATGCCCTTTTATGCCTTACATCCCTTGGACGCTGGTACGGATCGCGACTGTTCAGCGAGTTCTTGGACGGGTCAGATGCCATAGCGCATTATAGGGTCCGGTACGCTTACGATTGGGAACTCCCTAGGTCCTCGTCAGTGAGAGCTAGCGTAGTACCAAGGTTCCTTACTGGGTTCATGTTTGTGAACGGCAAAGCACACCAAAGCCTGGTGGCTGTGATTCGGAAGGCTATTCAGTTTAGACCGTCTATAACCGAACTTGCTTGGCTTGTCACATATTGCTTGTATTGGGGGGTGCCCTCGCGCAGGAAGCTTCGAAGAGTTGTTTTTCAAATTAGGAAGGAGCTGCGCCGAGCAACCACTGAAGGAGAGGTAGATAGAGCCATGATATTGGACGAAGAGCCGATGGTCGACTAAATGCCTCACTACGGTGGAGAGTATCCGGTCGAGTTACGTCAGTTCAGGTACAGAGAGCCCAAATTTATTGACAAAGACTGGATATAATTTACCTTACCTGGGAGGGCGGTCCGGACACCTAACAGGGCAAAGGTAGACATGGTTTGGAGGTCGATCCTGTTGAGGCCAGGGGCTTGGTTGCTGGTCATACCGTCTGTAGGATTTAACCGAGACAGAAGAGGAAGAGTAATACCAGATTCACTTGAATTAGAGGGGAAAGGCTTTCTGTATTACCAAACCTCTGTGCTAGCGGACATATTTCTCAGAGCTGTAGAGCCAATTCATAGGGACCCTGACCTGGGAATAATACCAAGTTTCGACCTTTATACCTGGTAGGACGAAGTGACGGTTCGAAACTTGTTGAAGGAAGAGGTTGGTAAATACCGGGAGGAGGAACTGCGTTGGGATAAAGATTTTAAATCGATAGTGGTCTCTCTCCGTCTTGCCAGCGAGGGTTTTTTGCCACACCCTGAAGAAGCGTTGAGACTCCCTATCCCGTTGTTCGTTTTAGAGGGATTCCTCGGGGGATTAGATTGTCTAATTCAGATCCATTGGGCATTCTTGGAGATTCAGAACCTCCTGAGGAGTAGTGACGAGCACCACGCGTACTACGCGTTGTGGAAGGAGGGGCCTAGATTCGACGATGCGGCGCTAGAATTAGTGGAGCTGATTAGAGCAGCTTTGCCAAGAGATCCGAGGGAAGCCCCCAGAAAAGACCAGCCGACTAAGTTTTGGGTCAACTTTGATAAGGCCATTAAAGAGCCGCCGCTATACGTCATGGGGTTAACGGAGTTGTTCGGGAGTCGGAAAGTTGATGGCATCGATAAAATAATGCCCCTCTTACATCTGTTCGAGTTGCATTCCTATTACCGCGCTTTAAAGCCAGAGGAGGAGGAGGATTAGAGGGGTTGAGATTGAAAGGTAACCCAACGTTGGGACCAGGATGAACTTGAAGCTTAGGAATGACCGATCTTCTGTCGGATAGGCTCGTTTGGGAGGAAGGAGTGAATTGGGGGTTACCATCGTCCAGCGATCGAGCCATAGAAGCCCTACTGAAGTACTGGACTTCCTTAACTTTGAGAGAACCCTTTCCCTAAGTAATTGAGCACTATACCGCAATAGTGAATGTGGAGTTAAGGGAAAAGGTTTACATATTGGTGACTGGGTTTGTTGAAACCGATGAGTACGATGTAGGCTTCTATAATAGGAAGGGAAGGAGGTTGTCAGGGGTGTTGTGGGGGTGTCGGAATTGGGCAGAGACGATAGCATATGCCTATAAGAGAAAGCTGGAAAAAAAAGGGAAGAAGGTTACCCTGGGATTAAAGGCAAGAGAATACAACATTGTCCCTAGCCCGCCTATTCCGGACAGTTACCTAGATGAGAGCAACTGGGAGCCCATGATAAATATGATGGTCAAGGTGAGATGATGAGAAAGTAAAAAATGAGTGGGGAGAGATCGATCTCGAAGGAGGAATTGGAGGAAAGGAGGGAGAGGTTTCTTGCGGGATATAGACCACCGAGAGAAAAGCTTGAGGCCGTCTGTGCATCACTAAGTTCATTAGGGAGGAAATAACCGATTCCGTACGAAGTTGAGGCATACGAGTCGGTCGATAGCGGCTAGGAGCCGATACGCCTTTATGTGATGACCGTGCGATTTCTCGGAACAAGGGTATGCGACGTGCGTATTTACTTACCAATAGAAAGGGAGATCAGCCTCGTTTATGACCTATGTTGGAAAAGGGCAAAAGAAGTGGAAGATGAAAGGGATAAATTACTCTCAATAGGTAAGGATGCCGTCTGGAGTACAAGGATAATGACCTTTGAGCGACTGCCGAAACCTCCAGTTCCTTATGAAGCATTGAGGGATGGGAAACAAAAAGTAGTGATCGAGTTCGTTTTGCGCCACAGGGCCGCCAATGGCCAAAGGAGGAGACTGTAGACCAGAAGGCGGAAACATAATTCGGGAAGGACTGAGGCGAGATCTTGACAAGAGAATGTCCGATGATCTGTACAGGCTCCTGAGGACATGGACCTGGGAAGATCTGTGTACGTTAGGATCTTCGATTTGTAGGAGGATAAGGTGCTCAAGAACCAGGAGGATTGAAATAAAGAGAGGAGTTGCCTGTCTGAATGAGCAAGAAGGTGAACTGTATCTCGACACAGGCCTGTTTGAGATAGAGGGTGAACATGATATTAGAGACGACAGAGGAAGGTTGTTAGGTATCTTGAGGGTGGTAAAGAATTAAATTGTGAAAGAACAGAGGGTCCGATGAGCGGGGTTCTTCCTTTCCGAACCTGGCTCTCACGAGACGGAGAAGGATGTAGGGGGTGGTGAGCGAAGAAGAGGAAGTGAATAGGGTGTCTTTTGCGGGAAGGATAACGTCGATTATTCGAATCAGGTCAACGGGATCCCTGGATGAACGAAGTTGTTGGAAGCTAGCCGAAGAAGCAATTGAGCGGGTCGACCTAGACTGCTTGCCTTAGTAGTAACAGAAAGACGGATAACTTATGACGTGATGGTGTGGTCACAAGGATGACTGAAACACGAAGTGGAGAAAGACGGGACCGTCCAAAAAGCACGATCCCTCGTGTAAGAGGGAGTGGTGTGAAAATTAACTCGCTCGCGGAGCGGTGTATGGATCCAATGAGCCATAAAGTGGAGGAGTTATTGAGAATGTATCAGGAGTGGTGAAACTCAACCGACAAACCTGAACTAGTTGCGCTTGAAAGAAAGGTTGGGACACTTGCAGTTACTTATATGGAAGAGAAGGAGAGGATAGTAAGCTGGGGGAACGATTTTCTGGCTAGACGAGTGGGAGAGATTCGTGGTGAAATAGCCGAGAAGAAAAATGGCTAGCGACGAGTTAGGAGGGAGAAAGTACCGATTGAGCGCGCGAGCTAAGATAAAAGGATCATTGGTACGAGTTAGGGTAGAGGCAGTACATGAGGAACGGTTGGATCAAAACGACGAAGCGGAGTGCTTTAAGAAAGCAGCAATATAGGCCAGGAAGTGCGCAATCAGGAAAGCGGTAGACGAACTTCTTTTAGCGAGACTTGAGATTCAAATTACGCCATTCGAGGGAGAGGCGGTCTTCCAAACGTGGAGGGAGACCATAGCCGCGTCCAAAGAGAAGTTAATAGAAGACGCGAAGAAGTTGGGGGAGTTTTCTAAGGTGGTGGTCGATGGAGTCTCCCTGAGAACTCTAGAAGCTAACTCTCGCTATTCTCAAGCAGCCCTGACTACCACCGTGGTTATTAGAGCTGAAGGGAAGGACGACGACTTTGAAGCATTTCAGGAGGTTCTGGAAGGCTCGATAGAGAGAAGTTCAGCAGCCTTAAGTAGACTATTAGAGGAATAAGGGAGAAGGATGGACGCTGAGGGAGCTTATTTGACTTCGCTAGGAGCCGACGTAAAAACGCAAGAATAAAAAACAAATAGTCCTGAAAGGAAAATGAGTGCGAAAAACATAAGCGACGCAGGAAAACTTAAAAAGGCGCTAAGAGAATTGGAAGCTTGGGCGAAGGGATTAGAAGACCGGCCTACAAAAGGGGAGAGTTGGAGGAAGGACGTTCTCACTAGGCCTAGAGCGACAAGGTTCGCTGATCCAGGAGTCAGGGACTCGTGGCGAGAAGTTCCTGGGGAGCCTTACAGGAGAAGCCCTTACACTATGGCATACGCCTCCGGGTCTTATGTGCCCCCCTTTTTCGGACCTGTGTATCAACCACCAACGTTGACCGGGATTCAAACTATCTTCACGGGAAAGAACGTTTCTGAATTCCTAGCTGATTGAGAGGTTATTGGGATAAGGGGCGAATGGACCGACCAAGAGATGATCGTGAATTTCCTCCATCATACAGCATCGAAAATAGACAGAGAGCTAAGAAGCGTCATTCCAGACTATGGTAGGTGGTTGACATTCAGGGAAAGGGTTACCAGGATCTTCGCTTGTGACAAGATCTCTCTTATTCGGTAGAAGACCTGAAGGAGCTGAAAAAAGAAGAAGAGGAGAGTCTGGTGACTTTTGCGAGGAGATACGAAAATGCCTCAAACCCACTGGTGGAAGGGGGATTTATGGGAGAACTAGAAAGGTGCAGGATATTCCTAGGATCCTTACCACGGGAGAAACGAGAGACAATTGTGCGGGACCTTCCCTCTAAGGGTGTGACGTTTGCTCAGGTCAGAGCCTTGACCCACGACACGGAGGGGCAAAGTGCAAGACTCATATCTTGAAAGTTCTTGATAACCTAGGAAAAAAATTGGCAACGGGAAGAGGTGGTGGAGGGCTTCAATCTGAAGATAGGAGGCATAAAGTCGAAGGTAGAGATACCAATACAAATTCGCCGAGAAAAGGGGAATCCACAAGGGGCGATGGCGAGGGGAGGAAAGGAAGCCGAGGAGATTGGAAGAGGAACGATGGAGAATGGGGGACATCCAATGGTCCAACACCAAAGATGGCAGGTGGAAGCCCAGGGATGAGATAAAAGTTAGGAAACCAGAAAGACGTGAGGAGGAAATGACAAAGGAGATAGAAGTCTTAAAAGCGGGAATGAAAAAACCGCAAAATAATAGCCAGCAAAAGGAGGAACCTCCTGTTCGGGCCACTTCGCGACCGGAGGGCCGAGAGAAAGGAGATCCCAGTCCGAGTCGGACCTGGAATGATAAGGCGTGTATGTACTGTGGAGAAGAGGACCACAGGAAGAGGGATTGCTAGGCAATGTTAGATGCGCTAAGGGAAGGTATCATCGAATTAGATGATAGGAAGTATGTGATGTGGGCTGATGAAGGGAAACCTGTTCCCTTCTTACCCTCGATGAAAATCAACGTGGATATTCGAAGGAGGAGAATGAATGAAGCGAAGGGTAAACAGGTGCAGGTGCCGACGATGACAAAAGTTTCCCGAATGACTTTTGAAGACGAGTTAGGTGAACCGCCAGAGAATCCAAGGGTGGGGGTTTCCTCCATTAAGTTTGAGGAAACAACGAGCGATAGCGAGGTTTACATATGCACCCAAGGGGTGGGAAAATCGAGTAGCAGGAGGAAAGAGGACCCAAATCAACCGATGACGGATGAGCAAGTAGAGTCGCCCAAGTCACCCAGTCCCCTAGGAAGAGAGCGACCAAAACGTTCCAGCTAAAAAGCTCGTTGGACGAGGTCGACCTGAGGGAGCCTTTGAGAAGGGCAATGGACATGCCCATCCCTATTACCCTTTAGGAATTTATAGCCGGATGTGGGCCGGCGAGAGATGAATTAATAGAAATGATGAAGAAAGCTAAGGTACCACTGGCAGAGACGACAATTTATGGGGACCCAAAGACGAAGGCAAAAACCTCTGCCTTGATAGTTGAGAAAGCGAAGGAAGAAGAATCCGTTGGAGGCAAGGGCGGGTACTTTTACGTCCTTGGTAGTGGGAAGTTAAACGCCATCGTAAATGGGGTTATGATGGAGGCAATAGTGGATGAAGGCTCCGAGTTTACCGTCTGTGAAGACAAGGTAGCGCGGAAGCTTGGGCTAGTCGCTATGACTATGGTATCCACCAACAAGCTGAGGCAGTCGACACTTGGGGTGTGCCATACGGCCAAGGTCATAGTTGCTGGAGTCGAGGCCACCGTGCCAGTCTCTACGGTGGAACATTGTTCATCAGAGCTAATCCTTGGGAGGACATGGCTGACGCATGTCAACACCACCACCGAGAATAAGCGGGATGAAAGTCAGACAGTCACCATAGATGGACCTGACGAGAGCAGGGTTACACTGAAGACCGTAAATGGATTTGATAAACGACACAAAATTTTCGTGCAGGGTAAAGACCACCTAATAACGCGGAGTTGCCAAATAGTCCCGGAGGAACTAATCCTAGGGCCCCATAAAATAAAAGAAAAGAGGATTGAGATTGAAGATTTGGAAGGCAAATATATGGTAGATGTGGCTGTTTATCCAAAGGAAAGCGACGACGAAGAGTTTGGTGGATGCATAAACCTGTCGTTTTTTTAGGAATTCCCCCACACGGCGGGGGGAAAAGATACAAAACCTTAGCTCAAAAAGTTAAGCAAACCGCGGTTAGTCGTGACAGGACAGGAGAGATAGGGATCACTGAGGAAGAAATAACTCAGATGATCAGGGAACGAAAAGCCACAGAGGGGCCGGGAATTACTGACGAGCGTTTAAAAGGGATGGACATAGGAGATGGAAACATAATCGAGGAGAAGAGAGAACTAATAATATAGACACTAAAAGCATGCGACAAGGCAGTGACCTTCTCTGACGCGGAGAGAGGGCGAATAGACCCATGGTATGCTAAACTGGCAAGGATCTATACGGTTTCGCATGTGCAGTAAAATGACTCTAGGTGAAAATGTGCTCAGAAGGAAAAGGAGATGATAGTGAACTTTCTGAAGGAAAAAATCAGGACGTTCGTAGCAGAACCGTGTGAGAGTGCCTACGTGAACAGGTGGTTCTTCATACGAAAGTCAAATGGGAAGCTACGGTGGATACAAGATCTGTTGAGGACGAATAAAGTCACGGTTAGGGATGTAGGGTCTATTCCAAATGCGGATCTCCTATCCGAAGGGTCGGCGGGATGCTCGATCTACTCCGTCTGCGATCTCTTTTCGGGATACGATGGGATTTCGTTTGACTATAGGGACCGACACCTAACTGCGATGCACACGCCATTGGGATTAATCCAGATGATGGTAGTGCCGATGGGATGGACCAACGGCGTAGCAGTCTTTCAAAGAGCGATGGTGGCAGTGTTGGGGGAGCTTATACCAAATTTAGTGGAAGTTTTCCTGAATGACTTTCCGATCAAAGGGCCATGCGAGAAGGATGAGACTGAGGTGAAGCCAGGAGTGAGGAAGTTCGTCGCGATTCAAGCCGAGGATATAAAAAAGGTGTTAGTCAAGCTAGAAGACGCGAATCTCACTGTGAGTGGGACCAAAAGTAGATGGGCAGTATCTTCCATCAAGATCTTGAGCTATATTTGTGACAAAAATGATAGGCGACCGGACCCAACGAAGTTAGAAAAACTTATGAACTAACCTACCCCGCTTCGGCATATTACTGACATACGACAGTTTTTGGGAGTGGTCGAATTCTGGAAGAATTTCATAAAAGGGTACGTTGAAAAGGCAGAGTCATTGAGAAGACTACTTCGCAAAGGAGTAGAGTGAAAATGGTTGAGTGAACAAGAGGATGCGGTAAAGTTATTAAAGGATGAGTTCAAGGAAGGAGGTAAAGTCTTGGGTGTCCCTTATTTTGTAGTATACAGTGATGCAGGACCTGCATCCGTCGGTGGAGTCTTGGCTCAAAAAGATTCTAGTGGTAAGGAAAGACCCATCCGATTCGAGATTAAAACGCTGAACCTCACCGAAAGAAATTATTCACAATTTAAGAAAGAGGTTCTCGGAGTGCTGCATTGCTTGAATGTCTTCCGACAGTATATTTATGGACGAAGATTCGTGCTGCGGGTTGATCCAACGGCGGTAGTTGCTGTATTACAAAACGACTTTTCTTTGACAGACCCTACGATTACTAGGTGGCTCATGCACATAAGGATATTCGATTATGTTGTTAAGCGGATATCCGGGGCAAAGAACTCGGTGGCGGATGGGTTGTTGCGGATTCCGCTGGAAGAAGGAAACTTGGGATCGCCTGGAGGGGTAGATAAGTTTCTGCAGGTGGAAATATGTTCGTTGAAGCTGGAGCCTAGTACTCGTGGCGCCTCTCTGTTCCTAGAAAACCTCTATACCAGTAAGTACTACCAAATAGTAAAATATCTCATAGGGGAGACTGAGGTCAATGATAAGCTTAGGAAAGAAGCTCGGCAGTACTATCTTAAGGCAGGCCACCTCTTTAAGAGACCGCCTAAGAGCGGTATGCCAATGAGAGTAGTCTGCGATGAGGGGGAACAAAAAGAAATAATAGCGGAACTTCACGATGGGATCATTGGAGGACATAGAGGGGTGAAAAGTACTTTTGAGAAGGTCAGGAATCTTTACTGGTGGGATGACTTATATAGGGATGTCGAGTCCTACTGCCAGACATGCGTGGAATGTCAGAAAAGAGTCGTCGTTAAGTACAATGAACTGTTGTTCCCTTCCTATCCGACCGCGGTAGGGCAGAAAGTTCATGTGGACTTAGTCAAAATGCCCAAAGGTGAAGGAGGAATGAACTATATCATGGATATCAGGGACGACCTTACTGGATTTGTAGAAGCGTGGGCTCTGTGTCAGAAAACAGGAAGAGTCGTTAGTGAGTGTTTGACGGAATATATCACTCGATATGGGTGTGTTGGGAAGATCGTCATGGACAGGGGGTCAGGGTTCATGGCTAAAGATGTTCAGAACTTGCTCCAGAGGGTAAGTATCCGAGTGTCACTAACCTCGGCATACCACCCTCAGACTAATGCCCCTGTTGAGAGAGGGCACCAATCTCTAGTAAACGCACTCGCCACATGGTGTGAAGGGAATGAGAAGAAGTGGTCGAAGTACCTGAGATCCGTAGTTTGGGCAGATAACGTTACCGTTCGATCCACCACTTAGTACCCGCCCTACACTCTATGGTTCGGGAGGCACTACCCTTTACCCGTAGAATTTCATAAGGACTCTTAGACGGAGATTGACTGGGAAGAGGTGTCGACGAGGGAGCAACTATTGAGCGCTAGGATTAGGCAAATTGTTGAGACACTTGAAGATAGCACCCTGGACGCTATAGAAAAACTGAAAACCCAAAGGGGGAAGGAAAAGGAAAGGTGGTATAAAAACCTTTGAGTTAGGCAGGGAGGTATACCCTCTGGGAGCCTAGTCCTACTCTACGATTCTGCTATGGAGAGGATGTGGACAAGGAAATTAACAAACAGATGGATGAGACCCTACCTCGTCATTAAAAGATTGGACAGTGGGGCTTACCTGCTCGAGGAGTTGGATGGATCTAGATG
This sequence comes from Chara braunii, assembly GCA_003427395.1. Lineage (NCBI taxonomy): Eukaryota > Viridiplantae > Streptophyta > Charophyceae > Charales > Characeae > Chara > Chara braunii. The sequence continues at coordinate 1,161,269 of BFEA01000335.1, forward strand.
GAAGGAACCAGTATCCGGTGCACGTCTAAAAGTATTTAAAGAGCGAGGGGAAGATCGCCCGAATATGAAAAAGAACAAGGGGAAGGAGAAGACTTAGGAGAATCCGGTGGAACCTCTAAAAGAGCCCCCAACCGGGCCTACGAAGGGGTTTAAGCCGTCCACTTATGAGAAAGGAGAATCTTCTAAAAGGGCTAAAAAAAGGAGAGGAAACAAAGTCTTGGGTGTAAAAAACAGACAGATAAAAGACAAAAAGAAAATGAAACGAAAGGTCTTAGAGTCAACCGCGTTAAGGCGAAAGAGGAAATGCAAGGTTAAGAAGGTTATTAAAGGTGGGGTAGCAGCGGGCAAAGATGGGGATGAACGACGTGACAAGAAGAGGCGATGAAAGAGCAAGAAACGATTAGGATTCGAAAGGAAAATGATTAAGAAAAAGCGGGACGAGAAAAATAAGCGTGAGAAAAGGACCCGACGAAAGCAGTGAGGACGATCTTGGGGTTGATTGGTAGAGATTATGAGTCAACGTATCCTTCTCTTTCCCCTCGATATACAAAGATGGCTCGCCCGGGACGTCAAGAATGAGGGGGGGGGCTGCTGTCGGGCGGCTCCAGGCTTACGTTGCCCTTTACTTCCTTATGTCACCTGACGAGAGGTGGATCCGGTTGTTTTATCTGAAGGAAGCATAATCGACTTCGAGGAGTTCCAATATCAGGTCGTGCCGCGGGCATCGAGATCAGCGCGCCAGAAAAGAGTGGGTGTTGAGTTCCATGTGGCCAATCTCTTGTGAGAATTACTGAGGCTTACGACTGGCGGATCATAAAAGCAGATCGGCTACGGGAGAGGCGTTGGAGGTTCCTAAAAGAGCTGGGCATGGGAACACGGTATCTATGCTCAATGGATGGACGGCGGTTGAACCAAGGTAGTGAGATTGAGCTTGAGACAAAACCTCCGACGAAGTAAGCTAAGCACCGCCAGGATTCACCGCGTGGCTGAAAATGGAATAAAGCCGCTAAGCGGCCTCACTTGGGGCCTTGGCTTTCGACCCTAATCTAGGGCCAAAACCGGGGAAGAGGGCCCATGGGTTAATAAGTCCACTACTTCGGTTGGCCTGCAAAACTTTGTGGGCCTCGGTGCCGCTCACATGGGGACCACTAGAGCCTAGGCAACTTCAGGCCTAGGTTCGGAATGAGCCCTGGTACCGGGGCGCTGCAAAAGGCCCGGTACCCGACAAAAAGGCCCCCTTCGCCGAAAACCCTTTCGGGGGCCCAAACAGGCCCGGCTACAGGCTTGGGGAAGCCATGGTACCGGGGCGCTGCAACTTGTCGGTAGCCGAGAAGTGCACGAAAGGGTTGGGGCACTCCGAGAAGAGGGCCTGCAAAGTATATAAGCCCAACTCGGCTCAAAGGTAGGACACTTCGGACATGCGCACATTGGGGCGGACTACTTGAGCTCGGGATACTTCTCAGATGTGTACTTGCAGGCGCACGACAAGAGCTACAGGGGAGGCGCACCAGGGGGGAGAGTAGTCGGAGAGGGACGAACAAGAGAGAAAGGAGGTAAGCCATAGCCGGGTTCGCACGCACGGACGGAAACGGCGGATCGGGCGTGCGGAGCCGAGCGCACCCATGTGTGTCGAGCGCACAGTCACGCGCGTCGGCGCGAAACCTCGCGCAGTTGGAACAGGGAGCGATCAGGGATCTCACGAGAGAGGTAAGCGCACGGGACGCGCAGCACCGCGCAGCCCCGCACACGTGTCGGGATACCGCGCGCACGAGCACGCAGCATCTTGTAGCCCCTCGCTTGGGTCAGGACGCCACGCGCACAGGCGCGAAGCATCGCGCAGCCCCGTGCACGGGTCTGGATACCGCACGCACGGGCACTCAGCATCGCGCAGCCCCTCGCTTGGGTCGGGACGCCTCGCGCACGGCGCGCAGCATCGTGCAGCCCCACGCACGGGTCGGGATACCGCGCGCACGAGCACGCAACATTGCGCAGCCCACGCCTGAGTCGGGATACCGGGCGCGCTAGCGCTCACCATTGCGCAGCCCCACGCTTGAGTCTGGATACCGCGAGCACGAGCGCGCAGCATCTCGCAGGCCCACGCTTGGGTCGGGATGCCTCACGCACGGGTGCGCAGCATTGCACAGCCCCGTGCTTGAGTCGGGATACGGTGCGCACGAGCGCGCAACATCACGCAGCCCCAAGCTTCGGTGGGGACGCCTCACGCACAGGCGCACAGCATCGCGCAGCCGCACGCACCGATCGGGATACCACGCGCACGGGCGCTCAGCACCGCGCAGCCCCCACGCTTGAGTCGGGATACCGCGCGCACTCGCGTGCAGCATCGGGCGGCCCCGCGCTTGGGTCGGGACGCCGTGCACACGGGCGCGCAGCATCGTGCAGCCCCTCGCTTGGGTCGGAACGTCGCGCGCATGGACGCGCAGCATCGCGCAGCCCCGTGCATAGGTTGGGATATTGCGCGCACGGGTGCACAACACGGTGCAGCCCCCGCGCTTGAGTCGGGATACCGCGCGCACGAGCGCGCAGCATTGCGCAGCCGCGCTTGAGTCGGGATACCGTGCGCACGGGCGCGCAACATTGCTCGGCCTCGCGCTTGGGTCGGGACGCCGCGCGCACGGGTGCACAACATTGTGCAACCCCTGCGCACGAGTCTGGATACCGCGCGCACGGGTGTGCGGCATCGTGCAAACCCGCGAGTGCTTGAACCGGGACTTTTTGCAGGGGCAGGGCATTAGACCGAGGTTGGATTTCGGAGGGAACCGGACTCCGGACTGAGCCTGGACTTTTCGCAGGGCCGGGGCATTGGACTGAATCGGGACTTTCGCGGGACCGGGACTTCGGCGAGACTGAGTCTTTCAGCACAGAACGGGGCCTTTGAACGGGGCGGGACTGAGACTTCGGGCCAGAATGGGACTAAGGACGAGGAGACGGGCCTTGGGATCCAACCAGGACTCTTGGGCCAGACATCGAGTACGAACCGACCGGACCTTTGGGACATGAACTGAACGGGACTTCAGGCTGCCCGGGCCCACGAATCTTGGGCCAATAGGGCCCGAAAAGACCAGGCTATTGTGAACTGGTACAACCGGACCGAGACCCTCAGGAAGGCTGTGAACTGGTACAACCGGACCGAGACCCTCAGGAAGGCTGGGACTTTGAGTCAATCGGGGAATTTCAAGCACGAGCCGTGATCTTAACTCAGGACCTTGCGCCAATTTGAGACTACGTACGGATCAGACTACGTGCGGGGTTGTAACTTTGGTCGGGGAGCCGGGACATACGGGACCAGGTCTGAGAACCAAGCCACGCCTTTCATTGACTAGGGACTGGCCAATCAAGTAGGGGACCCGACGGTGGCACAACGAGGGGGGATACGCGAGTCTGCGAGGCGTATACTCTGAGCTCCTTTAGAGAGGAGAACAGGCGACAAGGCAGACATATGGTGAAGCTGGATCTTGAACTGTGGCCCCAGTGGGCCCGAGAATCTAGCTCTGATAAAGAGAGCCCGAGCAGAGTCCCTTGGGATCAGCGAGCGCGTTACCGGCGACACCCCATTGGACGGAGGATCCGCCCTAGATTGTTAGTAAGGTCAATCGGGACTCAGACAAATTTTTCTGACTTGGACTCCGGGCCATCCTCTAGAGCTGGGAATCGCACAGGGAACCCAATTATTTTGGACTAAATGAAACCATTTTTTTTTTTTCTTCTAGACAGTGGAGTATGAGGGACTTGTCGTCGCGTCTATCGTTGGATCCAACCCTTGTTATGTGCATGAGGACTAACCTTTATCTTGCAGGTCACAGAAGCCACGACCGACCCTCCCGTGGGTGACAAACACAGCGCGAGGTAGAGGGTTCTATCGGTGTGCTGACAGAGCTCTTCCACCGTTGACAACAGTACGGTGACCTATGTTTTTTTGGTTATGAGGGTTAGTACAGTGTCCAACCGTTGCACGCAACTATTGGGGACGCTGTGAACTTCTTGAGCACGCACGTCGGACTTCGTTGTTTTTTCTTTTTCCTTCTCTATTTAGCCTCGTGGTGCATCTACTGTGAACCGCCATTACAAACAATTGTTGTGTAGACAGGTTGACTGAGTTTAAGGAAGGTTGCATTAGTTCCCAATAAAGTACAAGGGCGTGCTCTATTCGAACACAGACCTTCTTCACCGTGTGACCAGATTTTACACACCGGTTATTATTGCGCTTTGGAGGTTCGTCCGGGGGCTGGGTAATTACTTTTTGGCCGTACATTGACCAATTTTGCTGCGGTATTGACCACCATTGCGGGGCCCTCAGGCGCATGAAGGTTACAAGGCCCTCTCCTACGAGTTGAGTTTGTCCCTCTCTTGTATCTCGAGCGGTTGAAGCGCGATCGAAGCGCTGTCTTCGGTTGGTCCGTTGCAGCGACGCAGATCTGATGGTAACCGCTACGAAGATCAATCTTCGTAAAGAAGTGATTGCCTGCTAGGCGGTCGAACAGCTCGTCGGAACGAGGCATGGGGTAACTTTTCTTCAACGTGTAGCAATTGAGATTACGATAATCGATGCAGAGACAGAGAGTTCCATCCGCTTTGTGAGCAAAGAGGACGGGTGCACCTCAAGGGGAGTTGCTGGGTTTAATGAAACCCAGTCTCGGGAGCTCCTCAAGTTGACGCTTGAGTTCAGTGGCCTTGGGGATCGAGAGTCTGTAGGGTGTCTGGTGGTGAACATGATAGTCAGGCACAAGCTGGATGGAGTGCTCGACGTCGCGCATCAGCAACGTACGAGACGATGGGAAAACGCTGTGGTACTCTTGAATGAGGTCACAAACTGCGGGTTCCAGGTCGGCCGTATAGCGTGCGAGTTCCTCAAGATCAGCGTCGACGCACGACGACGAGGTGGACTCGACGGACGGCGGAGGGAGGGAAGTAGAGATGGAAGCCATGGATATAGAAGGAGGATTTGGCTCCAGAGAGATAAGCTTGGTGTCTGGACAAGATGGATCATAGTGCACGAGATCCGTTGTCAGGACTGGTGAGTCCCGAACGACTTCCCACCACTCGAGAGACTGTATATGGTCAATTTGTGCACGACAGAGAAAACCGGGTGCAAGGAGGATGGGAGGATCAAGACACAGGCGCAGGCATGAGGAATCCAGAGGCTGCTTGAAGTCGTTAGGACCAATGAACCAGGTAGAAATTGACGAAACGGGAGGCGGCAGAGGACTGCAAGGAAATAGTGATGACATAGGACGCATGCGGGTCCCATCGGACGCGGGGTGCCGGCATGAGAAAATAAAGTCGGGTTAGGTGGGTCACTAGGACGTAGCGACAAAAGAGCCGAGGGGGCCACAGGCTAATCTGGGATCCGCGTCCGGGGAAGAAACGGTGGGAGAGGTGCGAAAGGAACGAGAGGAGAAGACCGCCGTAAGGAGAAAAGATGGTAGGAACACCTAGAAGAGACGTGGTGCCGGCGGGGCGAAGTGTCGAGGACCACGTGAGACCGAGGAAGGACATGGTGCCGGCAGAGCGAAGTGTCGGGGACCACGTGGGACCGGGCAAAAATTGCAGCACCAGCAGAACCACCGGCGGGACGGGTACCGACGGGACTGAATGTCGGGAGCCACCGACGAGACTGAGCGTCGGGAGCCACCGTCGGTGGAATAACTGGCGACTGAACGATGGGGATGCATGATGACCCAAAGAAAAAATGGGTCGTTACCACGGATGACGTCGGAGGAACGGTATGAACTAAGAGTAATAGGAGGATGGGGAGAAGTCGGGCGTCGACAGGAATTGTCAACGGAATGGAAGAGGCGGGCGTGATGCGGGAAAGACGGAGGATATCTGGGATGACCCAAGGGGAACCTGGATCAGGTATAATGACAATAAAGGTAAAATAATATCGAGTGGGGCGGCGCCGTCCGGGCCGGGGGCCCGGACGAAAATATTAAGTACCACCGCGGCAAGCGCCGGCGGGAGGTGCCAAGGGAAAAGAGAAGAGGGAGTAGTGGTAGTGAGGGGGCCCTGCCAGCAGTCCGCGTTATTCCGGACTAGCCAGACCAAGAAAAACAAAGTTTCAAAGGCCCCACGTGAAGAAATGGTTGGCCGAAGAAAATCGGAGCAAGGGGGCCTCGAACTGGAAGCGGCAGCAGCCAAACGGAGCCCCCTAGGACCATGGGGGTACCGCTACTGCAGTCCGAGGTACAACGGCCACATGCCGGCTGCAAAATCAGAACTTGGATGGGACCCAACAGCTAGAAAGAGAAAAAATAGCTGTTGGACACTTGCCTCATCAGAAATGAGAGAAAAAGGAGAGAAATAGGGGGGAGAATGAGACAAAGGAGGAGGAATGGGTGGAGGAAAATGTGCCGCCAGGTTGGGACTGCAGCAGTAGGGACTGGCAGGTCTCAATGATGACCTCATCCCTCCTAGACCCTAGGAGGGCATTCTGGATTGTAGAGATATGACCCTTGGGGCATTATCTCTGCAATATCTGAATTTAAGCAACAAAAATAAGAAAAAAGGTTGATGTGAGTTGGCCGACCTTTTTCTAGGCCGTAGATCTGAAGTCTGATCTCATGGTGGAGGAGATCTAGCCGTTTTTTGTGGGCTGGCACAAAACGGCTAGCTCTGGAATGAGGTGGCAGCAAAATGGAGGGAAAACAAAGAAGGGAAAAAGACGAAACTGAGTATTTGGCCCAAGAGTTAGACCAGATACACCAGAAAATTGAAAAATGGAAGCTAGGAGCTCAAATTTGGACCAAGAGGATCTTGGGAGTAGCTCGGAATAGTGAGGGTCATGGATCTCAGCCAAATCCAAGGCTGAGATTGTGCCGCAACTTGGGAAAATGCAACGGCCTACCCAAAAGAGGCATAGATCTGGAAAAAGACAAGAAAAGGGCCTTTAGGCCCTCAATTTTCATCAAAGGCTGCATTTTGGGTATGGGTACCCCAAAAGGCAGCTCTTTTAGAGGTGAAAAGAGGCCGGGGTAGGCCAAGGGGTAGTCCGAGGAGGTACCAGCCACTCGGACTGCATGTACCTGGCCAATATGAAGCCCGGGTACCTCCAGAGAGGCCAAAATTGGAAATTTGGCCTTGGGGGTACCTCGGTCCACCTAGAGGCACTTGGGGAGGCCTAGAGGCTGGGCGGTACACCAGTTTCAGCCTACATAAGCTGAGGGTGCAGGCCGCCACTCTCATTTGAGCATGAGAGGAGCCCATGCTGCCAAAATGAGTCCATGAGGGAATCCTAGTGGAGTGGAGCAAGGAGACGAGAGTCGGAGCTAGCCTGAAGCCTGACTATGGTGATAGGGTTGAGGAAGAAGGCCTAGAGGCTGGGCGGTATACCAGTTTCAGCCTACATAAGCTGAGGGTGCAGGCTGTCACTCTCATTTGAGCATGAGAGAAGCCCATGCTGCCAAAATGAGTCCATGGAAGAATCCTAGTGGAGTGGAGCAAGGAGATGAGAGTCGGAGCTAGCTTGAAGTTTGGCTATGGTGATAGGGTTGAGGAAAAAGACCTAGAGGCTAGAAAGAAGTGAGGAGAGTGGTCCGCCATAGCCCTCAGGCTGTGAGACAGAAAGAGAGGCTAGAAGGGGTCCCCTTAGCCCTCCTAGAGGGAAGGACTCCATAGCCTTAGAGATAGGAGTCTGCCATAGCTTGAGAAAAGGTGTGAGAAGAGGAGGAGAGAACTTGGGAGGAAGGGGAGCCATACCTTAGGAGCTAGAACCAAGCCTGGGACTTCACTGCTTAGAGATCAGCAAGAGGTGAGTGAAAGAGGAGGAAGTCTTCTTCTTCTCCTACTTTTTCATCTTCTTCTTCTCCTTCTTCTTGTCCTTCTTCTTCCTCCCCTTCTCCTTCCTCTTATTCTTCTTCTTCTCCTTCTTCTCCTTCTTCTCCCCGTCCTTCTTCATCTTCTTCTCCTTCCTCTAGCTTAGACCACCTCAAAAACTGTGATTTTGACTGATTTTGATGCTTGTATATGTTGCGATTCATTCCGGGATACTTCGGTGAACTTTCCTCTTGCTAGATTGCTTCCAATCTTACCTTTTGGCTGTCTTTGATGCCTATATA
>BFEA01000335.1:1169425-1179721 GCA_003427395.1 Chara braunii
ATCTTACCTTTTGGCTGTCTTTGATGCCTATATATGTTGCGATTCATTCCGGGATACTTCGGTGAACTTTCCTCTTGCTAGATTGCTTCCAATCTGATCTTTTGGTTGTCTGTGATGCTTGTATGTGTTGCGATTCATTCCGGGATACTTCCGTAAACTTTCCCTTTGATAAATTGCTTCCAATCTCATCTTTTGGTTGTCTTTGATACCTGTATGTGTTGCGATTCATTCCGGGATACTTCTGTGAACTTTCCCCTTGCTAGATTGCTTCTAAGCTCATCTTTTGGTTGTCTTTGATACATGTATGTGTTGCGATTCATTCCAGAATACTTCCGTGAACTTTCCCTTTGCTAGATTGTTTTCAAACTCATCTTTTGGCTGTCCTTGATGCATGTATGTGCTGCGATTCATTTTGGGATACTTCCGTGAACTTTCCCCTTGATAGATTGCTTCCAATCTCATCTTTTGGTTGTCTTTGATACATGTATGTGTTGCGATTCATTCCAGGATACTTCCGTGAACTTTTCCCTTGCTAGATTGCTTCCGATCTCATCTTTTAGTTGTCTTTCATACATTTATGTATTGTGATTCATTCCGGGATACTTCCGTGAACTTTCCTTTTGCTAAATTGCTTCCAAACTCATCTTTTGGATGTCCTTGATGCATGTATGTGTTGAGATTCATTCCGGGATACTTTCGTGAACTTTCCCCTTGATAGATTGCTTCCAATTTCATCTTTTGACTGTCTTTGATGCTTGTATGTGTTGCAATTCATTCCGGGATATTTCGGTGAACTTTCCCCTTGCTAGATTGCTTCCAATCTCATATTTTGGTTGTCTTTGATACATGTATGTGTTGCGATTCATTTCGGGATACTTCCGTGAACTTTTTCCTTGATAGATTGCTTTCAATCTCATCTTTTGGCTGTCTTTGATACATGTATGTGTTGCGATTCATTCCGGGATACTTCCGTGAACTTTCCCCTTGATAGATTGCTTACAATCTCATTTTTTGGCTGTCTTTGAAACATGTATGTATTGCGATTCATTCCGGGATACTTTCGTGAACTTTCCCCTTGATAGATTGTTTTCAATCTCATTTTTTGGCTGTCTTTGATACATGTATGTGTTGCGATTCATTCTGGGATACTTCCGTGAACTTTCCCCTTGCTACATTGCTTCCAAACTCATCTTTTGGCTGTCCTTGATGCATGTATGTGTTGCGATTCATTCCGGGATACTTCCGTGAACTTTTCCCTTGATAGATTGCTTCCAATCTCATCTTTTGGCTGTCTTTGATACATGTATGTGTTGCGATTCATTCCGGGATACTTCCGTGAACTTTTCCCTTGATAGATTGCTTCCAATCTCATTTTTTGGCTGTCTTTGATACATGTATGCGTTGCGATTCATTCCGGGATACTTCCGTGAACTTTCCCCTTGCTAGATTGCTTCCAAACTCATCTTTTGGCTGTCTTTGATACATGTATGTGTTGNTTGATACATGTATGTGTTGCGATTCATTCCGGGATACTTCCGTGAACTTTCCCCTTGCTAGATTGCTTCCAAACTCATCTTTTGGCTGTCTTTGAGACATGTATGTGTTGCGATTCGTACCGGGATAGTCCAGTCTTGCCCGATACCATTGTTGGTACCAGTCCAGTTAGTCCGCTGGGGGTATACCCCAACCGCAGTCTATATTTTATCATTCTTCACTTTTGGACATCTTGGAGTACGTGCATGTTGAGTCTGCGTCGGAGCTACGCTATGCCTTCCAGCTCCATCTCTACCTCCTCCTTCGTCAACCTTCCTTGTCCATCTTAACGGACCGCCATTCCCGGGGGTCCGACACAATAACACATGATTAGATGAGAATAAGCCAAACAATATTTTAACTCAACGACACCCTGGTTAGACAACAATATAAGCATTGCATCAAAGATCATGGATGTCAGCTCGAGGATCCGTGCTCGTTCAAGGAACAAGAGAGAAGCAGAATGCAAACGAAGTGTAGAAGAAGCAGAAGAGAGAATGGAGGGTCACCCCATATCAGCTCCGGCATAGGCGGCGGAAAGGGAAAGATGGATTGCATAATGGGATGTCATACAAGACGATAAGGTTAAGCGATGGAAGGAAACATTTGAGAAAAAAATAAATTGTCGTGCACGACAAGATGATAAAAGAGGCATTTCAAATATTGCAGTCATGACGCACGCAACATCAGATGGTGGAACTGGAACATCCACATGATGCCTCGGCCCCTCAAGCCTCCACGACCGTAGGGATGTTAGAGTACACCAAGGTGTACTATCAAGACATCCTAACGACAAGGAGACCCCAAGATGACACCGACACAACCCGTTCCCAGACGTCAAACATATGGGAGAACACTGGAGTATGACCGACGACGACCGCAAGATTGGGGGTGGATAGAAAAATGACCATGAAGGAGACTACCCAAACACAACGCAGTATTCAAGAGGGAAATCACCAGGGATAGACAATCTTACATTAAAATCTTACGTAAGGAATTGGAATGTGGTGGGACGTTAGTGAAAGTTTACAATGGAGTCCTCAGTGGAGGGAGGCCGGGGGAGGTGATGACACACAATGTCATCACAATGTTGTTTAAAAAAAGAAGATTAATCAAACGTAAAGAATTGAAGACCAATCTCACTCATGAACATCTTTTACAAAATACTAACCAAGACCTTGGTAAGACGGCTTGGTCGTTTTGTACGGACTTGGTGCAAGGGAGATCGATCTTCGATAACATCGTAACTGCTATTGAAGTGCTAGAGGTAGTACAGTCTGAAAATTTGGATGCGGGGGTGCCCCTCCTTGACTTGGAGAAGGCGTGCGACAAAGTCCAATGAACCTTCATATTAACGACGCTACGACATATGGGTTTTGGGACAAGATTCTGCAAATGGATGATAGCAGTCTACATTACTTCACCTCGACAGTCGTCGTCAACAAACATCTTTCTTCCCCCTTCAAGTTGACAAGGTCCTTGAGGCAATGTTACCCGCTTACCCCATTGTTGTTCATTCTTCAAATGGAAGTGTTGCTCAACAAGATTCGAAGACACCCATACATCAATTCTTGACGTTGGATGTGAGTAACCAGTGAGCCTTACTAACTCTCGCCCTGCATGGACTGGGAGATGCCTTCATCTTGCTTCTCGAGCTTTCGTTCGAGCTGCACCTTGAGTCTCTCGTCTCATAATACTCGGTCCATTCCTTTGAAAGGTTGTTCCTCATGAAGTCCGAGTGAAGTCCTTCCTCACCTGGCAGATTCTCATTCAAGTTGAGGAGGATGACCGTCGTGATTCCTGGGATGATCTCGATATCTTCTTGTTAGGAGAGATGGCTTTCATACACCTCGTGTGTGCTGGTCCATCGTACTCCTGCCTGTATTAGCACTTCTGCTATCTCGGGGGGGATTCAAACGTCTAGAAGCAGGAAATATATTTTGTAATGGCCTTGTGGCATATCACTAAATACATTAATCATAAAAGACTTCGGGTTAGTCGCACAAGGGCATTTATCCCATACATTCTTCTGGTTTCTTCCATGATCAAGGCCGATGTCGGTGACTCGTCCATTTTGATTGATGGGAGAAAGTACACTCCGCTGTTTGCCATTGTGCACAGTAAAGGAAGCAAACGCCTTTCTACAATCTCCACGTGACCTTTCCTCCCTATGCCCGCTCGTCGATCGCTCATTGACCTTGCCTTGCTTCGAGTTTCCTGGCTCCCGAAATTTGTCGCGCTTTCATAGGACTTTTCCATTCTCAGCTCAGGTTTTGGTCTCTTTGGCATCGACTCCTACGTCCTCCTCTTCTAGCTGGTCACTTCTCCACCTCACTCTCGATTGTGATAAGATGCGGGATCTTGACATTTCTGTTGGAATTTCCTCCTTTTGGAGAATGGCTGGTTGGGTTAGCCCTAGTCCCACTCCGCCACATGTTTCTCCTCCTGTAGCAATTCTTGATGGGCCGCCTGATGCCCACGGGGTGACTAATTGTTTTCCCCGTTGAACCGAGTTTCTCTCTCTCCAATCTCTCCATTGCCCTCTTCTCCTTCGATCTCCTGACTCCTCTTCTTTCTATCTCCTCCATGCGCCGCTACTCCTTATGCTCATTCCGTTCGCCCCTTGCCCGTCACTTTGTTGACTGGTAAAAAAATTGACTTCCGCTACCCTCGCATCTTTGCTGCTTCCCAGAGGGGGTATGTTCCTCCATTCCATTGGTCCCGCCGGGTATCGGGGTTGTGAATATTATGGATGTTGTGGATGTTGTGGGTACTGATGTCCCCACTCCAATTGGGGCTCCTGGAAAGCCCATTGGTCTGGGTGGCTAACTCCCACAAGCAAGGTGTGCAGGTCCCTTGGCAGATTTGTCGGGTTTCACTGCTCTCTGTACTGGAGTTCCTAGGAAACGCCTCCTCACCATGTCGGATGTGCATTCTTCCCGCCTATTTCTTACGTTCAGTCCGTGGAGGCATTAAGGAGTGGCCCAATAGGTCTTTTTTTCTTCCAAGATAGTTGTCTTCAAAGTGACAGTTTCTCCACGGAGGTAGATCCTCAGTAAGGTTGGACATTGTATCTCTTTTCTCTACTTCCCTCCTTGTTGCGCTCCATCCTTCGTCCCTTGTTGGTGTTTCTTTGCTCGCAGTTTGTCTTCTATGCTCGTCTTCTTGGGGTTTGTTTCTCCTATCTCCCGGTCCATGTCCCGTTGCTCTCCTCTGATTTTGCATGAATTGTTGCATTCCTTTGATTTTGCATGAATGTCCTTGTTGGTGTTCCTCTATACCCTCCTTGTCTTGGTCCTCCGCTTCTTGTTCGTGAGTCTTCTTGTCGGTTTCTCGGCAGGACTCTTTGGTGTGGAAGTAACAGCGATAGAGTCTGCACCAATCAGTGTATGGAAAAACTATCCACCTTCCACTTTTCTCTCTTCGGCGATTGAATGGTGAGTTCATCATCCACCGTGAAACGAGTACAAGGATCCATGTCCATTTTGACATTCATAAACTTTGGACAGGATCTCTCGTACTCTGGTGGCAGCATTTCGATGACTTCGTCAAACATGTTGCATACTGCACTTTTCATATAATAATAAGTGTCCAGTGGGACTTGTAGTGCTATAATCCAAAAGTTGACTTCTGGTTTTTAAAGGCGCAGGTTTTTTAGCTCATTTCGCCTCATCCAAGGTTTGCATAGTGTTAGGCATTCGTCTGCCCCCAATTTGCGTTTTATGTCTCCTTGGTTGATTAACCACTGAGCAACTTCCTTAGCATTCGCCACATATGACACGACATTCGCTCCTCAGAAGCAGATTCTCCCCCTTCAAACCCATGGGTTGAACATTCGTGCACACAACCAGCCATCTTCATATGTTCTTATTAGGTCCTCTTTCACTTGATGTGATAGCTGTTTTGTGCCCTCATGGAAGACCAGTACAACTGTTCTCTCCTTGAGCCATTGCTCCTTAATCTCATCCACCGCGTCATTGACTAGAATCTACTCCCCTCCTCGTCCTCCACTACCTCTCATAAGTTCAAGTCATCTGGGCATATGCCCTCATCATAACACCTTCCAACTGAGTCCCACACCCTCTCCGCTTCTCCCCTTGGATTTGGTGGGATCGGTGGACAATATCTGCCTTGACTGGTTTGTTCCCTTCTGGACGTCATCGCTCCTTTTTTGTTGCAACCCTAATACTAGACTTGAGTTTGACCTTTGTTTATTTGGCGCTGACTTCTGCTCTATTGAAGTACATAGTATCCCTCTCTTCCACCTCCTACCCTATCGAGCATTCAGGTGTTCGATGGTTTTCGGCCATAGGGGATTTCCATCACTCTCGACTTGGAGTGGGCGTCCAACCTTCCCGTTCCCCGTTGGGGTTGAGAGGCGAACAGACGACGCTGGTGACCGGAGCGCTAACACTACTCGCCCAGTCCCAGCTCGCCCATAGCGAACTGGGCTTGGCCCTTTTGTAATCTCTCCTGAGGACATACTCACACCAGGCCCTCAAAACCTCAAAATCCCAAAATGAGCGGCCAGATCTAGTCCTTCCTTTACAAGGACTCGATCTGGCCGCTCATTTTGTGATTTTGTGATTTTGTGAGTTTGAGGGCCTAGTGTGCGTATGCTCTGAGTTGTGATTGATCCAGCGGCCTAGCTCAGTTGGTAAGGCACGCAAGTGGCATTCAGGAGGTCTTGGGTTCAATCCCCATTGGCCTCACGTACCTTCCTGGGCAAGCTTGGCGCCCGCCACCTAGAGATATGCCGTTGGTCCCCCCGAGTGGCATTGAGCAGAGACTGCTGATGTTCACAGGGGGAGGGGACCGGAGGGGAGGCACAGTGACTGGCCCATCGAAGAAGCTCGGTCCTGATGCTACCGGCTGACCCCTGGCCGGTATCGCCCACCTGCTGTAGCAGGTATCGCACCTGCTGGTGGGTGCAGCTCCCGCATGTTCCGTCGTTGGAGGCTTGAGCACGGATGTGGCTGCTACGGGGTTCCCCGTAATACTATAATGACAATAAAAAAGGCCTGAAAGGCCGTCCTGTCCAGATTTGACAGTAATTGAATTGGTTGGGAATTAGCCTTTGAAAAAAAAAAAAAAAAAAAAAAAAAAAGAAGAGTTGTGATTGATCTACCAGTAGGCCCCAAGTATACGTGGAGCGATGACCGGTTTTGTTAACTTTTGAAGAGTCCGACAGCTCTCCAAGAACTAGAGCGAGACCCTTTTTGCTTGTGGACAGCGTTTCCGTGGCGATGCCCAGAAAGGGATAGGCAGGCGGAGCAGTGTGCGAGTTGCGTGCAAACGGGCATGGGGACGTGCAATCTCTGTCTCCCTTGCTCATAGCGGCGTTGTGCGTGAAGACGTGAAGGGCTCCATTCACACTCGGCCTAGAAAGGAAATAGGTGGGTTCACGCAGTGTGGCGAAGTTCATCTTCTCTTTCTCTCTCTCTCTCCCCCCCTTTTCTCTCTCTCTCTCTCTCTCTCTCTCTCTCTCTCTCTCTCTCTCTCTCTCTCTCTCTCTCTCTCTCTCTCTCCCTTCCTCCCTCCCTCCCTCCCTCTCAGCGGTGTTGTGCCTGACAAGGTGGAGAGTGCCGCACACGCTCGGTCCAAAAACGAAATAGGTGGGTTCGCCCGGCCTGGCGAAGTGCACCCTCTCTTTTTCTCTCCCTCTCTCCCTCTCTCCCCCTCCCTCCCTCCCTCCCTCCCTCCCTCCCTCCCTCCCTCCGGTCATCCATCCGTCCATTCGTTTAGGGCTGAAACTCCATTTTTTGTGGGGGTGCTGTTTTGCAAGCGGGACGGAATTTGTGCACGGCCCCTATCGGAAGGGCAAGGCGGGGATTGATCAGGCAGGGAGGAGAATTGTAGAGGCCTGCGCCCAGAAGTGTCAGTGCGAGGAGAAGGTCGCCATTGAATCTTGAGGGGCTGGAGAAGCAGGAGAAGGGCGAAGGAGGAGTGTCATGATGCAAGATCAGGAGAACGAGAGGGTTGGGATGTGGTCGGTCAGGATGGGAATGCGGCGACGAAGGAAGCACAAGGAGGGTCAGCGGGAGAGGGTGAAGACGTCGAGGAGCATCCTAAGTGAATGGGAGGATGGTGTAGGTGGGAGAAGGCGATGGGCAGCGCGGATAGGAAGGGGGCGGATCAGGGTGTGTGATCAGAGGAGGAGAAGGTCGGAATGCGAGCCATCAGGGCCTGAATCACGAGAGAGAGAGGGTGAATGTGCTATCCACGTGATGGAGGACAGCCATGAAGAGAGAAAGAGTGACAGGCAGAGGAAGAGAGGAAAGGGCATACCAGTTCTGCAGGGGGGGCGAAGAGGTTCCGTTTGAGTTTCATTGGTCGCTGTGTGTTGAAACTCATTTTGCTGTTTCTGTGACGTACGGGCCTGCTGTACAAACGTTCGCTGTTCTCAGTCAGAAAATAACGAAAATAAGCGTTTTCCTTTGGGTGTGGGTATGTGGCGTCATTTTCCTGTCGTCTGCGTCAGCAATTTACTGGAGAAGTATGTTGAACGCGCGCGCGCGCGCGTGTGTGTGTTGGCATGTTTTCTATATACAACTCCAGAAAAAGAAGCATGACTCTGCCACTTCCTATTCGTCCTCCTAAATCCTTCCCCGTCCTCCTTGTCCTCCTCCCCATAAGATTCCTCCTTAACCCTTTCTCGTCTTCATCCAGTCTCCATCTCATCGCCACCTCCGTTGTCTGTCACCTGCGCCACGTGGCGCACTTGTTTTTCTTCTGTTTCTTTTTCTTTTCCTTAAATCCGCGCGCGGGAGAGAGACGCCAGCCCCGGTAGACAGGGGACACAAAGAGAGACAGAGAGAGATCCCCGGTCCTCCTTGTCGTCCCCCTCAACCCTCTCCCGTCCTCATCGTTCTCCTCCTCATCCTCTTTCTCCCTGTCAACCCTTCGTCCTCGTCGTCCTACCTCGTGGTTCTTATCCTACTCATCGCCACCTCAGTCCTCTGTGGCGTGTGGCACACGNAGAGAGAGAGAGAGAGAGAGAGAGAGAGAGAGAGAGAGAGAGAGAGAGAGAGAGAGGCCTCCCGGGTCCTCGCTGTCTTTCTCAACCCTCTCCGCTCCTCATCTTCGTCCTCGTCCTCCTCTTTCTCTACCGTCCGTCCTCGTCGTCCTGCCTCCTCCTCGTGGTTCTTATCCTTCTCATCGCCAACTCAGTCCTCTGTGGCGTGTGGCACGCGCGCGCGCGCGCGCGCGCGAGAGAGAGAGAGAGAGAGAGAGAGAGAGAGAGAGAGAGAGAAGCTCCCATCTTATATCCTGTTCTTCCTCCTCAATCCTTCCTTCTCCTCTTCGTCCACCACCTCCTCATCGGTTCCGTCTCAACCCCCATCGTTATCCAGCCTCCTGAAGCCATCTCGTCGCCCTCCTCCTCTTCGTCGCCACCTCGGTCGTCGGTTGTCGGCGCACACGTATTCTCTTCTTTTTTTCGTTTTGTCTGTGTCCCTGCGCAACCCAACTAGAGGGAAAAGAGAGAGAGTCAGAGTCGGGAGCATGAGCTCCGCCCACGTCCGCCCGCCACTCCGGACCATCATTCCCGACCTCTGGCCTCCTTCCCCCTTCCCCCGTCCTCGATGTGGCACTGCAGGCTTACTTCCCCTTCAGCAAATCGCCGTCGTAGCAAGTTTTGAAAAGGAAGGAAGGAGAGAGAGAGAGAGAGAGAGAGAGAGAGAGAGAGAGAGAGAGAGAGAGAGAGAGAGAGAGAGAGAGAGAGAGAGAGAGGGACGTACGTCTGCCCGACCATCTTCCTCAACCTCCCTCCTCCTGCCCCTTATTCTATCTCCAGTTGCCTTGATCAATGACAGAGAAGTGTGGAGTTGACGAGGGATTGAAGGTGGAGCAAGAAGTGAAGGATATGTTGTCGGTCGATCCATTGAGGTGCAATGGGGGAGGTGGGTGTGATAAGAGGAAGGCGAATGAGTGGAGGTAAGGGAGAGGTGGTCGCGATGGAGGGGAAGGTGGTGGCAATAGGAGGGGAGGGGTACCGGAGAAAAAAAAAGTAATGGCAGGCAGGAGACCTGTTGTGATAGGAGGGTCAGGTTGGAAAGCGAGAGGGGGGAGAAGCGGAACGAGGAAGAAGAGAGGGGAGAGGGAAGTAGTCGTGATAGGAGGCGGACGGGGAAGGAGGGCAGTAGTTGAGATAAGAGCAGGAGGAGGGGACACAGAGAGGGGCGGCAGGGTTGTGACAGGAGGGGTAGTGTCATTTGGGGGGAGTATTGTTATCGGAGGATGAAAGGGAGGTAGCTTTGATTCAGGGAGGAGGTAAAGGGGGGAAGTATTTGCGATAGGAGGGGGAGGAGGAGGAGGGGAGGTGGAAGGAGGTAAGGGGGACAGTAGTCGCGATAAGTAGGGGATGAGGAGGAGCGGAGAGCGGGGTGGCAGAGTTGTGACAGGAGGAGGGTAGTGTAAATGTAATTGAAGGGCGAGTATTGTTATCGGAGGATCCAGGACAGAGGGAGGAGGGGAGGTAACTTTGGCTGAGGGAAGGAGGTAAATAGGAGCGATGGGAGGAGGGAGGAGAGAGAGGGACGGCAGAGTTGGGGGGCAGTATCGTTATCGGAGGATGAAGGAGAGATGGAGGAGGGAGGATAACAAATGGTGGGGATGAAGCAGAAGAGAGGATGGAATAACTTGGCCAACGCTTCTGTTCCTCCAATATCCGTGCATGGAAAAGAAAGAGAGAGACACACAGAGAGAGAGAGAGAGAGAGAGAGAGAGAGAGAGAGAGAGAGAGAGAGAGAGAGAGAGAGAGAG
>BFEA01000335.1:1216573-1228701 GCA_003427395.1 Chara braunii
AGATTCTATCTCGGTGACTTTCGGTGCTGTCTACCTCCCCCCACCTCTTCGTCTCTCCTCCCCCATTCATCTGTGTATGTGTGTACGGGGCTGAGCATCTTCTATGTATGGCTCAGACCCCACCACCTCACGATTGTATGTGTGTGGAGTGATGCTATGTGAGTCAGTCTATGTGAGTCAGTCCGTTCATCAGACTTCCGTTGCATATATGCTCATCCTACATTGGTTGATCCTTGGTTCTGCCCATACTCATTGGAGTATGTAACAAGAGCCGAATTTGGTTTCATCGTCGTGCCGGACACCTGCATGAGCGCAGTCCAAAATGCTGACATGAAACGAGTGTTGCGGTCGCTGACTATGTCTTCTGGTACACCGTGGCCACAAATCCAACCAGTGTGCAAGAGGCGTGCCAACTTGGGAGCCGTGGAGTAGTATTTGCAAGGGAGAAAACGCGCGTACTTACTCAATCGGTCCACCACCGTGAGGATGCCGTCGTGCCTGAGCCGGTCGCGGGGAAACGGACCGGTGACGTCCATGGCAATGGAGAGACCAGCTTCCCGTGGGATAGGCATCGGGCGTAACTCGCCGTAGGGATTGCGGTTGCGGGGCTTGCTGCGTCGACAAACTTCGCAAGAGTCGCAATACCGAGTGACATCGGTAATGAGATCGGGCCATCGGAATCGCTGTCGAAGCCGTGCAATAGTGCGGTTGACTCCGAAATGGCAGACGAGTCGCGAATCATGATACTCGCCGAGGAGGCGAGTCCGAAGACGRCGGTCGCGTGGGACACATAGTAAGTCCTTGCCTCTCGAGTGGAGGAGCAAGTACCAGTCGGCAATGCGATAGTGGCTGGCCGGCGGGTGATCCGAAGATAGTTGTGCATAGAGCGTAGCGAAGTCCGGATCAGACTCGTATGCCCGGATGAAGTGTCACTGAAGCTCCTCGTCGAATGCGAAGGCATGATGTGTCATAGCGCAAAGATCAGGTCTTCGCGAGAGTGCATCTGCTGCGCGATTTGAGAGGCCGGGAAGATGTTTCGGTGTGAAGTCAAACTGGTCGATGAAGTACATCCATCGTCCGATCGTGCTGCTCACCGTATCCTGCGTCTTGTAGTAGGTCAATGGATTGTTGTCCGTAACCCATGTGAACCTGCAACGCCCAAGGAGGAAGTGTCGCCATCGCTTGAGAGCCATGACGAATGCGAGCAGCTCCTTCTTCCTTGCATCATCAAGCGAGTTGATGGGAGGCACTTTATGGCTGAAATACTCCATAGGGTGCCAGTCGTCGCCGTCGTGCTGTTCCAAGACTGCCCCAATGCCRTAGCCGGAAGCGTCCGTAGTCACTCTCGTAGGCAGGGTGGGGTCCTAGAAGCTAAGGACGGGTGCCATGAGCATAGCCGTCTTAAGTGCTTGGAAAGACCGGCGTGCGTCGTCATTGAATACGAATGACACCTTTGGCGATTGTAACCTCGTCATAGGTGCAACAATCCTGGAGTATCCGGTGATGAATCGCTGATAGTAGCCCGCCAATCCCATGAATGAACGTCCGTGGTGTTGGTGGGCTTGGGCCATACTCGTAGGGCCTCGATCTTGTCCGCAAGCGGACGGATGCCTTGCGGCGTCACATAATGTCCCAAGTACTCCAGCTCCTGTTGTGCAAATTCGCACTTGTCGTGGTTGGCCTTGTGCTTGGCTTGTCGTAGCCGCTCCAAAACGGTGCGCAGGTGTTCCACATGCTCCTCCAAACTCCGACTATACACTAGGATGTCGTCGAGGTAGATAAGTACGTATCGATCCAACAAATGGATCATGCAAATTCGCACTTGGCGAGAAGATCGTCGATGCGTGGGAGAGGGCCGGCGTTTTTTATCGTCTGCGCGTTGAGCTTGCGATAATCGATGCACAACCGCAAATCCTTGTTCTTCTTCCGGACGAAGAGAACAGGAGCACCGTATGGCAATGAGCTAGGCCGAATCCAGCCTTTCTCCAGAAGGTCGTCGAGTTGTGCCCGAAGCMCACTTAACTCTTCCTCGCTCATTCGGTAGATGCAACCGCGCGGAGGTACGGCCCCGTCCTCGAGGATGATCTCGTGGCGGATGGGTCGATCCGGTACTACTCCGTGCGGGCCTTCGAACACGTCGCTGTAGGCGTCAAGAAGYTCGGTGATGCGTGGATCCGAAGGTGAGTCCGTCGATGAAGCRTCWYGGGGCGGGAGGGCGTGGAGARAACACACCCCCATCTCCTCGATGTCGTCTCTGATGATGGAAGCTCGCATGCTTGCGGCGGATACCACGTGGCAGCTGATCGAAGGATGAGGAAGAGGCACCGTGCATGAAACTAGTACTCCGTTCCGATCACGAATGTGAACGGTGCGGTGGAAGAAGTTCACCAGGTGATCCTTGCTTCGCAGCCATGACATGCCAAAGATCATGTCAAATTTGGTGTTCAGAATGTCAAAGGACACCGCCTCACTTGCGTGAGGGGCAAAGCACACTGGGACGTTGTCAATGCACCGGTCGATTGACTTGTGCGTGTGATCGTCCGCCAACGTGACTTGCGTAGGCTGGGACTTCCTCCGGATGCGTGGGCCAAGGCCGGCGCGCACCATGAAGTCTTGGCTGATGTAGTTGCGAGATGCTCCGCAATCGATCAAGGCATTGCAGGTCGCCTCTCCTATCTGAATGCGTACATATAGCAATGGTGCGTCGATGTCGTCGTACCGTTGCGTCTTGAACTCGCGGTCGATCTTCGCAATGTAAGCGTGAATGTCGACGACCTCTACTCCGGCGTCCATCAACGGAGCTGGTCCTGCAGTGTGCAAGTAATCCCGCAGTTGTGCCATGAGCACATTGCAATGCGGTTTCGGCAATCGCTCGGTTGGGGTAACGGGCATCCACTGGAAGTTCGTGAACGTCAGTGGGTCGAGCACCTCAAGTCTTGACCACGACGATGAATCCCCGGCGATAGATGGTGGCGAAGCTGCCGAATCGGTTGCCGATGGTGATGAAACCGTGCATGCGGTGGACTGTTGCACGTGGAGTGGTTGGTCCAGCGGTGGAACCAAGTGGACATCATAGTCCTCGTAAGTGTAATGAGAACCTGCGACATTCGCATCCTCCCCAGATGTGCAGGAGGCCGCTAGCAAGGCGGCCGAATCTGGCGGAGTGGAAGGTGGAGTTGCCTCACCTTCCGCGGAACTCAGTTTCCCGAGTTGAGGGAGGGTCGCACATCCTCCTTGCCCTGATCTTGGCACAGGGAGGTCTTGTGCTTGGTGCTGTTGCACCAATAGCAGCTGCCGTAGCGGCCGTGGACCTTGTACTCCACCTCGGTCAAGCCGAACTTGACCCATGGAACTTGTACTGGCTGTCCATTTTCGGCCTGCGATGCGGATTTCGCCTTCCCATTATTGTCGGACTTGTTGTTGCTTCGCGGCTGGACAGCAGCCACCTGATCTCCGTCACTTGATGCTGGAGTGGCTGCTAGGTTATCTCCACTGTCTGACTGGACTGCAGCGAAGTGCTGCTGTCGCGGACCAGTTCGTACCTTCTCCACATAGGTCGGCTGCCATGTTGACTTCTCGTGTGCAGCTGACCTGTTGGTCTTGATGATTTCCCTCGCCTTGTCAATGATCTCAACGAAGGTTGAGTACTGCTCGCGATTACCAAGAGCCTGGCTCAATGCAGCACAGGACCTGTTGTAGAACTCACGGTGTAAATGCATGAATGGCAAGTCTAGATTGGGCACTGCCGCAATCTTCTGCCACTCCGTGAGCCAATCCCGTGTTGCGGTGTTGCCCTGTGACATGGTGAACAGACGGTTGATGGCGAGTGCTGGCGCGTCGTCGACGATGAACCGCTTCTTCCACAGCCGTGTCAGTTCCTCCCATGTGATTTTGTCCTTCAAGTCTGGTACGTTGACGCCGTGGGAGGTTGCCAGGTGGGTCAACCAGGTCTGGCATCCGCCCTTTGAGTTCATGAACAGGGCGCCGATGTACTCGTGCTTGGCGACCGACAGAATCCTGAGTTGCGTTGTGAATGCTTCCCACCAGAGGACTGGATCTTGCTGCGTGTAGTCGTCGCACCTGTCCGGTTGGAAAGTTGGCATTTTGTACAACTTCGGATTGCCATCTGCGTTCGTCGACTGCAGCTGCTGGAACTCGGTCGTCAAGGTATGCAGCTGATTGCTGATGGTGGTCGGCGCAGCGAAGGTGCTGATGTCGCCGAGCATTGCCACTATGTGGTCAACGCGTTCCTCCAGTTGGCGGCTAGAAGATGCACTGCTGGAAGCCCCAGCAGCTGGTCCTGGTACAGCCTGTTCCAGGTCCAGCATTCGGGCATTGAGTGCCCGAGTTGCATCCTCGTGGCTCTGCACCGTCCGGCGGAGCTTCGCCAACTCCTGATGCTGTTGCGTCAGGTCCTGGTACTGTTTCTCCAACTCGGACTGTTGGTAGTTGCAAGTGTACAACAGCCGTGTCACGAGTTTGGAGAGAAACTCCTTATGCTGCTTTTCCGGTGTCGCGTCGTCGCCGTTGGGTTCAAAGTGCCAGAATTTGAGTCTGTCAAC
The DNA here is from genome assembly GCA_003427395.1 of Chara braunii. Taxonomy (NCBI): domain Eukaryota; kingdom Viridiplantae; phylum Streptophyta; class Charophyceae; order Charales; family Characeae; genus Chara; species Chara braunii. Next base: position 1,221,136 of record BFEA01000335.1, read on the forward strand.
GCTGGCTGCCTCATGCCGCTGCAGCAGATCCTGGGCTTCCTTGCGGCAAGCCTGGGCCTCTGCGTCTGCTTCGGCCTGTAGCCGGAGCTTCTCTGCTGCTGCCGCTTCATCAGCCTGTAGCTGGGCAGCCTTGGCTGCCAGCTGGCATTGTTCCTCAGCCTCGATTACAGCGAGCTGAGCCTGGAAGCACTTTTTGTAGTCGGCAATGGGCTCATTGGCCAGTTGGCCTGGCAGGCCCGTCATGTTGCTGACGTGGCACTGCTGACGTGGCACTGTGTCTGACGTGGCACTGCTGACGTGGCACTGCTTACGTGGCACTGTGTCTGACGTGGCACTGCTTACGTGGCACTGTGTCTGACGTGGCACTGCTGACGTGGCACTGTGTCTGATGTGGCACTGCTTACGTGGCACTGTGTCTGATGTGGCACTGCTTACGTGGCACTGTCTGACGTGGCACTGCTGACGTGTCACTGTGTCTGACGTGGCACTGTACCAACCCGGAAATGCATGCAAAGGGGTGGATGGGAGGGAAAACGCAGGTAGGCAAACAACCCAACAATGCTTTCCTCCGGCCCTAATCAACAGATAAAATAAAATAAAAAAAAAAAAAGAAAAAAAAATTTTTTTTTTTTTTTTTTTTTTTGTATATCTGTCGATCTATTATGAGTGAGACATGTCAGAAGAGTAGTATGAACGAGATCTAGGCTAGGTTCCGCAAAGTTTTGGCTTTTACAAACTGAGATCTTGAATTTTTTTTTTTGCGAAATGGAGTAAAGATGCGATTTTCAGAAAAGAACGAAATCCAGTTTCTGAGAATATAGCAACCTCCGAATATGCCTAACGCAATATTGGTAGGCTTCGCAAGATTCGGTTTTCAAAAAAAAATTGCGAGATAGAATGGAAATGCGATTTTCAGAAAAGAATAATTCCAGTTTCCGAGAATATGACCACTTCTATCGTTATCCCAATATACCTAGAGAACGAAATACTAACTTCAGAAATTTCAGCTATGTATGCGAAATATCAGAGAAACGAAAAGCTACTATCGGGAATTTTCAGACAAAACGAAATGCGATTTATCAGAGATTTTCAGATATTTGTTACGTAAAAACGAACTACTAATATCATAAATTTTCAGGTAAAACGAAATGCGAATATCAGAAATTTTCAGGTAAAACGAAATGCGAATATCAGAAATTTTCAGATAGTTGTTGCGAGAATTTTTTTTCAGAGATTTGACTAAGTCCTACTCGCGTTACTAATGAGTGATCACTAGATCAGCAAGCTGGCTACTTGATTGAGCGGGTCCTCTGAATGAGAGGTCCGCTCCGATACCAAACTGTTGCATACTGTAACGTGCAGACCAGAACAAGAACCGACCTCTCAATACAAAGTACACGATAACACAGCGGAAGACTTAGATACGAATGATCCGAACAATCACTATTGCAATGCAGCTCTGAACACACATCATCATCATCGTTATCTGGTGTGAAGGGGGTCTGGCGCTTCACACAAGAAGACTGCGCCAGCCCCAACCATACACAGACGAAGAAGGAGGGGTTAGACGAAAGAGGAGGGGAAGATGGGAATGTCGTCAACACCAAGTCTCGGTACAGGCCCAAATAGTCCCTCGTCGAAATGTCTGAATCCCAATGTCCAGTCTGGATCCAATGTCGTCAAGTCTCAAGTCACAACTCTTTCTCTCTCTGTCGTAGTCTGAGAAATCAGGTGGCGAGAGGGTGAGAAGAGATGGTGGACTTAGAAGAGGAAGAAGAAGAACTCTCTCTCTCTCTCTGTGTCCAGTACTAACCTGTGAAGTTGGCGCCTTGATGCAGGTACCTCGAAGATGGAGCTGGAGCGATGGCGCCACAGGTAAGTACCATTGGCGCCTTGATGCAGGTACCTCGAAGATGGAGCTGGAGCGATGGCGCCACAGGTAAGTACCACTGGCCTCCGCCAGTATCTCTCCCAACTCTACGATCTACCACCTACCAGCGCCCAGCGCTTAAGGCCACTCTATGGCTATGGGCGCCCAGCGCCGAAGACTACAGCTAGCGCTAACTACAGCCTAGCGCTGAAGACTACTGCAGCGCTCCTCCTGAGTGCTGCGGCCGAATCCTGAAGACTACTCGTGCCTACTGACTACTACCTACCTGTGAAGTGCATGGGAACTTCCTATGTACTACCGGGTGTGCCTCCTGACTCGTGCGAGCAGTCCAGGAGGCTGCTCTTGCCAATGCCGAAGGGAGGCAGGGGCTGCAGGTGCAGCTCCTGCTCAAGCTCGTGAGGAACAGGCTATTTCTGGCCTGTTCCGTGCCTGAGTCTTAGGGGTGGTCGAAACAATGAGGGCCTGAAAAAGGCCCTCCGTTTCAGGCTGGAAAACCTCTGGGTCTGAAAGACCCAGAAATAGGCTGAAACGGAGTAGGGCCTGCAGGCCCTCGTTTTTCAGCTTTCAGGCTGAAGCGACCGGGGCCTGTAAGCCCTAAGTTTTAGGCTTTTAGGCTGAATGTCCGGGACGGGCCCTGCAGGGCCCGTGTGGCTACGCAGTATGCCACACATGCAGAGTTGCAAACAGTGCAAAGCAGGCACAACTTCCGCACAAGACTAAAGAAACAGATATTTTTTTTTTGAAAAAAGTATGATTAACTTTGAACTTTGGATTTAGTAATTTAAGTTCATAACTTCATATAGAACTTAAAAGTTCGAACTTCGAACTTTGCAGTTCAATTCAGGACGTCAGAGTCTTCAGACTGGCAGCACTSTCAGTGCTCTCTCTCTCTCTCTCTCTCTCTCTCTCTCTCTCTCTCTCTCTCTCTCTCTCTCTCTCTCTCCAACGGGCAGGAGTGGCGGGCACCGCGTCGAAATGGCCGCTTTGAAATTGCTCGGGCCTGTGTGAAGCCCGCCACCCCAAAAACCTGCAGTGTCTTGTGTCCGGACGTCTAGACCCTGTCCGGTGGGGTGAAACAACACTGAAAAATCACCCCGTTATTTTTCGAGGGGCGGCCAGGACCCAATAAACGTCCTGGGCCGCCTCGTTTTTTTTTTTGATTTTTGCCCCAGGGGCCTCCATGCGGACATAAGGACCGGACACCGGACACCGGACACCGGACTGTATGGAACCCGGTCCTGATGTCCAGACAGTTACCATGACTTTTTTCACCCCTTTTGCCAAACCTGTACTTTGCTGGACACTGTTCTGCTGAGCCTCAGGGAACAGAGTTGTTGTTGGTATTGGGCAGCCATAGCTGCAACCTTGAGGACACAGCTCCGAGTACTGAGTTAATCTTTCTGCGTGGTGTGGATCTCGAGTGGGATGCATGAATAAACTTTAACGAAACAAAGGTGGGAGAGCAAGATCTTGGTCTGAGCAAGCTGAACCTTTTCAGTAGTATTGGAGATGGCTCTCGTTGGAGAAGAGAGAGGCACGCAGCAGAAGGGCAAGGCTGTTATGTCACTGATTGAAATCCCATCGAACAAAGCATCAGCTTGTTCTGATACACGCGAGATGACAAAGAAGACTTGGAGAGGACAATCCACACAAAACCAGACTGAAGGTGCACAGAAGAAGCACAAGATTCAAATAGAATTGAAATGAAACTCAGTTCACTGTCCCTCTTCACTCTCCAGTTCAATTAACTGCACAAAATTCCCAAGAATCTCAACCAAGTGGAAACAATCCCAAACAGACTCAAACATGGGCTAGGAGACTTCCTCCTTCCTCCATCCACCTCGTAGTCACTCCTGGCTATGGTGCCCACACAAAGACCTGGCACCTAGCTCCCAGGGCCTGCAGAACACAGTGCCACCTCCCAGCAACCTTTCCTGCACCAGCGCCTCACCAGGATCACACAGATACACCAGCGCAGCCCCAGGAAGAAGTGACCTCCAGCTTGAAGAAGAAGAAGAAACAGCTGCCAAGAAGAAAAGATATGGCAGTGCCTAACCCCAAGAGCACATCGTGTCAGCAGGACCAGCGCATGAAGCACAGGCTTCAGTGCTGCAGAGAGACCTCGAGCAGTTGCCTCCAGCTATGGCACTGCTTCAGCAGCCTGGCGGCGTCAATAACAACCTTCAAGCAGCGTATCAACAACAATCTTCGAGCAGCGATTGAACAACAATCTCTGAGCAGCCTATCAACAACAATCGTCAAGCAGCGTATCACCCACTGCAGACCAACAGGTCAAAGACCTCTACCTCTACGAACTGACTCTATTTATAGTACTGGACAGACCTACTGGACCGGACCTCTAAGTTCATTGCAGTAGCAAAGTGTCAGCAGCCCCTTGGAGTAGCGAAAGGTCAACTCAGGCCTGGATGGAATTTAGGACCAGTAGTACCGGTTTTTAGGAATTTGCAGAGTTGTCCCTGTCAGACTAGAACTGTTTCCAGTTATCGGTTTGGGCCCAGAACTTAGAAAGATTACAAAAATGACCTGGTTAATGTTACAGCCCACTGAAAAACTGCAAGCTGCAAGTGCATTGTATCCCTGCCGTCCTCAGGAACGAGGACCTCTGAGCTAGGAATGGCCACAAGGTGAACAGTGGGGCAATGACCCTTTCTGTCCCGCCTCATGTGCCAAAACAACGAACTTGGCTGTCTTGAGAAGTTCCTTCTATGTGAACCATCTGTTCTTAGTGTAAGGCTGGAAGAGAAACTTCTCACAGTTGGGACTAGTGCCCCACTGATCCTCAATCTTCTCGACGTCATACCCCTTTCTGGGATAGGTTTGCCGAATTGAGGGGCCCTGTCTGCGAATGCATCAGAAGGTGTGAAAGGTAACAACTTCAATGCATGGAAGACGGGGTAGGATATGAGATGAGGCGGTACATCCAACACTTAGGAAGGACCGAAGGGATCAGCTCGCATTGTATCTAGAACCTGGCATGTACCAGAGTACAAGGGCAACAATTGTGTTGAGATATCTTCTTCGAAAAACTCAGATTTTTGACCCAGACCCAATGTCGTGACGAATGGGGAAAGGCAATTTGTGTTTGTTAGCTTGTTTAATCGTTCATTTTTGTGCTCTGAACATGTTGCTCCTTGCCTTCTCTAAAGTCCCTTTCGTAACTCTTGACAAACTGTAGTGCTAGGAGTAAATTTGGGTTTAGCCTTGTCGATGAGACCAGAATCTCTTCCCAAATGGAGCCTGTAAGGGCTGAATCCAGGAGAGAAATGGATAGAGGTATTATAAATCAGTTGAGCCTTGGACAAATGTTTATCCCATTCTTGTTGATCAGGTGTAATCGCAGGCCACAGCAGCTGGAACAGAATCTGGTTCATCACTTCAGCCTGTCCATTGGCTTCATGATGTCTACCAGAAGTCATATCTGGTCTGGAGTGGAGATAGTCCTTGCAGTAGACAGTCACTCGTTGTTGCAAAACTGTGAGTCTCTGTTACTCACAATGGAAGTTGGGTGTCCATGGCGAGTCACCCACCTGATCAGAGGCACTCTTGCCTCGGTCGGTAAAGGAATGAACTCGTCATACTTAGAAAAACGGTCAACACAAACCATGGCCTGCCTCGTCCCACGAGGGTTAGTCTTGCGGAGGTCAGTAAAGTCACTTGACTGTGACTCACCAGTAGACCACCTGACTTTTCTGTATTGATCTTATACTTATGTTCTCTTAGGACCTGTAGGACTTTCCTTATGTTCAACATGTTCCTTGACTGTCTTGCTGAATACTAGGATGCCATCCAAGGAACATCACTGTTTGGAAGGTCGTACGCGCATTGTGAAGTCCAAAAGGCATGACCAGGTACTCGTATGTGCGCTATACCCGGTTTTGAAAGTAGTCTTATGGACATCTTCTTCAACCATTTCGATCTGATTGTATCTCGACTTCAGATTGATTTTGTTGAAGAGCTTACAACCTTGCACCATGTCCAAGAGGTCGATGCACATCTCAAATTCCCCATTCCCTTTTGGAACAAAGAGGGCTGGTGCCCCATACTCAGATGAGGTAGGCCGGTCCCAACCCTTCTCAATCAGAGTCTCTAACTGTTTTCGAAGTTCATCCAGCTCAGTTGGGGACATCCTAAAGAGTCAAGGAGGATCTTAATGTGGTGCTTGGTCTGCCTATGGACACACTCATCAATGACCTGCTGGATGAACTTTGGAAACAATGCCTGGACTTAATGTGGCGCTTGGTCTGCCTATGGACGCACTCATCAATGACCTGCTGGGTGACCGGATCACACCGAGGGGTGGATTTGTCTATTTGAGTGACATAGGCGACAACAGATTCTCACAGTCAGTTTGTTTGGACAAGTAAATTTCTCTTGCTTTAAGGCAATAGCACCTTGTCTTTAGCTGATAGTCTGTAGCCAAGACACATTGTCTTAGCTCACCCTTAGCATTCTTCAACTGATTATAACTTAACTGCATTGAAAGGTTCTCACCATCAAGGCGAGTTGTTGCAGACCAAATCCTGCAGTGGGTAAGCACCCTTGCTTTGGATCAATTCCCGTCGTCGTCTGCCCATAGAGAGGGAATAAATATTGGGGAAACCTAAGAAACCTGCGCAATGCTGCTCTGTGATGACCCACCTGAGATTCGGCTGGCATGTGGTTCGCATGCCTCGTACCGTGAGGATTATGCAGGGATAGCCCATGAGAGTGTCTTCGTACATACGATGAATCAGTACTGTACTCATGTACAACACCCTAACCTGTCATGTCCAATTTGTAGACGGGCTGGAATGACAATACCTCTACAATTGCAGTCAGCGTGCCTCTGTTTTCCTAGCATGTAGGAGCCACGTAGCATGTGACATCTATCTACGCCGTGCCATTCGATGCTGCAACTGTGACTGCAAGAATTGGATGTGGTGCTTATACAGTCCACACCCGAACCGGTCATGTCCGGTGTGTAGGGGTAGCCACTTACCATAGGCAACAACTGCTCAACTCCAATTTTTCTGCAACCCAAACAGTGACTGGCCCCATGTGTCATTCTAGAGTAGACTGCTCCAACAGTGAGTATTTAGAACCCAATGAAGTTCGTCATATCTCAGTTTTGTCCTTTGCCACTCCACTTTCTCCCCTACCCCTTCTCCCTCCCCTGCACCTCGCTCCCTATAAAACTCCACCTCCTACCCCTTCCCTTCCGCCCTCCCATTGTGTACTACTAGTAAATGTATACGAATGAGCATCATTAAGAGAATAGACAAAATATAAGCTGAAGATCTGAAGAAAAATGAACAGGATCAGTGTTGCCGACCTGAGTGTTCGGGCCCTTGCGACCAGCGGTTCGGGCCCTGCAAACCCCATTTCGAGGCCTTTTTTTTTTTTTTTTGATATTTTCTTTAATAGACATATATGTTTTTATTCTTCTTAATGTGGGAATTAGAACTAATACCCATTTCCCTACACTTATAGAAATCGTTATTTGGCACGCAACATTTGGCCGATCCGGGCCGCCTGCTGCCTACCGGCCGACGGCCTGGATTTCCGTGCGATCTTAAGACTTTAAGACTAAGATCGCGCGGCGATCCAGACCGTCCGCTTTGCCGGACAGCCTGGATCGTCGCGCGATCTTGAAGTCTTAAGATCGCGCGAAAATC
>BFEA01000335.1:1232026-1247441 GCA_003427395.1 Chara braunii
CAAGCACCAGGTATGACTCCCGCATCGCTCTCAACCCCGATCCTCACCGCACAGATGCCTCTAGCACCCAAGGACCAACCTGCGCCCAACCCAGCTTACAGCAGGCAGCGTGGCTATGGCTGCCTGCTTCTTCCACACTCGCCCGTGAGTGCGAGGGCGCCRGCCARCARATAGCGCAGCAGCGCTGTCGCCGCATGCAGCCAGCACCTGAATGATCAATAAGGAGGCTGGCCCTTGCATATATCCCCGTGGCCTGCCTGCGTCCAGTCCAAGAAGCTTCCAGTAGGCCCCCGGTAGCCTGAGGCCCAGTCACGAGGAATACAGGCAGTGGGCCTGAAGTAGTTACTTGTGCCCAACTGTTTTCGGCCTGTGCTAGGCCCGGTACCCGTACCCAGCCCAGGGCCTGCTTTACATTCATTCACATGGGCGGCCCAGGGCCTGAGTTCATTCAACCAACTGATGCTGTGCAACTGCCTGAATTTCCCCATTTGCGGGGGTTCCCTGAAAGTGAGGCCCTGAGGGCCTGTCGTGCCTGCCTTCACTTAGGGCGGCCGACCTTGTTGCAAATAAGGCCCGTAGGGCTAAGCGGGCATAGCCTCGCATGAGCAAACAATAAAATAAAATTTGAAGAAGACAGGCCCAACCCMCCCCCCCATTTGGTCATTTCTCCCCCCCCCCCCGGCTTGCACGCACACTTGTGGGTGGCCGCAATTGTTTTGGGCAGGAATCTTTGTTTGGAGTCATGGTCACGGTGCAATGAATTGCAGTGGCATGCGGGTTGTACACTAACTTCGTTTGATGTTGCCTGGTTTTGAGCTCTCCGGGATTCGATTTGTTGACCTGTTTTGTTTGCAGTGATTTTTGTTTTTTGTGTGAAAGCCCAACTGGGCTTGATCCCTAGGTCTGTTTGGAGTAGTCACTGTAGGCTAGCTGTAATACCACTAGGTCTCTCTGTTTTGTCCTTTCTGCCCTTGAGTTCTAGGCGGTTTCTGTCCTCCCCTTTTGCCAATTTCAGGTCTAGATTCGGTCCTAGGCTATAGGCTGTCGTTCCTAGGCTGAAGGCTGTTGAGTTAGGGAGAACAGCAGTCTACAAAAGTGTTGAGGGCAAGGAAAAACGGGTTCTGTCTCGTCATTTTTTTCCCACAAAGTGCTGCTGGAGGTCGCGTGCTGTTTGGGTGCTGCGTTATCCACTTGCGACATCATCTTCATGCTGCTAGGGCTGTCCTCCATAGCTGAGGCTTCCTGGCTTGTTTCGTGACTGCGCTGGGCATCAGGCCCTGAGCGCTGTGATGCGCCTCCTCTTACGTGTGCTGTTGGGGAAAGGCAGGGTTGCCATCGACACCCTTCTTGCAACTGTTTGTTGAAGTGGCAGCCATCTCCTTCTTCATCAAGCGCTGGTGCTCTTCTTCTTCATCCTGGGAGCCACCCTGCCCTGTTGAGCGGACACTTCATCTGCAGTGGGTATCGAGTTTTGGACAGCTGAGTGGCTTGTGGGGTTCAAGAGGGTTGGTGGCGCTTGATGGGCTTGATAGGTTGGGCGCAGGCCTGCGCCATAACTGTGAGCTTGAGGTTGGGAGGACGAAGAAGTCTCCCTTACTTGTTGAAACTCTCTTCTTAGTTGGTTCGTGGATGTTAACAAAGTGGTTAGGATTCTGGGAAATAACAGTGCATTGATTGGCTGGAGGCAGCGGGATATTAATGAGAATTGAGTAATTTCAATTCTGTTTTTGGTTTAAGTGCTTCCACTGTGTATTCACTCATCTGGTGTGGTGTGAATTGCTCTCTCCAAGATCTCTTGTCGTTGCGCATGTGTATGGGAACATGTGGATATGCCATGCTGTATCTCGTTTCAATCAGGCACATAACAACGGTATCCTCGCGAGGAGGCTCAGAGAGTCTTTGCTGTGGGTGTCACTCACGTGGGCTGCTTTTTTGGAGCACATGGAAGATGGTGGTGCTTCCATGGTGGTTTAAGCAGTAGGGATCCTGGTGTGGCGTGGAGAGTCTGTGAATGTGGTGGTGTGAATGTATTTTTTGGGATGAATAGGATGTCAGTGCCGGTCGATTCACGCGCGCGTGTGTGTGTGTGTGGGGGGGGGGGGGGGGAGGTGGAGAACCCCCACAACCAATCAAATGAATCAATCAATCAAAATATAAAGTTCAAAAAAAAAAGACGTGCGCACACTCAGACATCCTTCCCTGCACATATTTCTCTCCTGCCCTTTGCACTCCACCTCCCCCTACCCCACACTCCTATAGAACTCCGCCTTCTATCCCTTTCCCTCCACCCTCCCCTTTGTGCTACTAGCAAATACATACGAATGAGCATCGTTAAGATAACAGACGACATGAAGATCTGAAGTGAAATGAACAGGAGTATGAAAAGAAAGGACAGACACAAAGACTAAGCATCGTTAAACCACTAGTACCTCTGCCAGTGTTAGGAAGTTATGAGTTTTTGCCAGTTCCCGAAGAAATCGGGGGTGGGACCCAGGGTCGGCAAATCCCATAAACCTTAGTTTTCTTTTGCACGTGTGTGAAAGGAAAAGGGGGAAAAAAAAAATGCTTTCTGTACTGCAATGATGTCGGGCAGGGTAGTCTAGGAGGCCGTGCTCACAGTCTTCTTCTACAAAATGCATCTTTCTGCAAACACGTTCACGTTCTGAAAGTTGTTGTTTTCTTTTTTAAAGTTTTTCACGGTCGTGTTCTGAAAGTTGTTGTTTTCTTTTTATAAGTTTTTTTTTCTTTCTCGTGTGTTTGTTACGAGTCCCCTGCCAACGAGGCAGGACGGAATCCGTGATCTGCTCAAGCTGTGTTTCCTCATAGGATTGTAAAGCTCATCACACTGGCACTTAGAGGAATGCATCCAGCCATTTTCACGGCCGAATCCCTGTTTCCATTTTTTTCTTTTTTCTCTCTTTCTGGAATCCGACAGCGGAATCCGTGATCCGCTCAAGCTGTGTTTCCTCAGAGGATTGTGATGCTGATCACACTGGCACTTAGAGGAATCTATCCAGTCATTTTCACGGCCGGATCCGTGTTTCCTTTTTTTTTTTTTTTTGTCTTTCTGGGCTCTGACATCCTGGCCACGGGGCTGAGATGCCGTCACTGAGGGCACACTCACACTACCACAATGTATACAACTGCAATCACGGCCAAAGCTTTGTTTCCTTTTTTTGCCTTTTCTTCTTTTGTGAGTTTCACGGCCGCGACTTTTATTCTTTTTTTTTTTTTTTTTTGTTCTTTCCGTGAGAGTACCAGGAGGAAAATGGAGTGGGACCCTGGCTCGGCAAAACTCGGAGCACAGTGAAATTCAGGCTTGGCAAAAACAGGGTCGAAGTTACTAGTGGTTTAAGATAATAGACGATATGAAGATCTGAAGTGAAATGAACAGGAGTATGAAGATTTGAAGTGAAATGCACAGGAGCATACCTTCCCTTTTGCCTTGCCTCCTGATATAACGTGCAAGTGGGCTGTTAAGGCACACGTGGATGTGGACAGCTGCCGCTTAACCACAATCGACGGGGGCAGCCTTGTACGTGAAGACAAAGGACAGACACAAAGAATAAGTATAAGCTGAAGATCTGAAGCGAAATGAACAGGAGCATGAAGATTTGAAGTGAAATGCACAGGAGCATACCTTCCCTTTTACTCTGCCTCTGTTGTTCTGCTTTCTTTCATAACGTGCAAGTATGCTGTTAACGCACACGGGGGTGTGGGAAGCTGGCGCTCAACCACAATCAACGTGGCCAGCCTTCTCGAACCTTCTTATGCACAAGGGGGCCCCTAACCCCAATGGCCACCACATTCCTGGTCCAATTTCCAGGATGGTTGCCGGGCTGACTACGGTCCTGTACTTTGCGGCAGGCTGTTTTTTAATCCTTTTTTATTCTTTTTATTCTAGAAATTTATTCTATTTCTTTATTTGTGTGCCTCACCCATGGCCAGGGGGCATGCTAATCTTCTCTGTACAATTTTGTTTTATTTCCCCCCCCCTATAGGGCCGTGCTCCTATTATTCTGGAAAGCGTCAGTGCAGTTCCCTTTCCACCAGCAAGTTCTTACATGTATTACCTACTCCAACGGCTCCCCACGTCATGGCCTGGGTAGCCCGACAGCATTCATTGCTCCCTTCAGGAGGATTGACTGCCGTTGTTGCCCACTACTGCAGCAGTCCCTCCCCTGGTGTGGCATACTGATACCACACGGCCCCCAGTTAGGGCCTGGTTCTGTAGTAGGCATGGTTAGGCCTAGGTATCGGGTCATGACGGTCCCAGCTAAGTCCAGGTAGGCGTAGGAACCGTCGGTTCAGTTTAGGGTCCGGTAGGCCTCGTTTAGACCCCACCAGACCCAACTGCTAGTTGTTTAGGCCAGGTACCGGTCCATCGGTAGGCCCAGCCGGCGGTGCAGTTTTGGGCACCACTTTTCAGATTCAAATCGGATCTGAACCGTTGGGCCCGATCAACGGTCCAGACCCGAAGGCACTCAGTAGGACTGAGGCCAACCCAGCACTATATCAGCTGGGTACCAGCCTCAGTCGGTAGGTTAGTAGAGACAGGAGGTTGGTCTACGCGTTAGTCTTCAGGATTAGCGCAGCGCTTCAGCGTTAGCAGGATTAGCGCAGCGCGGCAGCGTTAGCATGAGCAGCGAGGAGAGAACGAGGACAGCGGCGAGGAGGAATCAGCGCAGCAGTTGGAACAGCGCCAGCCACTGGCCCAGCTCGCGGCCCAGCGCCAGCCTTCTGCAGCGCCATAGCTACCGGATCAGGTACCAGGGAGAAAGGCCCTTGCCTTCTCTCCCTCTTCCTCCTCCGCCACTCTTTCCCTCTCTCTCTCTCTCTCTCTCTCTCTCTCCTCCTACCTTCTAAGTCTAAGTCTACTCCTGGGTTCTCCTATGGGACTACTACAAATATGAAGGATGGTTACGAGTTCTGATGATATTGGAGACAGCGACATTGGGACTGTAGGTTGAGAACTACTCTTGGGATCTCATTTCATCTTCCTCTGAAGATGTACCTTGACACTGTGAGATCGATATCTGAGACACTGTGAGACTCTGTGTTCACGACATTTCGGATTTCGCTACTTCTGACATTTCCAGATACTATCTTTGGAAACATTGAGTTGACGTCATCTTCCCTCTCCTCCTCCCTTCGTTTCTCCTCCCTCCATTCATCTGTGTATGGGAATCGCCCCGGCCTTTTCTTCTATGTCCAAGGCCAGGCTTCACACCACCAATGTATGTTTGTGAGTGTTTCGTTGCAGTCTGAGTCAGGTCCGAGTCAATCCATGTATCTCAAGTCTTCCGCTGTATCTGTATATGTGTTAACTCTGTATTATCTGGTCGGTTCTGGGAATCTGCGCCATACTTATGACTGTGTCTCACGAGTATGCAACACCTAGCGACTACACCCATTGGAAGAAACAGGCACAAAAACAGATCAGCGTTATTCCCTCTCAGCACGCCCGTGAAATCCTTAATCCTAGGATATCCGTGGTGCCTATGTTTGGTAAGTTGATCTCCAATGGCATGGATTGACTGTCGTTGTTGCCCTCACCTTCACAGTCCCCCCTTCTATTGACCACCCCCCTTGGAAGGCACACGCACGAAGACAGACCAGTGTTTCCCTTCTCAGCATGAACGTGAGCGGCTGCCTGATTAAATCTTCAACCCTCGGATAACCTGGTTCCTTGGTTTTAGCAATTTGGCCTCCGACACCCTCAATCTGCGGGGTGCCCTGGGGGGGGTTGCTGCCTCGAGTATGCCTCCTCTTCCTCCCCGCTGCCTGTGACTGACCCACTGAGCTCCCTTCAGTGCCCAATGGATCTGTATCGTCTCAGCAGCCGTTGAACCTTCCCGGTCCGGGCTAGCTGCTCTCACCATCGAAGTTAAGTGATGCTCGTTAAAATTGGAACGATAGGGAGAAGATTAGCATGGTGCCTGCACAATGATGACATGCATGCCAGTAGCATGGTACAGGATTCAATTTTTTTTGTTCTATGCAAAATTGTGTCTTTGTTTCTGGATGCATTTGGACTGGGCTACTTTTCGGAACTCTCTCTGGTCTTTTCCCCTTCTTGCCCCCTCTTTTTTATCCCTTCGTTAGTACATCTGAAATTTCACAGTGTGCAGGTAAGCGAACTTTCCTTTGTGTCTTTCTGATTGTCTCTGTTTCACTTGCTTTTCTTGCTGTTAACTGTCAGTGGCGGATTGGAGTTGCTTGTCGGCCATGTGAAAGAGCATCAGGTGGAAGTTCCGCCGTCAGCCAATGGAAATGAGGTCAGTTTCAGTTTTAGAGGGTGGTCTACTGGGGGGAAGGCTTGCTGGGGAAGGGCAAGGAGAGATCTACCACCATTGTCATTGAAATTGGTACCAAAATTGGACCCATAGCTACCACCGAAATCCTGTTGCCATCTCGTACAATTGATGGCCAGGCCCCGCTAGTGTAATGTTTTGCTAATTTCCCATAAACCGGGTTTCTTTGGTGACCGGGCCCGTGCTTTCATTGCAAGTATAGCACTGGTTAGGCTTGACCTCTATTTAGTACATCAGAAGTTGCAAATGTAGTAATATGCGACTGTGACGTGCACTGCATCTGCGTGGGACTCGACCCTGCATGGAATCAAACTGATGATTATTGTTAGTGAAGCCCTATCAGTTGTGACATTGTTGCATGGTTGTCATAACTCTACCTGCCTGACCTAAGAAATGCATAACATGCTGGTAATCCCTGGCTATAGCAGCTGGATATCTTTAGCAATACAGCGGCAGTGTCATGCTGTCTTGCCCAAGGACAGGTCTATACCTGCGGAATTGACGAGGGTTCAGCATCGGGGTCTGTCATCCCCTGTGTGCTGTGATGGCCCCTTAGCAGTCCTCCAGGGGCGGCGTGGTTCCTGATAGGAGTCTCTTCAAAAAGGGCCCCTTCAGTGGCCTTTCTACGCTGTTTCCAGCGGTGGGGCTCGCGAGGGCTAAAACATTAATTCTCACTAGTTTAGGCATGTGTTTGACTTTTCTCAATCAGGGACCATGGCCAGGATGTATCCCGACGGTCGTCCAAAAGGGCATATCGGGATCTGTTACAAACTAACATTATCTGAGGGCAAGAAGGCAATTTGTCAAGCCGGTAAGTTGAGCTCGGTACAGCCGCAATTTATAGGCAATTCTGTGATTGTTTGATTTGACTTCGTTTGAGGAATAAAAACAATAGTGTTACGATCCTGGCCAATGTCGAAGTGCAGTTTCACAAGGAAGTACAAACCAGAGGTACACCATAGCCATAAGCTCCCTCTTCCTTCTCTTCAACCAGGCTGAGGCCATGGCGGACTACTAAGGGCCTAGCCCTGATGTGAAAAAGGCAATGCAAAACAGCTATGGCCGCTGCTTCTCAGGCTGCCATGCCTGACTCTGCCTTGAAGCATTCTTGGTGTGGCGCTACCCCAACTGGGGCCTTCCAGATGCAGCGCCTAACAAGGTGATGAAAATGGCATCCGCCATAGCCAGGTGAGTACCTCACCGCTCTCCTCCTTCGTAGTCCCCTTCTTTCTCCTCCTCAGGCTGGGCTGCTCGCCATAGCCAGGCAGAGCTCCCAGCTCCTTCCTCCTCCCAGCGCTGTACTGCTCAGCGCTTCTCTCTCCAGTGGCGCTCTGACGACCAGCGCCCGCTCAAGCAGCATGACGCCCAAACTTGCATACCGCAAATGAGGCTGAGCTCTCCTTCAGCCTGGAGATATAGCGGCCAACCTGCCTCTTGGGCGGTGACTTCCAGGCCGCGTGGCCTCCTCCCTTTTGGAGGGAAACATCATTGCAGGCTCTGATATCGTCCGCACAGGCCCTAGACTCGGGCTACTTGGACTGGTACCCGCCTAGACCTAGCCTACCGCTACGGGGCCTCTTAAAATACTAACTTTTTGAAGTTTTTGTATTCTTCTGCTCGGCCTACCGCTACCCAAGTGCTACCGGTGCCGACACTACGGTACTTGAGTGTGCCCTAAGGTACCTTTTCGGCTGCTTGAGTGTTTCTCCCCGCTGCAACCCTCGAAGTCGTGGCAGCAGGTAAGTGCTGGCTCCGCGGGCCTCCCAAACAAACAAGTGCCCTGGCAGGCCACACACACACGCAGACCGACAAGCACTCAGACAGGCACATGAACCAGCAAGCACGTACACACACAGACTTAGAAAACTCAGCATCTCAGCAAGGCATACATTCCAGTGGCAAAACACAGAAATCAGCAGTGTTCTCAGTCTGTGTTTTGGCAGGTCATTACAATGACCGTCAATTTAATCCAATCAGTACTGTAGGAAGGCCAGCAGGCCTGCCTGATCACTGTGGAACTGGCCCTGGAGGGCCCAGTGCCCCTTGACGATCAGACAGGGTGACCAGGCAAGAGAGATCACTCATGGTCCTCTTTATGCCCGAGCACTGCTGATGGTCATGGGGTCTGAATCTTCCTGCTGAGATTGCTGATCTGAGGTAGTGGCGATGACTCTTAAACCACCAGTACCTTCACTGTAGCCCTCCCAAACCTTTTTAGGTGTGTAAACTCTGGTCTGGTTTTAATGACATTCTCATCATTGTGGACTGCCTCACCAAGTACGACAGTTTTCTACCTTGCCAGTATCATGCCAAAGCCCTATGGTTGGTGGAAGTCTTCCACGCAGGTTGGATATGTGTTAAGGGTTTCGCTAAGGACATTGTCTGCAACCGTGATACCCAGTTTATGCCCGATTTTTTGGATGCACTTTTAAGATGCATAGGGACGTCCCTCAAGTCGACTTCAGCCCGTGACCTGCAAACCAATGGTCAAATGGAGAGAGCGCATCGAACCGCATAGGTTATTTCACACAGTCATCCAGTCGGAGCAAAGGGACTGCGTCAAGTGACGTTCAGACATTTAGTTGGCCTACTACACCTCTACTCACCCGGCCATCAGCATGTCCCCTTTCCAGCTCGAGGACTGCCAGCTTGCCGATTTCACTATGGATTCCCTCATCCCATGCACAACTGAGAGTGACACACCCGACAAGAGATACTTCTCAAGGCCTGGGACAAGATGCAGAAGACGCAGCAGCGGATGAGACAGCAGGCCAACAGGCAGTAATTGTCGTTCTCCTTCCAGGAAGGTGATCTAGTACGGGCGTCAGCTGCGGAATTCAGCCTTGAGCAGGATATCTCACGGCCCGTCATTTGTGATCGATGTACCACCCCACCTGCAAGTGCATCTGGTTTTCCACGCAGCCAAGCTCGCCCCTTTTCTTCCAGCAGAGCAGGACGACTTCCCTGGACGGCGCTAGCATGTACCTTGTTCCATGCATGGCTCTCAGGAGGTTCCTCACATTGTCATGAACCGTCAGTATGGGAACAAGCCCATGCAGTTCTTGGCACACGTCTCCTACATCAGCGAGCAGGTCGATCGTTGGCTGACCAATGTAGAACTTCGGACTACGGTGCCAGAGTCCTCACCGAGCACGAAAAGAAGCAACTGGCTCGCAAAGCATCGCAGGCTCTGCCCACCCGGCCTACTCGAGTCTGAGTACCCCCTTCAGATCGATAGCTTTGCCATTGCCGTAGCCCGACTTCTTAAACCACAAGTACTTTTCCCAGCCATTTTTCTACGACGTGGCAGTGCTCACACCACATCTGGCTGGATGTACTGACCTCCTGATTCGCAAGGAATATCTCCAGGTGAACTGGGCCATGCACGCTACAGGTTTTGCCTAGATGTTCTTGTTGCGAGCCGGTAGGCCGGTACATCCCGCCAGGTGCGCTGAAAGCACTGCCGCGTCATAGGAATATAGCTGGGAAAGCTATCGGTGGTTTAAGGGGATGGGGTATAGCATGCACAGGCTTGCTACACCCCTTCCGTCCTTAAACCACGATTACTTTTCCGAACTATTGATCTATGACACGGCAATGCTCACGCCGTGTCACGGGCTTAACCTTGATTGAAGAGCCCCCTGGCTGCACGGCCCTCAATTTGGGCAGCCTGAGGGCCTTGGTACGAGGTTCCTGGTGTCAGCTCTGACAGTGCCACGGCCCAGTAAGCCTCGGTGGTTGGCCTCTCGTATGATCAATATTGTTTCAGACTTTTCTTTTTGTCTGCCTGTTGGGACCAGTAGGGTATTGGCTCCCCGCGTTTTGGCCCATGTTTTGTCGGAATAGGCTTGTCTCCTGCTGTCTTGCTCATCTACTGCGAAGCTTTCACCGGATGAAGTCCACGCTCAACGAGTACCCCTTCAGGGGCCTTGTTGATGCAGTGCCAACCTTGGAGATGAAGACGCAAGTCCAACATAGCCAAAGGTGTCTTTTTGTCAATTCCCACCTCTTTCCTCTTTTGTCAACCTCTACAGCTCCATAGCTTGGCTAAAGGTCCATTGTTACATCTTCGACGCCACACGGGTCCTACCGGATCCGACATAGGGGTAGAGGGACACAGTAGGGCCAAAGGCCCGACCTTGGGGGTACTACAGGCCGTAAAGGCCTTACCTTGGACCAGACCCGACGGGCCGGCCCAAACGATTTTACCGTTTGGGCCTGGCGGCGCTATTGAGGCTGCCGCCCGCCGGTTGGGGCTGAACCGTCCATCTGGACGGTTCAGGGCACGGTCAGGCCTCGCAGCATAGAGGCCGACCTCTGCCCACCGGTACAAAAGTACCGGTCCAGCCTCAGTGAGGCTATCGACCTACCAGCATTCTACCGGTACGGTATGGTACAGCGCACATTAGCGCTGGCGCTATTCTTAGCGCAGGAGCGAGGAGCAGGCAGCAGTAGCGCAGCAGCGGCGAGCGGAGCAGCAGCAGGGCGACTGAGCCAGGTCGGCGGCCATCGCCGCCTGAGGTATCAGGGAGCCGGAGGTTCTCTCCTCCCTCCCATCGTCAGTCCCCTCTCTCTCTCTCTCCTCCTCGACTCTCATCTTCTTCTTCTCCTTCTCCTTCTTCTCTTCAGACTCCTTCTTCTTCTTCTTCTTCTTCTTCTTCTTCTTCTTCTTCTTCTTCTTCTTCTTCTTTTTCTTCTTCTTCTGCTTCTTCAGATTGGAGACCTATACTAGTGGACAGAGATCAGTGTTGGACTTCGGTGGTAATGAGACTGTGGTACTTACCGGATAGGAGACTCGGAGATTGTTGGGGTTGATACTTGGCGGCATCACAGTTCGGACACCGGTTACATTTGGACTCTGTATCTCCGACATTGGTGACTGATTGTCCTCGACATTTTGATCTTGTTGGATGACATTTTGGACTACCATATCGGTGACCTATCGGATTCTATCTCGGTGACCTACCGGTGCTGTCTACCTCCCCCACCTCCTTCGTCTCTCCTCCCACTTTTCGTCTGTGTATGGGTGTACGGGATCTGGGCATCGTCCATGCTTGGCCCAGACCCCACCATCTCACGATTGTATGTGTGTGGAGTGATTCTTGAGTCGGTCTATGTGAGTCAGTCCGTTTATCAGACTTCCGCTGCATATATGCTCATCCTATATTGGTTGATCTTTGGTTCTGCCCATACTCATTGAAGTATGTAACAGTTTTGGTATCGGAGCAGACCATTTCACGGATCTGCTCACCAGGTAAGTCTGATTAGGAAGTAGATTGTTGTTTCGATCATCCGAATCAGCTCTGAATTACTATCGAGTTCAAAGTTGCAATTTTTTTTTTCTTTTTCGGTATTCTATTTATTTCGGCATTGCCGTTTCAATTCGGTATTCGGACTTATAATTCGGATTTCTGTTTTCTCCCGGTATGCTGTTATTTGGGGTTCCGATTGAGTAATACTAATCCGATAATTTGTCAAGTTTTGGATTTCTGATTTTAAACGTATTAGGGTTGAACCAGTATCCTGTTTGAAATTCGGCATTCTGATTTCCATTCAGTTTTCCGTATTGCGGCATTCTGTTGTAAATCCTATAATTCGTTCTCTTTTTGTATTTCCGTTGTCTTTCAGTATTGGAAATTAGGGTTACGAAAATCTTTTGGGTTTTAGATCAACTTGGGGAATTCGAACGTTTTTTGGGACCGTAAATCCGGAAATTCCGCCGAAACGCGGAAAATTAGGGTTGGGACCGAAATTTTCGCGAATTTTTTTTTTTCGTTCCCCTTGTTTGAGAAATTCCGAAAACAGGTTTAGGCCTTTAAAAATCGGATTTCGACGGTGGAAATTCCTGAAAATTCACGTTTTTGGAAATTCGAGTGTTTTTCTCCTGATGTTGTCCGAATTTCTTTTGGCAAGCTCATCAGACTCTGACCCTCAGTATTGCAACTCCCGGACCAGAATTGATCTCAAGGATACCTAATCTTGATACACTTCAAATTCGTATTGATTATCTTTATGGCAAACATTGTTTTATTGATTATCATTAAGAAGTATTATTTCGTTATTTGTCATTAATTAAGCTTTATTGATTAAATAATTCGTTAATTTTATTTCTTATTACGAATTCTTGAATTGTTTACGGGATATTTATTTTTCTGCTTTGATTAGGTGTCTACAGTCCATCGGTGGGACAGGGCACTGCATGTGTATTGTTTGATTGTTCTACCCCTGTGCCCACTCTCTCTCGACCCTCCCCGTAATCTGTGACCACCGGGACTTCTCAACTACCACATCAGTTCAGACTGATGTCGATGGAACAGGACACCGGGGCACTGCCACGACGCAGTGCCAGGCTTGCAGTTCGTAGMCGCTCGGTGTTACCTCCACGAAACAAGGCTCAGCAACAACGMCTCAGCAAGCGGAAGACTTCAACRGCATYRAGTACAGCAATGACAGTACCAGTGACCACCGCGATTCTTCCCGCATGCCCGGTCCAAGGGGCCGGTGAGCCGTTGGCAGCTTACCTTCAGCGGGTACAGGCATTCACAGATGCCGTGGCTACCGCAAAGGCACAAGAGGAGGCAGCAGAAACTGAACGTCAGCGGCTGGCGAATGAGGCAACAGCCCAAGCTCAGCAGACTGCTGAGGCTGACGCAGCGGCACGAGACCGACGGAATGCCGCCAGCACGGAGTCCTTGATCGCTTGTGAGCATCAATGGACAACGATACTCCAAGGCGTGTTCTTTGTGCCTACGGAAACGCAGGCGGAGCCGACACAGGCGGAGGCAGAGAGAAGTAACCTGGCTACCGTGATGTTGAACGTAATGAGGGGAGTAATGTGGAACAACAAACTACTGCAGGCACACCTGCACGCGCAACGACAGCAAAGACAACAGTACCAGCAAGACCTGGCCGCTGTAACGGCTGCCGTCCGCGACGCAGCAACGCAGCAGCAGCAACAGCAACAGCTGTTAAACTCTACCATCACACGCATCAACGGCATTGAGGCCAACGCCTCAGCAGCGCCAGGCTGCACGACAGACGAGACGAAGCAGCTCAATGGGCGCATCGATCATGTCGTCAAACTCATCGGCGATACAGGTGTTTTCAATGAGCCAGACACGATCAGTAGCACGGTGGCCGCCATCAAGACGGACATCACCAAGCTGCAGACGAAACCGGACGCCGCTACGAAGACTTACAAAATGCCGCACTTCGACATCAGCAAGTTCGACGACTACAACAAGTCGGACGCCTTGACATGGTGGCAACGTTTCCTCACGGAAGCATCATGCCGCACTGTCCCGGCGGACGACATGATGAAGGCGCTCTATTTGTAACTGATTGGAGGAGCGCAGGCATGGATGAACCATCTGGCGGCTACCAACAAATGCACCATCGCCGAACTCCACACGCACATTACGTGGAAGGAGTTCGAGAAGCTATGGCTCACCCGGTTCATGGTTCGCAACATCGTGAAGGCAGCCATGAACGAGGTGTACGCCTGCTCTCAAGGTAGTATGCCAACTCGAGACTGGACAACTAAGTGGCAGAAGATAGTGACCACGCCAGGCTTCGATTTGTGTTTTACCAATCAATGATCTGAGTTCTTCTCGCGATCGTGCGCAGGACTGCGATCGGCACTCGGCAACGAGTACGATTACGATTCATTCCAGGCCATTCTGGATCGTGCAAACTTGGTCATCCAAACGGATGACAAGGCCGCAAACGAACGGCAGTCCCAGCCGCATTATGTGGCTAAGCATGGCTATCAACGTCCGACACATAACAATGCCGTGATTTCTGAAGAAACAGACGAACTCCACGCTGCAGCAGCATCCTCGAGTGATGGAGGAATTGTAGCAGCGCTCCCGCCGAAGCGTCCCAAGAGAGTTCGGAAGAACAAGGCGACATAAGAGACAACATCAACGGGAACTGGGCAGCAGCCATGGACGGCTTACAAGATAACCAAGGATGTCTATGACCTTCGTCAAAAGTATGGATACTGCCTTTGGTGCAACGGCGTCACTCATGTGACCGCACAATGCCCCGAAAAGGGCAAGGCACGCGTACCCCGTCCAGCAAACTCGGGAAACTGAGTTACGCAAGGAGAGGGGCGACGTCTCTCCTCACTCCGCCGGAACCGGTTGCCTTGCTAGCAATCGATGTCATTACTGGGGAGCATGCGTTAGTCGCTGATTCTCGTGCTACGTACGAGGATTATGCCGCCCAGCTGGTACCACCACTAGACCAGCCAAGCCACGTGCACTTAGATTGCGTATGCGCACAGCCTGTACACCGTCGGCAAGTGATCCGGTCAGTTCGCCACTGATTTCCGAGGACTCGACGGCGTGGTCAAGACTTGAGGAGCTTGACCCGCTCACGAGAGAGGACTTCGCTTGGATGCCTCTACCCTCGACCGGAACCTTGCCAAGGCCGCATTGCAACGCCTTGATGGCAACTCTACGCTCCTATTTGCACGCTACAGTACCAGCTCCATTGACGGACGACGGAGTAGCGGTTGTCGATCTCCGCTCCTATCTTGCGAAGATTGACCGCGAGTACGCCACCCAAAGGTACGCCGAAACCGACGCGCCTTTGCTCTATATCCGCATTCAGATCGGAAAGGCAACCTGCAGTGCCTTGATTGATTGCGGAGCGTCTCGCAACTTTATGAGCCAAGCCTTTATGGCCTGCGCAGGTCTTGGCCCGTGGGTTCGAAGGAAGACGCAACTACCCAAGTTACACTCGCGGACGGCCGCAMGCAAAAGTCAATTGACCGATGCGTCGATGGCGTTCCGGTATACTTTGCGCCACTTGCGTGCGAGCCGGTGTCTTTTGACATCCTCGACACCAAGTTCGACATGATTCTAGGCATGTCTTGGTTGCGTAGCGCCGATCATCCGGTGAACTTCCATGACCGAACCGTTCACATCCGTGATCGGAACGGAGTGTTAGTCCCATGTACGGTCGCGACCCCTCACACTTCGATTGCTTGTCACGTGGTTTCCGTTGCGAGAATTCGCGACGCCATTGCTCGGAATGACGTCGAGGAGATGGGCCTTGTATTCTTGCATGCCCTCCCCTCGCCGGACGGACCAGCC
>BFEA01000335.1:1251474-1263774 GCA_003427395.1 Chara braunii
ATTCTTGAGTCRGTCTATGTGAGTCAGTCCGTTTATCAGACTTCCGCTGCATATATGCTCATCCTATATTGGTTGATCTTTGGTTCTGCCCATACTCATTGAAGTATGTAACATCCATAGCCGAGAGGAGCTACTCTCACCTCTCCCTACTACACCTCCCTAGCCATGGAGGTCTTCACCTTCACCCTCCAGGAGCTGCGCCAACTTCTCCCTCTTGGCGGAGCAGCTGGACTCCCGGGTGAATGAGCGGATGGCTCACTGCACGGAATGATATACTCTTGCTACCCCAGCCTCCAGTCCCTCCTGGCCAGGTACTACCTCCTACCCTGGGGCACTAGGCCTATAAGAAGTTTGTGCCTTTCAGCAGGACAAATTCAAGCAGATTTTATTCCTAAACTAGTAGAGGCCGGGGTCCTTACAGTCTACCCGGAAAACAGAGGTACTACGATGACTACCAGCTTTGGTTACCTGTGTCCAGGGACTGGGGAATTCCAAGTGCATCAACACAAGCAAAACAACTGAGTGGCTACTAGACTAGCAGACCTACCTACCAACTTACCCATCCAACTTCCATCCTACCGATTGCCACCTATCCTAAGTGGATAGCAGCTCCCCTGAGGACAGCGGTGTGGAGACTTGACCCTCCTAACCCTACTAGACTTCACTTGGGCCTAGCGGATTTGCTGAAAAATCCTTATTGGGACTAGGCAAATTCTATTTCTACCCCTGTCTGTCCTGGCCTTCCAGCATTCCTTCTGGTGCACGGTGTCAGTCCTCTCCCTGTCGTTCTTCCTACGGGCTACTTTGTCCCTGTCCGAGGCACAGCCACTCATCACAGCCAATAAAGTTAGCACATGGACCCAGACTCGGACTCAGGCAAACACACAGCAGACATACGTTAGTGGTACACACAGCACACACATATTTAGAAAACACAGCGAAAAGACTCAAAATCAGACTTTTCAGAAACCAGATCGAAAGGCAGCATTTTCTCAGAAAAGTGCAGAATCTCTGACTACCATTTGTGCAGGTCACAACACCTTGCGGGTGCTAACTTGCTTAATTTGACTCTTATAGAGGAAACAGCAGGTCTCACGTAACGCCCCCACTCGAGACTCTGCCACCAGTGTTGGGAAAGGGCACACTGGGCCTGGGAAGGCCCGGAGCAAAAATTGAGCAGAAGGGGGGGGAAAACGGCCACACGGTTTCTCTTTTTGGGTTGGCTTTGGCTCTGCAGCCCAAGTGTCAGGCAGAAGTGGGGTGCAAGGCGTCCTGCCATGCGGGGATGGTGTGCACGCCAGGCTGTTGATGTGACACACCACGTGTGAGGAGTGGGGAGGTGGAGGAGGGAGAAGGAGGGAAGAGGAGGGAGGGAGATGGAAGGAGGAGGAGGGAGGGGGATGACAGGCGGAGGACGAGGGAGGATGATGGATGATAGAGGGGGGGGGAGGATGGAGGGAGGGAGGAGGACGACGATGACGATCGATGGAGGAGGAGGGCGGAGGATGGAGGGAGGAGGACAGTGATAATGGAGGGAGGAAGAAGGAGGAGGACGATGACGATTGATGGAGGAGGGGGGCAAAGGATGGAGGGAGGAGGACAGTGACAATGGAGGAAAGGAGGAGGGCAGAGGGAGGAAGGAGGAGAAGGCCTGAGGGAGGAGGAGGCTGGAGCGAGGAGGACAGCGACAGTGGAGCAAGGGAGGAGGATGGAGGGAGGAGGATGGAGGGAGGAAGATGGAGGACGATGACGATCGATGGAGGAGGGGGGCTGAGGGTGGAGGAGGCCGGAGGGACGAGGACAGCGACAATGGAGCAAAAGGGAGGAGGATGTAGGGCTGAGGATGAGGCAGGAGGGTGGAGGATGGAGGGAGGAAGATGAGGGAGGAGGACAGCGACACACATGATATAGACGGTGTGAGAACAGCCAAAGGAACGTGCGAGGAGGAGGACGGAAGACAACAACGACGATCGCGATGGGGGGAGAAGGGTGGAGGAGGGAGAAGGATGGAGGATGGAGGCGGAGGAGGGAGGAGGAGGGAAGATGGCAGAGGGGGAATGGAGGGAGGAGGAGGGGGTTTGGAGGGCAGAGGACAAGGGAGCAGGATGGAGGGAGGAGGATGAGCGAGAATGACAGTGACGGTGGAGGAAGGAAGGAGGACAACGATTACGATCATTGGAGGAGTAGGCCGAAGGGAGGGGGGCAGCAGCAATGGAGCAAGGGACATTCACCATCCTCCATGCCACAAGCCATGAGACCTCTTCTCTGAGGTGCTCCCTTTCCACCTCTGAACATTTTCCCCACCCTTTCCTGAAGTTTGCATCGCTTCTCCAAACCTCCTCCTGCTTTTGTTCAAGCCTGGCCATCTTCCAACCCCGCTCTACTTTTTCTCTGAGCCTTGCCTGTATGAACCCCCTTCCATCCGTTTTCCCTCACCATTTGCACGGTTCCCCCAACTTCTCCTCCCGAACCTTAGCATAACTGAACTTCTCCCAACCCTTCTTCCTCAAACCTGGCCATCTCCAGACATCTCCCAACCCTTCTCTGCACCCGCTTCCTTATCATCTGTGAACTTCCTCCCCAAATTCACCCACATGTTCTCCTAACGTTCTGCCTTACAATTTCTGAGCTTTCTCCCAGTCCTTTCCTGAAGCTCCCCTCGTGTCTCCAAACCACCTCCTGGTTCTTCACGCCTGGACATCCAAACCTTGTTCTACTGCATCTCCAAACCTTGCCATGAAAACCTCCTCCTAGTGCTTCTCTGTCCGCACTGCCTTACCATCTGCTAACTACCTCTTAAAGGGAGGGGGGGGGGGGGGGGGGGGAAGAGAGAGAGAGAGAGAGAGAGAGAGAGAGAGAGAGAGAGAGAGAGAGAGAGAGAGAGAGAGAGAGAGAGAGTGTGCATCTCTGCAGTGATCATTGAATCGCTTCAACAACCATCTGTCCGCACGGCACCCCGCCGTGCCTGCCACATGTCCTGGGCTCACGGGCGTAGAGAGAGACTGTGCATCTCTGCAGTGGTCACTGAATCGCTTCAACAACCATCTGTCCGCACGGCACCCCTCCGTGCCTGCCACATGTCCGCGGGCTCCCGGGCGTGGCTGCCGTTGGTTGGCTTGTTTCGTTTTACGATTATTCTGTTCAACGGATACAATGATATTGTGTTGAGTGTTATGTACCCGATTGAACTTCCATCCACAACGAATTCACACGTTCCCATACACGCATGCAATTGCAGAGTAGACTCGGACGAGGAAAATCCATACAAAACCGGAGAGAAGATATGCACAGCGGAAGCTCAAAATACACAGAGAATTGAGAAACGAATTTCAATTCTGCAATCCCTCGTCCTCCTCCAATCAATCCAGAGTACTTGTTCCAAGAATCACAACCGCGTTTACAACCCCGAACAGCCAGAAACAAGTGTTCAATGAAGTATGCAGAAGTCTTCTTCTTCCTCCTCGCCACCTCATACCCCTGGCTATGGTTGCCATAGCAGCAGCAACCCAACAGCTGTCACAACGTGCCAATCTGAACCAGCAGCCCTAATGATAACAGCGCCAGCTCAGCACCCGCACGGAAGTGCAGCGCTGGAAGTCGTGATGAAGAAGGAGACAACCGATCCAGCACTTCGAAGAAGACAAGGTTCCTCGAGAGTAGGAACAGCAGATATGGCTGCCAAGTGGAAGATGGCAGCACCCAAACCCAACACCACAGTCCTGTGGAAGCTCTCATGCAGAGCTGCGAAATAGCAGCAGTGCGATCTTCAACTTCGTTTCCCAACCCCAGCTATTGCTGGGCTGAAATGAAGAAGATGACCTCACCCAAAATAGAGCAGCAGCGCTCCAACAACGGACTGGCAGAGTTTCCCCAGCCAATGAAAACGTGAAAAGGCCCACACCAAATTTCCTACCCGCTACTTCTACCCTCTGCCCAGACCTATGACGGACTCCAAAGGCAACAACCCAATACTCATCTGCATCTAGATGGAAACAGGGGGAAAAGGGGACCTAGACCTATGACAAGGCAAAAGGAAAAGGCCGCATGGCCTAGGACTACCAAACAGAGACTGCTAGTGACTGACTCAGGGATCAAGTCCCATAGGGCACAGCACTCACAAACAAAACACACGAGTTACAGGTCACGGGATCAAGTCCCACAAGGCTCAAAACAAGAAAACAAACTACAAAGCCACACACTTAGCGTACATCCCCATTGGGAAACTGCGATTTATAGCATTCCTACCCTCCCGGGGAGCGAGGACCCACGAGCTACATAACCAACTACCAGCCATATTGGCGGAGAGGTATTAGCTAGAGGATCGCTAAACATCCATAGTGGTGGAGAACGCAAAGACCTCAGAATATCAGCGGGTCATGGTGAGATTATCAGGGTAGATTCATTAGTTGAATGAGAGGGTATTAGCCAGGTAATCAACTTCTAGGCAACCAATCAGCTTCTGAAATCTACGGGTTGTAGCTCAGACTATCAGCGAGTGTTGGCTAGCTGAATGCAAGGGTATTAGCCTGATAATCAGCTTATAGATAGCTAACAACATTGCAATCAGACTCGCTTTCTTTTCCCCTTCGCACTCATGCAAACAAATGGTGAGTCACACTGGCGCACAGCGCCCACTCAAAGCTCAAAGATATGGAAGTCGAAAACACAGTTCAGATACAAACTCGCTTTGACAGGCTATGGCGCATCAGCGCCTGTACATCCCAACTCTCGTCTCTCTGTCCAACACCATTGTTCGCACTCACTCAACGCTGGATCACCCTGGATATCCCGCACACATACGCACTCACAAACACACTACTACTAACACCAGCTATGGCCGCCGTGGCAGGCGGCTACTATTAACTATGGCACACTACTTCCACTTCGGGCAACTGCAGACCACCTCGCACAAGTCGCTGTGGCAGCGCTTCCGCATGGCTTACGCAGTAATGAATGAATGGCTGGACACTGCCTCTTGATTTATACTTCTGTTCGCTGCTGGTCTGCCCTTTTCCACCGGGCCCCTGGTGCACACGGTCCCACATGGTACTTGCTGACTGGACTAAGTGAGACTGGGACTGGGTACCGCTGACTCGGCACGGGTGGACTCACCACTTGCCCACTTGCCTCTGGTCTACTCTGGACAACGTTTGAAAGGCCACTTCCGGAAGTCTGTGGACTTGGCCTTTCGACACTGTAGCAGCTACGACCTTGACGTTTTGAAACACTACAGCTACGACCTCTGCTACAAACTTGACCCCAACGCGACAGACCTACGGTTCAAGACCTGACAGACACACTGGCCCACGATAGACAACAACTAACTCCTAAGACACAGGTTACGGGTTCAAACACACAGGGGTACTGTACACAGGGGAGCGAGGTCTAGGGATCGAGCCCCGGGATCTGCATCCGCTACTGCAAAGGTGAAAACCGTTTCACTCTCGCCGACCTAAATTCGAGGTCCTCCTAGAATAGCTCAGTCCAAGGCAGGACCTTTACCCTTCTTATCTCTTTCGTAGGCTCGGACTATGTCGGGAGCTGTTTCTAGAAGTTCAGTTCTTTACACCAGCCGTCGTCCTCCGGTTCCTAATAAGCAAATCGGACCTTATATTGTTTCTGGGGACGACCTCTACCTCCTGTTCGGAACACATCTTCACCTACAATGCCGTCAATGTTGTACCTTCCATCCATGCCCGGAGGGATCATGGATCTTCTTGATGGAAACTGTAGACTTGTGACACACGACAACAACTTTGACGCATGAAACACAGGGTAGGTGTGGAGGTGTGCTGGGATCTCTATCGTATAGGACGGCCCATCCTCTCCACCCATAACTGCTAGGACTGGCCACGGTCCTCTGTACGCTGGCAGTAGCTTCTGCGAAATGTTTTCCTCAGGAGCAAACTCTTTGGACTTGACCCAGACTAGGCTGCCTATTTGAAACTGCGACGGGCGACGGTGCTTGTTAGCATGTTCTATCATTCTATGCTGGGCCTTCCTGAGGTTCTCAACAACGGTAGCTAACTCCTCCTCGTGTTGTATTGCAAATTCCCTAGTACCGGGTGGTAGCCTATGAATTTGGGCCCGATTAAGTCCTTCAAACGGTCTGCGAGGTCTAAAGGACTTATGCAGCTCATTGGGAGTACGACAAGTGGCTAGGTGCACGCTGTTGTTATATGCATTGGCTACCTTGGGCAACATCTCATCCAGTTAACTTGATCTGGTCTAATATACATACGCAAAACTTGTTGCAGAATTTTGTTCATCTGCTCGGTATGACCGTTAGTCTTTGGGTGACGACTAGACAACATTATTAACAACTTTGACCCGTACACTTTCATTAATTTCTGTCAGTTCTGACTTGTAAACCGGGTATCCCTGTCACTAACTATGGACAATGGGATTCCGTGATCACTAACCCAAAAGTCAAAAAACTTCTGAATTACTAACTCTGTACGGGCTTCTGCGGGTAAGGGAACAAAAACAGCATATTTGCTAAATCTATCCACTATTACCACTAGGTAAACTACGACGAATCTATCTAACCAAGGCCTAAATACATCATTCATGCAACGCTGAAATGTGGCTGGCGCATTTGTCAGTCCAAAGGGCATCAAAATGAACTCAATAATGCCCATATCTAGTCAGGAAAGCAGTCTTATACTGGTCATCAGGATGAACATCTATCTGATGATATCCGGACTTCAGATCTATCTTTGAGAAATATCTGCAGCCCTGCACCCGATCCAGAAGATCGTCTACCGTAGGCAGCGGCTCAACATTCTTCATTGTAATTGCATTCAGACCCTTATAATCAATGCACATACGCAACTCTCCCTCCTTTTTGGGGACAAACAAAACTGGTGCTCCGAAAGGAGACGAACTGGGCCTAATCCAACCCTCTTCGAGAAGTTTGTCTAACTGTTTACATAACTCCTCTAATTCTCTTGGGGACATCCTGTAAACTGCACCCTTAGGAGTTCTACTGCCAGGCTCTATTTCGATTCGATGCTGGATTGGCCACGGTACTACCCCTGTTGGCGGATCCCCCAAATCTTTGAACTCGTCCAGCAACTTGGCAATAGCTGGGTCTATTGGCTTCTCTTTAGTAGGCTCAGTGACAGGCCTCACGTAAGCTACGAAGACCTGCTCTTCTAACTGCTCCTTCCTTACTAATCGCATGAACGAGGGAGCACCGGAACAACAATGTGCCAGGGGGTTATCTACTCCTGATACATGAAACAGGCGAGCAGTCTTAACTTCGCCTGATGGACTAGGGAGCCTACGCTCATGCTCTCTCAAATGGAGTGTGGCCCCTGCTGCCTCTCCCCAGTCCATACCTAGGACTATATTTCAAGGGAGGTTGTTCTCTACGAGGAGAGTCAGGGAATGGAGTACTTTCTCCACCTTGCCATCTTTCTGTACGCATAGATACACCTGGACTCCCTCGACATAATCCTCAACACACACCGTACGGTTGTTTGCAAGGATACTGACTATGGGGTCTTCCAACTTGTGGACTTTAAGACCTAGCCTCAACTTCTTTAGCGCTCTTCGGCTAATATAACTACGAGTAGCCCCTGAATCTATAAGGGCCCTTACTCGGCTCCTAAAATCTTCTAAGTCAACTAATACTAGCTGTCCTTTATTCTCCTTCTTCATCTTGGCCCAGGTCGGCATCCTCTCCCTCAATTCTTCTGCCAGACCTGTGAGGGAAGTGCCTAGAGAGACTCTAACACAGGCGTTCTCTGGACAGCCAACTAGGCACTGGCCTGCAACCTCTTCCATAGGCTCATGTGATGTGGGGGTTTCCTGGTGGTGCACGCACACTTCCCTACATGGCCTAATGGTAAGGGCAGTTGCAACCCCTACCGGCGGTTGCCTTTTGACCCCTGGGCAGCAAATCGGGCTTCCCTATACTTTGGAAAATATTTAATAATATGGGCAGGGTCACCGCAATAGATGCACTGCCACTGCTCCATTCGCTGTTGCCAAACTTTCTGGTCCAAGCCCAGATCTTCCCAAGGACGGCCTTGTGGCCAACGTGGGTGCCAACCTCCTCTCTGTTGAGGTGATCCTCCACCTCTACGCTGTGGTGATCAACTAGGCCCCGAACGATTTGGCGGGGGACCTTGACCCCTACCTCCCTCTTGGCGGTTCCTTTGGCCGCCAACCCCCTGTGCGCCCGGACCTCGACCACCCACAGCCCGACCCACTTGGGCCCGACCTCCTCTACTTTGCAGCCTCCCTCCAGCCGCGACAGCAGCGTAGGTCCTCCCTTGACCCACACTACTGTCTTCCTCTTCAAGCCCCCACTCTATCTGACTGTAGGGGACTTCGTCAGTACCACCCTCGTCTAAAGTAAGGATCAGGTGATCCTTCGCCCTGACCTGACCAGAGATGGTACAACCCTTCCACTTTTTCCCTTTATCTAAGTCCTTATGCTAGAAAGTGGACACTGGCATGGATTTGGCCTCAAACAAGACCACTTCCCTACTTAACGCATCGTACGTGATGGTGGCCTGTTGGGTTTTCTCAAAGAAATGCCCTCGTAAGGGCTCTGGCATGGCACGATAGAATAAGTTAACTAATTGGGTCTCAGTGACGCCGTGGTCTGGGACGACACTAAATCATCCATAACTGCTTTGAGTGCCCTTGCACTCTTCCACTGCCGCGAGTGGATTGTTTGCAGTTTATCAGAGGCCCCGACGCCTCGCGTGACGTCTGCAAATCTCTCCCTAAGGATAAGGAATTTGTGAAGAGGGGTGAGTTTAGAATACGCAACCATATTGTTTTCACAATCGGCTGCTCGCGCGAGGGACCTGGCGAAACTAGTCGCTTCGTCTTTTAAAGCATGGAAGGCTACGAGGACTTGTTCCTCAGGCGCAATCTGTTGGAGATACACGTAAGTGTTAATGCTAGCCTCCCAATTATCGAAGTTCTCGTCCTCCTTCTTGCCATAAGAATCAGGAAACTTAAGCTTAACAGGCTCTTTGCGAGGACGCCCTTCGATCTTTGCAGCGACCACTACCTTGGCGCCCTCGATGGCGTCTGCGCAGAATTTCTCTGCGCCCTCCTTCCACTTTCTAACCTCGGTCCCTACATGTGTCATTACATCTCGCGCGAATTCCTTGATACCGGACCGGATGGAGCGGAGGGCCATGTCTTGGCCCCTAACAGACTGATGATGCTTAGTCCAGGCCCTACCTAAGATCTCGATGCTACCAATGATCTTGTCCAACTTGGCCTGGATATCAGGTTGGGCCTCTACTTCCTGTTTGCAAGTCTGTAAACTTTCCACTTCCCTAGCCATCCGGTTGGCTTCCTCCGTCCTCCTCTTCTTCTCTCTTGTCAGGCGCAACTTCCAGTCCAACCTCGTCTCATTTTCTATTGCCTGGCGCTCTAGGGGATCACTCGTCAGTTCGATCTCCCTAATCGCCGTTTCCTTCTCCTCCTGAGGTATATATAGCATCACCTCCTCATCTTCTCCTAATGATAAATTAGCCACCCATTGAGATATCCTCTTCTCTACCCACGGGTCATCTTCCTTCGTGCCATTGCTTTTCTCCTCCTTCCCCCACTCTTCTTCTTCTGAGGGGCTCTTCTTCCGGCTCCTCCTCCTCTCTTCAATCTCTTCCTCTACTGCAGCCTTCATTCTCTCATCCTCCTCTTGTTGTAATCTTTGCATCTCCTCCTCTAGCTTCTTTTTCTTCGCCGCCTGCTCCTCGGCTATTATCTTCATCTTCGCCTGTCTAAGGAGCTCCTTCTTTTCCTTTCTCTCTCTTAGGATGGCGGCGGTTTGCTGCTCTTGAGCCTTGCTATAGGGGGTGGTGCTCTTCCCACTGCGAAGGTCAACCATGGTGATAGGTGCACAACCGGACAACAGTTCCAGACCTCACCACTTAGACCTGGGCACCTGATTGACTGGACCTAGGACTCAATCTAAGGACCACAAAATCCAAGTGGGATTCTGTCAACTAGGGTCTCTAGCCTAGACCTCCTCTAAGGCTGTCACTACAGGACTTATTGTTGATCAGGAGGCATTTAAGGAGATCCCCTGTAACTCCTCAGGAATTATTTAACGTCGCAGACAGGACGACGCGATCAGCAAGTCCTCTCAAGACTTAGACAGCCCGTTGTGCAGCCCACAGCTCGAATTTTGGGCCTACTGTGCCAAACCGAGCAGCCCGCCGGTCAGTACCGGTCCTTGCGAGGGTTCGTGTCCTCCGGGACAGTCGAGTTGTCAGACACGGTCTTTGGCCCTACTCAGCCCGTGTGGGTTTGGTCAACGAGGCCCTATCCTTCATACACGGAGTTCCTAGCACCTGGACAGAAGAGACTCAATGGAGAAAGAAGCGATAGACAGACTCAGCAAGTACCATAGGGTGAGTGCACATCCATAGGGCGAGGGGATAGACTGAGGGTTTGGCGAGAATATACCAACTCCAACTTGGTCAAAGTCGCGGTCAACATCCCTGGTCAACGCTGGTCAAACCAACTTCGGTCAATCCCTTGGTCCACACCTTGGTCAACCTTCAACTCGGCTATGGCTGCCGCCTTCTTCTTCCTCACCACCCTCACTTCTCTTTCCCCTTCCTTTCTTCCTCCTTGCTTCTTTCTCTCCTCACCCTGGCTATGTCTTCCTTCCTCTTCATCGTCCCTCCTTCCTCTTCCTCAACTATGGCTTCTTCTCACTTCTCGGTCTCTCCCTCCTTCTCTCTCATTCATCTTCTTTCCTCCTTTACTCGTCTTCTTTCTTCTCCTCCGTGTCCGAGCTCCGCGGCTATGGCCTTCTTCTTCTTTCTTGGACCGCACAACCAATCTTGTATCGCTCCTCTCTCTCTCTCTCTCTCTCTCTCTCTCTTTTCGTTGTTGTCTTCTTTGCAGGTACGCGACACCTTCCTCCACCAGCGCAGCTATGGCGGACTTATGGCTATGGCGCCCAACTCCAGCATACCGCGGACGACGACGGCGCGTGAGATAGGGGGTACCAGCTCCGACACCAATGCAATCAGACTCGCTTTCTTTTCCCCTTCTCACTCATGCAAACAGATGGTGAGTCACACTGGCGCACAGCGCCCACTCGAAGCTCAAAGATATGGAAGTCGAAAACACAGTTCAGATACAAACTCGCTTTAACAGGCTATGGCGCATCAGCGCCTGTACATCCCAACTCTCGTCTCTCTGTCCAACACTACTGTTCGCACTCACTCAACTCTGGATCACCCTGGATATCCCACATGCATACGCACTCACACACACACTACTACTAGCACCAGCTATGGCCGCCGTGGCAGCCGGCTACTACTAACTATGGCACACTATCCTCCTCACGGCCCACTTCCACTTCGAGCAACTGCAGACCACCTCGCACAAGTCGCTGTGGCAGCGCTTCCGCATGGCTTACGCAGCAATGAATGAATGGCTGGACGCTGCCTCTTGACTTATACTTCTGTTCGCTGCTGGTCTGCCCTTTTCCACTGGGCCCCTTGTGCACACGGTCCCACATGGTACTTGCTGACTGGACTAAGTGAGACTGGGATTGGGTACCGCTGACTCAGCATGTGTGGACTCACCACTTGCCCACTTGCCTCTGGTCTACTGTGGACAACGTTTGAAAGGCCACTTCCGGACCTTCCGGAAGTTTGCAGACTTGGCCTTTCAACACTGTAGCGGCTACGACCTTGACCTTTTGGAAACACTACAGCTACGACCTCTGCTACAAATTTGACCCCTACGCGACAGACCTACGGTTCAAGACCCGACAGACACAGTGGCCCACGACAGACAACAACTAACTCCTAAGACACAGGTTACGGGTTCAAACACACAGGGGTACTGTACATAGGGGAGCGAGGTCTAGGGATCGAGCCCTGGGATCTGCATCCGCTACTGCAAAGGTGAAAACCGTTTCAACATCCTGAAAATCAGATGATCGAGGTTTAGATTAACAGCATGGACCACCTAGTTGAATGCAAGGGTGTTAGCCTAGTAATCAACTTATGCTATAATCCATTAATTCTGAAAACCTGATTAATTTCTGTCAGGACTGGGTATCAGTTAGACTCCTCAACTCCTGATCTGTGCATTTGCAAGCGTGATACCCAGATTCTTCCCAAGAATAGGGTAGGATCTGACAAGATCTGTATATGGGGCTAAGCCTAACCATATTCAGCAATAACGCTTGTAGGGTAGGTCTATCTGAGTAGAGAGTTTAGTCACAAACTGATTTGACTCTGGCCAATCAGGCTGAGACATTACTAGGACAAAGCCAAGTGGTTAAAAGGAATCTGCTAA
>BFEA01000335.1:1305804-1322322 GCA_003427395.1 Chara braunii
CTCCTACTTCGTCCCTCCTCCCTCGTCTCTCCTACTCGTCCCTCCTACTTCGTCCCTCCTCCCTCGTCTCTCCTACTTCGTCCCTCCTCCCTCATCTCTCCTGCTCGTCCCTCCTACTTCGTCCCTTCTCCCTCGTCTCTCCTACTTCGTCCCTCCTCCCTCCGTTGTTCACTTCCCCCCCTCCCTCGTCTTTCCACCATCACTCGTCGGTCCATCTTCCACTTCCCTTTTTGATCGTCGGCAGGTCTTCCATCAAATCGCGGACTCGTTTTGTGTTCGAGTGAGCACCTTCACAGGGTGGTCGCTGGTGAAAAAGAAAATATTTTCTTTTTGTTTTTCAAATTTCGTTAACGTAATAAAATAATAGTATTACGGGCCGGATGTGGCTGCTACGGGGTTCCCCACAACACTGTAACGCAGTGTAATCATAGTACTAAGCACAATCATACTATAAGTCTGTAATGTTATATAAAGTTATAAAGTTATACAAACAATATGACTTATATCAACCAGCAGTAACTATTATTAAGTCCTGAACCCTGTGTATCACGTATATAAAAAATAAAAAACATATATACCAGGGCGCACCGTGCGCGGAAGTGCGCTCGGCACGCGCACGCCTCAGCGCACCAGCGCATGGCGCACCTGATAGTCGCGCACCGCACGGCGCATGGCGCACTGCGCACGGGTGCGCGCGCATCGCGCACAGGTATGCACATAGTCAAGCTGCGCACCGCGTAAGGCGCAGCGCACCGCATCGCGCACCGCACAAATGCGCCGCAAGTATGGGATTACTTCATTCATACATTACAAGACCTGCTTAACAACAGTGGCAGTCTTATACTTGAAGGGGACTTCCAACAGATCCTCTCGGCCAATTTTCAATCACATCATCTCGGCCCGCCTTCGGACTATCCTCAATGACACCATCTCGGCCCTCTGAACGGAGTTTCACACACACACATATATGCACTTGCTCGCGCGCAAGCATACGGGTTTATCACAAATGTATTCAGAAAACACAGCAAACAGACTCAGAAAAGGAATCTGCAGCAAACAGGCGCAGATTTGGAATCTTGAGCTAACAGATTAACGGGGCGCCGTTTTTTCCAAAAAGTTCAACAGAGTTCTTGGACTGCAACTGTGTAGGTCATTTCACGCAATGCAAAACAAGAATCAATGATTCTCAAAGAAAACACTTTGCAGTAAACGAAAGAAAAAGGTTTGGCGGTGTAACAGGACATCTCAAGTGAGCACTTTCCTGGACGCATCTGACCTCTTTTGCTGCCCGACGTTCCATAGGTGAGTTGAAAAAGTCCCGTAAGGACTTACCTGAACGCATGTGTCTCTTTTGACAGCCCGGCCTGGATGCACCTGACTGGAATTACGACCACAGGTAAGTTGAAAAAGTCCCAGTGTTAGTGTGGGCCTTGCTGCACTAATCACCAAATGTGCAAAATGAGAATGAATCTTTCACTAAAGCTGCGAAGCTGCGCTGCCGTAACCCTTTTCGTCTGTGAATTTGGTGAGTAGTGTGGGGAGGCCCTATGCCCAGGGAAAACAAATGGGCAAACTGAGCTCCTAGATGGCCACCGTGCCCTTTTCTCTTAGTAAGTAGTAGTGATAAATGCTGTTTTTTTCTCGGTGAGGACCTCTATGCTGCTCTGCTCTCCACTCTACTCTCTACTTTCTGCTCTGATGTGCTGTAGTGTACTCTTTACTCCAAACTCTACGCCACTCTCTATTCTCTACTTTGAACTCTCTATATTCTCTACTTCGAACTCTACGCCACTGTCTATTCTCAACTCTCGACCCTATGCTACTCTCTACTCTCTGCTCTCTCCTCTGCTCTCTGCCGTGCTCCCTACTCTCTGCACTCTGTTCTCCACGCTGCTCACTGCTCTCTACTGTGTTCTCTGCTCTGCTCTCCATGCTCTACTCTCTGCTCTACTCTACACTACTCCACGGTTCTCTATTCTACTCGCTCTACTCTACTCTCTACGTTACACTACACTCTACACTATATACTTTCTTCTCTACTCCATGCTACTCTCTACTCTCTACTCAACTCTACACTAAACTCTCTACTCTACACTACTCTGTACTCTCTGCACTACAGTACTATCTATTGTGCCACTCTCTCTACTCTACTCGACCTACTGTCTACTCTACTCTATTATGCTACTCTGTAGGATGGACTCTTCATCACTCGACACTGAACTCTTCTCGGCTTTACTCTATACTAGCTACTTTACACTGCTCTCAACTCTCTTCTCTACTGTCTTTTCTCTGCTCTACTGTACACGATATCTGCACTTAATACTCTCGCTACTCTCATCCACTCTACTCTCCACTCTATATTTACTCTCGAGTCTCTACTCTATTCCAGTCTATTCTACTCTCTGTTCTCTATTCCACTCTACTCCACGCTCTACTCTTCTCTACCCTGTACTCTACTCTCTACTCTCAGGTACTCTCTGTTGTCTACTCTCTACTCTACTATACTATCTACTCTACGCTACTCTACTCCACTATAGTCTACCCGGGCTATGTCTTTATTGGGGCGTACAGGGGGATAATTCTTCGTCTCAAAGACCTAAAGGCTAAAACACCACCGTTTCTCATCTCTGTTTGTTTTCAAACAACGGATCTTAGTTGTTGTTTATTTTACCTGCCAACCGCCCATTTTTCGGTTCTAGTGTTCACATCCTATTGGAGATTTAATACACACGAATGTAAAAATTTCATCAAAATCCCTTTGTAACACGGGTGGAGCCGCGCTGGCTACTCTAGTAATCGATAAATCTTTGTGCCTTTCAGGTCCTCCCGGAGAATTTTTCTCAAGAATTGAAACGACAATATTCGCTGATTTGGAAACTGACTCAGGTCAGGTTATGTCTCTATGCCATAACAAAACCTGGATGGAGAAACAATTAGCAAAGGATATATGCTTATGACTCTTACCTATGAAAGACTTTTAAAGTTTAAACCACAAGTACCTCCGAGCCTCTTTTTGCGGACGTGGATTTGCACTGTGCATCAAAAACAAGGGAAGTGACAGTGGTGCACTTTTTTTTTTTTCTGGCTGGCACCGCCAGCCATTTTGGTCCGGTAGTACTGCCGATCCGAAGATCCCGGATTGACACAATTTTGATTCTCAAGTTTGCCTGGACGAGGAGACACGGGTGGCTGAAGGCAAGGGATTCCATACAAGGACTATCAAAATTTGAACAGCTTTTGGAAGCAGGACATCAAAACACAGTAGAGTTAATTGTGAATGTTCAATGTATACCTTTTAGAGTCTTTAGACTGCAGAGAATTAGTAACAGAAGAATCTGGAATGCTTTTGGGCCCCGTATGGGGGTTTCAAATTTCAATGTAGTGCTTGGGCATCGATGGGCGTGATCCTCAAATGGAGCCACCTGGATGG
The DNA here is from genome assembly GCA_003427395.1 of Chara braunii. Lineage (NCBI taxonomy): Eukaryota > Viridiplantae > Streptophyta > Charophyceae > Charales > Characeae > Chara > Chara braunii. The sequence goes on from BFEA01000335.1 coordinate 1,309,235, forward strand.
GAGTTTGTTGATTCTGAACCAGTTCCGAAGCATGCTGAAACCTGACCCTTAGAATCATCTCCCTTTTGAACATGTTTTGGTTTTTCTTTTGAAATGTTATGGTCAATGCTGGATCAGCTCAACCATATCTCCATTGAGAAGAAGAAGAAGAAGAATAAGAGGTGTGGAAAGTGTGCAATGAATGTACGTCATTTTGATTCATAGATTGCAATTGATTAACATTCAAACTCTGGTGTATCATACCATCAAACCATTTTGATACTCCAGAGTCCAGACACACTTGAGCACATGTAAACTGCGGTAGGTGTTTTTGAACATCCTTTAATAACCACATTGGCGGCAAGACACAGGGTCTGCATCGTATTTAGCTGAATCACTACTCAGATTTTGAGCGCATATCCTGTGACGGGGCACGAGAAAAATAGAACACCAGTTGTGAGGGGCGTACTCTGTGGCATGCAGGTGTGCATTCCAGAGGATAGGAAAAAGAAAATGCGGAAGTGCGCCACGGGGATAAATTTTGACGATCGGACAGCGAAAAAGAAGAAAAATACTAGTGTGCCACGTGGAGAGTAATTGCATACACAATATTACAAACACTTGCGCTCTTTGTCTCTGTTCCTCTCTTCTTTCAGCAGCCCTTGGCCTTGGGCTGTGTGTGGACCCCTGCAGTTCAGACTCTGCCAATTGTCACTCACCAGGCATTGGTCGTTGCAACATCCGTACTTCTTGCAAGAACCGATGCAAGATAACAGTCAACAGTCTGGCCGTCCTTGGTCGTGAATCATGATGCATATTTTTTCTTTGTCACAATTTTGTTAATTAGGACATTAGAATTCACAGACCTCCCTGCCGATTCACCTCTCTGCATTGCTGTCTCCTTAGAGGTCGTCGTGGGGCTGACAGGGTTGGAGTCCCTGCCATGGTCGCACGGAGTCAAGTTTTCAGCTGCGAAACTTGTCAGGTCTATGTCCTGCGGTCCGACTGGGTCGAAGATTTACCCTCCAGATCCAGTCACCAGTAAATAATAGTGTGGGAAAAAGATGCTGTGGGGGTGTGTATCCTATGCTTGTTGGTTTGTGCTTTTTCGAGGTCTCATTCTTTTTGTAGCTCTGCTCAGTCACAACTGTAGTGTAAGCATTGAATGTCGCCTCTGCTTCATGTACTGTTGCCGCACTTCGCTCGTCTCGTTATGTTCTATTTTTTGTCCTCTTGCAGACGTCCAGGGGTCCTCGTTCTTATCAACGAATGCGATTGGGAAATTACAGGCCGACTGGATGCAGAGTTGGAGGAAGGTGACTCAGTTGTCTTCATTTCAACCCTTCATGGAGGGTAGAGGTCACCACCGTTAACCTGTTTTCGATCATGAAGAGACTACGGTGCCTAAGTGCCAGAAGTGGAGAAAAGGAAGGGGATGTGCATACATAACATTATGCAGACGTAAGCGAATCGCGAGTAGTCACGCGGAGCGCAGCGCATTGCGGTTCATTCCAGCCCTTCAAGGAGGCCAAGGGGAAAACCGCAGCGTCCACAGGAGAGAAAATTGATGAGGATAGTCTGAGTAGGTGTGTGTTGAGCACAACTCAATGGCTTCTCATTTCAACCCTTGGTGAGGGGCAAGCAGTGGAGGGATCACAGGAGAGACGAGTGAGGGCTAGCTCGAGTTGCATGGAGCGCGACTGGCTCCATGCTGTTCATTTCAAGGTCTAACCGTTCCTGGAGGCGGAGGGAGGTTCTGCATGACTGCAGAAGGTACAGTGCAATACCTTCAGGGAAGAGAAGTGAGTTATCGGTTCGCCCATCAAGATTGGGTGATTTATTTTGACTTCTCTTAGTCCATTTGACTTTTAAAGGGATGAGGACAAACGTCTTGCACTGCTTTCTCTGATTTGTGGAGAGAAAGATGACGAGTGCATACTTATAGTCTCTATCGGTGACTATACTCTTACTATGTATAGCAAGTGAACTTAGTGAAGTGAGATGGTTAGGAAAGTGAAGTTAGTAGATAAGTGACAGCCTAGTTGTGTAAAGCTAGCAGAGAAATATTTGAGTAATGTGGACTACTAGAAGGTTGTGCAAAGCGCCGACAGAGCGCAGCCTTCTGGACCCAGTGTGAGGGATGAATGGAAGGCTACTCGACTAAACCTTTTTTTTTGGGAAAGTGGCACGCAAGGTCCCCTATGATATAGACTCACCAAGGTTAATTGCCGGACTTTCATATGTTTGTGGACGTGATGGGATTTGCCACATTTTCGTGTGGATGTGGATGTGAGCTGACAATCTTTTTTTTTCCCTCTTTTTTTAAAAAGGAACTACCCTATATTCTTCTCTCATTATATCTCCCACTACCTACCTATCTACCTACCTTTTAGTCCAGTTCTCGCGTTTTTTTCTGCCTAATCTGGGTCTGTCGCCTTTAGGTTGACCCTCAACTCTGCTCTGTGCGGGGAGAAGTACCCCGGCCCCTAGCCCCTGGCACGGGATGGAAGGCCCGAATAACTTTACCACCACGAGCTTGGGGGGGGGGGGGGGGAGAGGATGGGGCAGCCATCTATCTCCGCTGATGAACCCAAAGTGTGCCACAGGGGGCCCCGCGGGGAGTCCAATGGGTGCCGCGGGGAATCGAACCCACGGCCTCCCGAATGCCACTTACGTGTTCTATCAACTGAGCTAGGCCGGCTGGCCCCATCTGAGCCGACAATCTATTCGAACCTATTTTGCTAAACCTCTCTTTTGTGCTGCCCTCAACTTCCTGAACCTCGGGAGGTTAGGCAAACTGCTCAAATCCGAGGTTGATGGGCATCCACTTCTGCAGAGATCTTGATCCAGGGAAAGACATCGGCGAAACCAACTTTTCTGTGCCACTGCAGGTGCCATCACTAGCGCATCTTGCAGCTTCTCTGTGCACAGTTGTGGACCGTGTGGAAGTAGTACGATATAGTGGTGGTCTAGAGAAAACAAGAAAAGCCACGCTCCGCTCCCCCGGGCAAGGTATGACGTCTAGATTCTAGAATGATTATTTGCAGGATGTTGTCCACTCCTCTTGCAACTGTTTTTATTTTTATTTTTATGACCACTAGTTTATATGGTAACTCGCTTAGCTGCCTCGTGGATGTATCCGAAAAATAATCAGAACCTGGGAAAAAGTGAGGCTCTCAAATCTCATTTTGTTTACTTCTGCAATCCTGCAAGGAGTGCCAAAAAGCATGGTTCCCACCCGGAACGGATGTGTACCAGGAATTTCATAACCTCAGCCAAAAGCTGTCTATGGCAGCGCTGCACAGCATTCGCTGTTTGAAAGCCGAAACTGGGGAAAATATTCAATTGAACCAGGGCTGGGCCAGCAACCGGCCGGTTCAGCTTGCCCGGTTGAACCAGAACCGGAACCGGACCAGCCCCGGGGGGGTGAACCGGGAAACCGGTTTTCAAAAAATAAAGCCCAATTCTCTTTTTTTTTTTTTTTTTTTTTGGCGGATTCTGACTGCGCTCTGCAAGAGCTGTCGAAATCCGTAATAAAATTATTAAGGTCCAATTTTTTTGGGGGGGTGCCCCAGGGGTAGGTGGGGATATTATTGGAATATTCACGGAGGTGTGACTTTCAGGGGGAGGGGTCGAGTAAGCAATATTACTTATCCGACCCCCCATGGCCCACGGACTTCAATTCAGTAGCAGAAGGCACTCTGGACTATGCCAACGGCCGTCGGAATCCTGCAGCCTGAATGAGATGCAATAGAAGTGGATCTTTGCCAAAACTTATACGTTTTCCAGAGTATAGCTCGACGGCCAAAAAGTTATGGGTGCAGGTTTCAGCTCGTGCAGGCAGAGGGTTTTCTATTTGTCTTTTTTGTTTTAAATACAGAACGTTTTCTGTTGTTTTTTGTTTTAGAATTTAAACAGAGTCCTCAGTCCGAAAGTATCTCGCCTGCTAGTCTGTCCAGATACATGTAGTGGAGCCACGTGCATTCTAGATAGATTGACAGAAAAATATAGCTTAGGTCTGTTCTTGGGCTTGCACCTCAGACAGAGCCGAAACCCAAACCCATAACTCTTTCCCCAGAGCTTAGTGATGTTGCAGAAGCATATAACCTCAGGAGAGCCACTGCTCTTCCATAGTAATTCCTTCGTGGCTGAGGATGGACGAGTATGTCATGCCAATGGTAACTGGTCCGTGGTCTGTCGGACCACACTATGCCAAATCAAAATGTGGGGCCTGGTGGCCCCCCAATTTTTGAGAAAACGCGCACGACGGTCGTTTGCCGCTGATCTGCAAAGATAAGCGGCGGAGATTCTCCGCTCGTTGTTTCCTAGAAGTGGAGCCCAAAAAGCCCCTTTTTTTTTTTTTGGGAGCTCGCGGCCTCGTGGGGGCTGGGCAGTCGTGGGGATACCTGTCACTGCCCGGTACCCCCCGTCCAGCCTAATAAGCTGGATTCAACCGGGGGTCTGCCGGGCCGGTCGACCGGCCGGTCCGACCGGCAGGCTCCCGGGTGGGGAAGGGGCCCCCGGTCCGACCGGGGACCAGCCCTGAATTGAACATAATTTTGGCGAATTTATACAGATCATCTGATCGTCTATATTTGTAGACACCCTGGGCATGTTAGATCCTGGAGGGACCAATTCAAATCCTGGGATTTTGGGCCTGATATTGCGGTACTACCAAGCTCCCTGGAAACAGGACAGCTGACAAATGTTCGTCCCTTTTTTCCCCCGGATCTTGCATGGTTATTTTGTGCATGTCAAATTGAGCACAAACGGGAGGTTGTTTCTGAAAACCGTATCTGGCATTCAGGGAGGGGTGTCAGGGGTTAATATTGGGTTATAGATAGGACTCACAGGGGGGGTTCGCGCGGGCAAGTGCAACTAATTCTAACTAATGTGAGCAACGGTGAACCGAGCCCCAAGTTTTCAGGGTTTTCTTATGGTCCTTTTAACACAGCTTTTACGCCTTTTGAACCAAACTTGTCACCAATTTATAGAGTGAAGACGAAAAACAACAAAACAAAAAGGTAAAAAAAAAAAAAAAAAAGACCTAAGGAGCTTAAAACCGTAAGGCGAACATGTGCTTCAGATGCCTTTCATGCAAAATCCACCCTTCCTTTACAGTTTTTCGTGATTTTCAGGGTTTTCAAGGCTTGCCAAAACAGTCATCCCCAAGGCTCCAACAGACACCAAACTTGGCACACAGTGCCACACACAAACCTTGACCAAAATAAATCAGGAGCAAAAAAAAAGTTTCAAAAACTGATCTGGCTTTTCTTAGGGAAAAAAAAAATTAATAATAATAATAATAAGAAAAGACGAAAAAAAAAACAAAAACCTAAGGAGCCTAAAACCGTAAGGCAAAAATGTGTTTTCTGAGTTCTCAACCTTTTCATGGATAATTTACCCTTCACAGTTTTTCAGGATTTTCAGGGGTTTCAGGGCTTGCCAAAACAGTAATCTGGAAGGTTCCAACAAAGACGGAACTTGGCAAACACAGACTTTGACCAAGATAAAATGGCAAAAAAAAAAAAACCGAAAAATAAATCACCAAATGTCCCTTTTTTGCAATCAACCTCCCAAAAATAAACCCCAAATTCAACATTCAACGGCAGAATGTTCACTCAAGAGTCCATGCGAAGGCAACAGATGAAATCAGAATCAGCGCAATTGAGAAACTTCAAACTATCATCATATTATACAATGAAAAAGCTCAGGTTTCCAACAGCTTTGCCGCGTTCATCCAACAACCCCCTTATGGTAAGTACCCCACTCCCTCCCCCCGCCTGCTGTGACTCCCTCCCTCTCTCTCTCTCTCTCTCTCTCTCTCTCTCTCTCTCTCTCTCTCTCTCTCTTAACTTGTACTCTCTCTCTCTCTCTCTCTCTCTCTCTCTCTCTCTCTCTCTCTCTCTCTCTCTCTTAACTTGTACCACTCGACCTTACTGGCTTCAAACTTGTATCGCTCTGCATCACTCTGCTTCTCTCCTACCTAGATTGCCTCCCTGAATCCACCCATGACGGTTCCGCGTCACTTCGACTTTCGACCTCACGGCCATGGCCACCTTCTCTCTCCCACCTTCTCTCTCCTACCTAACCGTAGCTATGGTTAAGGAGCCATCTTCTTCCCCCTGGTGCCGGTCTTCCCCAAGTTGTACCATTGCACAAGCAACCGGCAGCATTTCTGCAACTCGGAGATGAACAACTGGCGAGCGCTGTCACTGTAGCAGCAATAAATAGCATTTTTGACTGGTGTTTGCCTGCTCCGGTTGAAGTTGCACCATTGCACAGAGCGAATGAACAACTGGCCAGCGCTGTCACGGTAGCAGCTATGAATAGCACTTCTGGCTGCTGTTTGCCTGCTTCGGACTGGTACGGGTCATGTGCGGCCTGTTGGCCGCATGTTTGGGCTCTGGGAAATCTCTGGATTTCCGTGGGACGCTGCTGAAAATTTGGACTTTGGGATTGACTTTTCTTGTCGGGTACCTATAGACTTCTACCGACCGACCTGTGACGCTTGGGTTACCGACTTACCGGAACTACGACGCTTCGGCCGTCGGACCGTATGAGACCCCTACAGCCTTGGGACTCGACCTAATGGGACCTTGTGGGACCGGGACAATTTGGGGGGCTGCACCCAAGTGGGACTCTAGGACTGGGACTCGGGCGTGAAATCGTTTTCACTCTTGCTGGCCTAATTTCGAGGTCCTCGGAGAAAGATGCTGCTATCTTGACCATTCGATAATGCTGATACTCTTCCCAGCCCGTTCATATTACTCAATAATAAGAGACTCCGTTCCGTTAGGTGATCTTTCCCTTAGGTTTTCCCTAGTGTAGCAGCTATAGTCTTCAGGTTCTTGATATCCAAATCTAACCTTGTACTGACGCCATGGTCTGCCCCTCGTACCTGACGTATAGACATCTTCATCGAGAATGTGGTGGATGTCCCATCTTCCATCCATATCAGGCGGAGTTATCGATCTGCGTGAAGGGAGCTGATTGTTCACTACGCATGGGAGCAACTTAGAACCATGGAAAACTAGGTAAGTATGCAGATTTGCCGGTGTATCTGTAGTTTATGAAGGACCACCGTAGCAGCTTCTGAGAGACTCCTTCCCCTAGGAGGAGGAACTCTTTGGACTCGACCCAGACGAGGTCTCCAACAAAGCGAGATGGTCTGCGGTGCTTGTTCGCCTGCTGTACCATCTGATGCTGGGCCTTCGGAATGTTCTCAGTAACTTTTTGCAGATCCTTCCCATACTGTACTGTAACCTCTCTGGTGCCTGGTGAATCTGATCGGGATTCTCGTAGTCTACGGGTCGTCTAGGTCACCGAGTGGTTATAGGCACTTGGTACCTTAGCTAGATGCTTGTCCCAATCGATCTGATCTCATCTAATGTACATGTGTAGCATTTGCTGTAGCAACTTTTTCATCTGTTCAGTCTGACCGTCAGTCTCCGGGTGCCTTCCTGAGGACATATGTTAGCTTCGACCCGTGGACTTCCATGAGCTGTTGCTAGGGGGCTCGCCCCTCTGCCGCTGACTATCATAAGCGGATGCCAATAGTCCTTCACCCAATTGTTGAAGAACTCCCGAATAACTAGATCTGTCTTCGCTTCGGGTGGCATCGGAGTAAAAACGGCAAATGTACTAAATCTGTGTACAGCTACCATAACCTGACTGTTCCCAGTTCGACTCTTAACCTTCTTCGTGTCCATGAAGTCTATTATGGAGACCGAGTCTCCGGGGCCTGGTGATGCTATGGGCAACGGTTTTAGCAGTCTGAGCAGGGGCTGCGTGGGACTTGTTTCGCTGACAGGCTTTGCACAGCCCTGAACATACATGATGCAGTCATGGTTCATGCTTATCCACATATACAATTGCAGGAGGTTAGCATAAGTCTTCCTCCACCCAAATGACCCTCAGAGTAGTGACATTCTCCCAGGATCACAGTGCGAACTCCCTCATCCCTTGGGATGCACAAGCGGTCATCTACGTCCAATTTCTGGAACAGTCATCCGTCAGCCATACAGTATTCTGGGACTCCATGTGGGGATTCTCTTACCTTTCGTATATGATCTCACGAAGATGCCAATCATTCAGGGATGCGTCCCCTCCAGATTGTGCCAGAAGAAAGTCAAATCTCAAGGAACAGTCGTCCATCAGCCATACAGTATTCTGGGACGTCATGTGTGGGGATTCTCTTACCTTTCGTATATGATCTCACGAAGATGCCGATCGTTCAGGTATGCGTCCCCTCCAGATTGTGCCAGAAGAAAGTCCAATCTCAAGGTAGAGGGCCCGCTGACTCCTCACCACGAGAGGACTTTCAAGATGGAACCCCCTTTTCCTCACGGTAGGAAGCAGTGAAGACAGTCGATGAGGTAGGAGACGACGTACCTCGATAGCTGCCCTCAACCACAGATTTCTCACCATCAGTGAAGACATGAATTTCGTTGACCGGCGGATAGCATTGGAACCACAAACATTATGATGGAAGTGCCTCCGGTGCTGAATGCCATGCCATCTCGCTCACATCGTCAAGCGCATGCACCCATTATTTTTCCAATAAGCCTCCGGGGCATCGTCCCTCTAGGGACGAACAACATCACCCAACAGCACAATTGCACTTACACTGCTTGAACTCCCGAGCACCATAGAAGACAAACAGCGCTGGAGCCCTCTCAGGCATAATTTAATTGATTTTTCGCGCCTAATTCACCGCCTACGTGCCCTTTACGCCTAGTCATTCCGAATAACACTTGCCCCCCAAGGAGGAAGCCTGCAAACCAGCTTTGATACAGAATCGTAAGGAAAATGAGCAGAGCGAATGACAGAAACCAAATTGCATCATCCCACAGAAGTCCAGATAGTCATGAGCGCGAACTGGAAGCAGATTGCACACGAGTTACACCAAATAAGAGCAAAGCATGAAGACAATTGACAATGAGAGCCCACTCCTCGCCTCGATGTCCCCAATGCCGCTCTCCTCTATGGTGCTCGGCACCCAAACTACAAACAGACAGCACCTATTCTCTAGAGTTTACGATGAGGACAACAGGTCGTCATGACGATCAGTAGCCCGATGACGAATGAAGACTTTTGACTCTGGCAACCCGCTGATCATCACCAGGTAAGCTCTCATGTGCCTGCTCTATCCTTCTTCCACCCCACGTCGTCTCTAACCGAAGGACCACCGCTTTGGTCTCTCTGACCGTGGCACAGGCAGCCTGGCTATCGCTGCCTTGCGTACCAGCTGTGCACTCGCAGCTTCTTCCTCGCGCCCTGCCAGCGCCCTTCCACTCAGCCGACCAGCGCTCTGGCAGCACTGCCGCCGTCCAGCCAGCCAGCATGAATGAGAAGTGAGTGTCCTCACTTCCTCGGCCTATGCTCTGGTAGCTGCGTCCAGGGCCCTTCCAGAATGTACCTGGGCCCAGCTGTAAGTGCCCTGGGTCTCAGCATCTTTGCATGGCCTCAGCATCTTCGATCGATCGTGCCCACTGGTCGGTCGGAGATGCTGCATACCAACCCACGAGGCCGTGCCTGCTCATATCGGCCTCATTTTTAGGCCTTGTCAAATTTTCAGGGGCCCGCCTTCACTTAGGGCGGGTGCAGAAAGTTTCCAGCGGGTGCAGGCCCTTTCCATCCTTGGCCAAGGGGCTTACACCTCACAAATTATTTTCCTGTTTTTATTTTGGACTCGACCTGCCTGGCACCTTGACCGGGACCTCGCCTGTCCTGACCCGGGTGTCTGCCTGTGCTGACCGTGCCAGACCAGCCGGGGTGGCCTGAGGCAGCAGAAGAGACCCATCTCATCGCCCAGTCTAGGAGGTAATTCTTTATCATATGTGAATAGCACTGAATACCTTGTTTATGCAGATGAGGTACACTCCTCCCTTGCATGCCAAGAGTGGCTCTGGCCGAGGGGCTTACGCCCCACAAATTATTTTACTGTTTTTATTTTCTGCTGGAGCTGCCTGGCACCTTGAACGGGACCTTGCCTGTCCTGACCCGGGTGTTTGCCTGTGCTGACCGGGCCAGACCACCCGGGGTGGCCTGAGGCAGCCGAAGAGACCCATCTCGTCGGCCAGTCTAGGAGGTTATGTTTCCCGATTGAAAGATAATCTTTCTTTATGATATGCGAATACCTTGTTTATGCAGACTAGGTACACTCCTCCCTTGCATGCCAAGAGTGCGCCCCCCGCCCCCCTTTCCCCCCCCCCACGAGGAGGTGAAAAAGTAACTGCAGTTATCTGAAAAGAACTACACCATAGTGAATGGCTTTGTAAAAAAGTTCCTCCTGTCTGTACTGCCTCTCCCAGTGGAAAGCTAAGCTTTGGCTGGCGCAGTGCTTAGAAAATTCAAAATCTGACCTGTGGCTAGTCGTCCCCTGACATGTGCACTCTGGATTTGCTATAAGCATGGGGGAAGGCTATGGGGTACGCGCCCGGGTACCGTAGACAACATCTGATACGGAAAGCCAATACAATACTTATTTTGGGCGGTTGGCCAGAATGCAGATTGAAAGACAACGCTTACGCAAACACAGTAACTGTTGGTTATGGGATTTTGTGTGGGGTAACTTCTTTTTCACTTATCTAAGTCTTCTGATTCACAATCAATGGATGTTAACATTTTTTTTTTATTCTTCGGGGAAAGGATGCAGGGAAATTCTTGATGACACCTCCAAAGCATTGGTCATTCCTGTGTGTGCCTGATATTTGCATACACTGGCTCTGGCAACATCGGATCTAACTGTCCCTTTTTTCTTTGTTTTTGCAGAGTAAACATTTGCGCGTGAATGCATGAAGACAACTTATCATTGGTGAAGGAAAGGACCAACTAGAGAGAGAGAGAGAGAGAGAGAGAGAGAGAGAGAGAGAGAGAGAGAGAGAGAGAGAGAGAGAGAGAGAGAGAGAGAGAGAGAGAGTTGTGCAGGTGTGGGAGTGTGCAATGGATTGCCATAATGATCATAGATTATCATCATATGTTGGTTGGTCTGCTGGTGGTCTTTTTGCATCCGTGCCCTCCAGTCCTGTGACAAATTAAGATATCGGCAGGTGTCCTCCTTTGGGCGACGGAAAGGATCATATCCACCTGCAAAGCAACCCTGTTAAAAGCGAAACTTAGCTGACGAGACCTGGTCACAAACGGGCTCTTATAATGTCTTACACTTGCTCTGTCAGGACCAGAATCACCAGATTCACATCTGTGAGAAAGTACGTCTGACTGTCTCTGACATGATTCACAGCTGCGGGACAGGTATATATGCTTGGTGGTAGCTCTGACTCTCCCAGATTTCGCAGCTTCGAAAAGGTTGAGAATCTTGAGAATCTTGAGAATCTTGAGAATCTTGAGATTGTTTACCAGCTCTGTTTTTTTATTTACTTTTCGCAAGTTTTCTGGAGGAATACCTGACACACTTTGGTGATCGAGTAACCAACACGCGACTTTGACGAGGTCTAGAGACTCTTAAGTTTTCAAAAAAGAAAAATTGCAAATCCAAAAACAAAATGCCAGGGGCGACTCTTCACCAGGTGTGTGCGTTCCTCAACGTTGGGCAGACTTTCGTGGGTACTCAGAATGTGCCACAGAATCAGGGGTCCGCAAAAGACGAGGCATGGAAAGTCAACGTCCGGATCCAGGGTTGTAACCTTGAGCAGGGCTACTTATGTGGCAGCATGGAAGCACTGAACGTGCAGTCGACGGAGTCGTCGGTGGTGACATTTTGGGAAGGGGAGATTGTCGACAACAAGAATCACACATTCTTCACGGGGCAGTGGAACGCAACGAAGGACAATGATCTCAAGCATTGGGCGAAATTCGCATCCTTCGCACCGATCATGGCAGAAGTGGAACGAGACGGAGGGCTCAGTGTGGATTTAGCCAATTATGATCACATGTTTATGCGCTGGAAAGAGCAATTCTTTGTGAATGTCAATCCTGATTGTGGACTGACAATTGCTGGCTTCTACTACGTTTGTTTCTCGCGAAGGGATGGCACCATTCAAGGGTTCTATTACGATCCTCACAGTACTCCTTTTCAGAAATTGGAGTTGAAGCCAGCCCTCGAGGGGCAACAGGGCCACAGCCTCGGAATTTATCAGTTCCGATGATAGATATGTTTCGTATCCAGCAGACTGTGTAATCTTTGACAGCGGTATCTTTTCTGGATCTTGTGAGTTTCTTGGACTAAATCCGACATGTGACCCACCCATACCCCCCTCCTCCCCTCTGCACACACACACACACACACACACACACACACACACACATGCACGCCCTCCCTCCCCCAACACACGCACACGCACACACACGCACACACACTCACATACACCCACACGCGTGTGTGACCGACTGAGGCCAACTGTGTGCAGAGTCTGTAGACGTGCTGGATTCGTCACAGCCACGGGTAACAGGGATAGGTTCCTTTTGCCATTTTTCTTTTTTTTCTTTTCTGTTTTCTTTTCTTTAAGAAGGAGAAAAAGAACTACACTATATTCTTCTCTCAAAGTCTTTCGCTTTTCGCTACCTACCTACCCCGAAGGCTATATAGTGGGGACCCCTGCAAGCATAGCTGCCTCTCATGCTGAAGGGGACATTGCATGTTGCCCCTTGCCCTAGTGTTCAAGGGTGCATGCATATTGCCCCTTGTCCTAGTGGTTAAGGGTGCAGGGTTGGGGACGCTGGTGAGGGTCCGGCTAAATGGAAGACCGAGCATTTCGCCAACAACTGCATCTCCCTTGTTTTGAACTCCTTTGATTTTTTTTTTTTTTTTTTTTTTTTTTTGGTTGTAGGTTTTTGAAGGAGTGCAGGACTTGCTACACCATGAGTGCTTTTTCCCAGGTGGAGGATCCAACCATGATGGGAATGTTGAGGTGTCTAGTTAGTTATTAGTTTCTTAGCATCTGTCAAAATTCCATTCGAGTACCGTTTTCCGAAAGAAGGGAGTAAAGGCTGCTTTTTTAGTTGCAGCTTTATAGCCGTGTTTCTGCTTCAGGCTCTAGCCGCTTAGGAGTGAAGCACATCACACACTTCCTGTACCCCCATGAACAGTTGCCATTTTGGCATTGAAATGAGGAGGAAATGTGCTAGTGATGCCTGCTCTTACCAGC
>BFEA01000335.1:1322406-1342502 GCA_003427395.1 Chara braunii
AAAAAAAAAAAAGAAAAAAAAAAGAGGAGGAAATCATGAGCATATTGAGTAGATTGGAAAGCTGATATTGTGCGTTCAGAACATGTCTAAAACAATACCGTACCTTATCCCAAGAGGCTGGACTCTTGCAAGCGCCGACGAAGGCCTCTAGTGAGCCTCTGGAGGCTCACCGCAGAGTTGGAAACAAGTATAGGAAACACAGCATGGTATAGACAATTTAGAGTTGCTGTATATCTGCTTGGACGTTCAGGTAGGAAACTAACTAGCTGTGGCTTGTGAGCAGGTGCTCAAAAAATTGCTGTTGGTTGAACTTAGTTCAAATTTTAAACAAAATTGACCACCCATTGCTACCGTCTTCCCCCGAACACAACGCACCCTCATTTTGGCTGTATCTGGCCGGAAATACAACTTTTATACATTCATTTAAGGGTGCGTTATGTTCGGGGGAAGACGGTAGTTCAAATTATATGCCCAGTCTCTCTCAGTTTGCAGGCCTTCAGCATCCTCACAGTAATTAATATGCTTCTTGTCAGCCTGATGTGAGTGTCATGAACTTCGTCGTCTGTTGCCCAATGTCGCTACAACGCCAATAAATGCAGAGGCATGTACTCCCTGAGGTGGGACGGTATGCGAAAGTGCCGCCTCGGTGATAATAGCCCCGGACACTGGAGGGAAGGGAACTGGCACTGGTGTTTTAAATCACCACTGCTACTACAGCAAATGGGGTCTGCAGCAGGCAGGTCTGGCATATTGGGTGGAAGAGGGGCTGTGGAGGGTGGTGGGTGAACGCACATAATTGTGAGCGACCAAATTTTTGGCTGAACTGGAATGAAGATGTTTGCCATGGCACTCCTCTTCGTGCCGTGACCCGGTAGGGCCGACCATCGATACTTGGAAGCCCGGGATTGGTGTGCACACTAGATTTGGGAGAACAGGTCGAAGAGCAGCGATGGTTTATTCACCATCACCGCTACGGAACAGGATAACTCGTAGGTGAGTGGTGCTCCATGAAGGGAGGTGCCAAAAGAAGCTGGGGACGGGAGGAAGGGGGGGGAGGGGGGAGCCAAGGAGAGAGGGGTCAATTTGCATACAGCCGTGATTCACTTATGCGTAGTATTATTATAGGGAAAAAAGAGGAGGGCAAAAGGAAGGCTTGACATGGCAGAACACCAGTTGAAAATATGTGAGGAGAGAGGAAATATGCAGCGCACACCTCCCCTTGGGGGTGCTGGAGGCCATGGGGGGAGACGGCTCTGGGAGCGGCAGGCTCAGTGGGAATGAGCACGGGGGGAGTGAAGGGTTCACCCCCTTCCTAGCAGGAGTGACTCTCATCCCGACAGCACCTGGTCACAGCGGTGCATTGGCCTCCTAGCTGGGTGCCTCAGGGATGCAGGAACCTGAGCTCGAAGGGGGTGCACCCTCGGGAAGCGGCCTGGTAGCTCCGGTCCAGGCTGATACTCCCAGGTGTGTGTGGCAAGGTTACGATCCCCGATCTCAAGTGATCCCTGAGTGAGTGGGTGGGCCACTGTGCTGACAGCTGGGTTGACCCTGGCGCGTGAAGCCCCCTGCTGGACTTCCTCCCTGGGTCGTCTCCCCCACACCCCACAGCCCTTAATATATATATATATATATATATCGTCAAATAGAACTGCCCGGTAAACCGTAGGCAGAGAGGGAGAAGAGGACAACAAACGAGGGGCTGTGACAAACTGTTTCGTCGGAGTTTCACCGACTCATATCGACCTCCATACGTACGAGCGTTCGGCCCCCGCCAAAAATGATTTCAGGGCCTAAACATAAGGGTTTTTTTTTCCTGAAATATGTTTTGTGAGTTCTCTATGATGTGAGGTATATGCCTATAAATTGTGAAGTCATTCTGCTAAGCCAATCAAAAATTAAAAATCGCCAACGATGGTGGTGTCAAAACGTGACTATTTTGTTTTTTTTCACTTTTCACTTTTTGTTTTCACTTTATTGGGGGGCCTAAACAATTGTATATATTTTGAATTTTTTTTCATGAGTTTTGTATTATGTGAAGTACACATTTGTAAATTTTCAGGGCATTTGGCCGTGCCAAAAAGAAAAGAAAAATCGCCAAAGATGGTGGTGTCGAAAACGTTCTCGCTCACTCACTAATTTTAGTTCTCTTTTCATTTTTTTCTTATTTTTACTATTAGTTTTATTTTCTGTTTTTAATTTTTATTTCAAATTTGGTAAGGAATTTGGATGTAATGCTCAGGCAAATGTTGCTTATTTTATTTGTCCTCATAAAAAAAAAAAAATTCGGAGTTTTTTTAGATTGTTTTTGTTTTTTGTATTTTGATCCGTGTTCGGTCCAAACGGCAGAACAAATCCCCAAGGAGTCCCGTACGTTCTGGCGTTCGGGTTCCGGCGTTCGGCCCGTCCCGAACGCCAGTTTAATTCTACTTTCTCTAATTCTTCTTTCGACCCCTCTTTTTTTTGCTTTGCTCTTTCCCATTGTTGGGGTATTTCGTACTTCGTTTTGCGGACCTTCTGTACGGTTCCGTCTTTTTACTATGGTTATGGCAGAAATTGTTTGGGTATTTTTGCCGCATTTGTCTGCACCCCGGTTGGTTTCGTCCCATTGTTCGGCTTACAGTAGGTAATGCCCGTGGCCGTGACTTCATGTGGGATGTCATCTGGGTTTCTTTATCCTTTGGCATCCTGGTTGGCTGTTTCCCGTTGTCGGCCTGTGGTGAGGGGGTGGTGCTTTTCTGTGGGAATCGCCATCTGGGATAGTTTTTTATATATATTTTTTGTCGTTGGTGGTGTCGCAGTATTTTAGCTTCGACCAGCGAAGCATCCGAAAGATGGAAGCGATACCAGTTCTTGCAGCAAATAACAATCGCAAAGGAGTGACGCAGAGTCTATGGCAAGCACGAATGGTTTGTCATCTGGGATCCTCTTTTTGCAGGCAAGGGTGTTTTGATATCCTGGTTGGTCTTGTCCCATCTTTTGGCCTGTGACGAAGGGGGTGGTGCTTGCATGTGGGACTTCTCATCTAGGATCTGTTTATGTTTGTTTCCCCCTGTTTTGTTATATTTGGCTGTTCCCTTCCTCTTTCTTTGCCTCTTTGCCTTTTGGCTGTGTGCAAGAAGGTCGATATGACACACGGGGGTGGGGGCAGCCGCCGCTCAACGTACAGCCACGCGGGCGGCCTTGTACGCAAGAGGTTTTGAACAGGGGGAGTTGTGAGTAAGAAAATAAAAAATAAATTGATTTTTTTTTTTCCCGCTTCGCTATGGTGTCTTTGTGACGATAAATATATATATATAGTGAGGGGATTCTGCAGACTGTTGAGGGTTCAGCCTCCTGATGAGTCGGTGAAACTCCGACGAAACAGTTTGTCACAGCCTCTCGTTTGTTGTCCTCTTCTCTCTCTCTGCCTGCGGTTTACCGGGCAGTTCTGTTTGTGACGATATATATATATGTATATACATACGATATATATCTATATATAAAAAGGGTGGCCGGCATTTGGGATGGGCCGGACGGCCGAACGTACGGGACCCCTTGGGGATGCGTTCGGGCTGAACACGGAACCAAAAAAAAAAAAAAAAAAAAAAAAATCGGAAAGAAAAAAACTAAACAACATTTGCCTGAGCATGACATCCAAATTCCTTACCAAATTTGAAATAAAAATAAAATACAGAAAATAAATACTAATAAGAAGAAAAAAAAAAAAGAGAGAAATTAGCTAGGCTACCAGCTGGGCCGCCCGGGTCACCCTACTTTCCCGGGTGGCCTGGCCGTGCAAGGACCAGGGAAGGTCCCAGCCAAAACAATAAAAGTTAAAAAAATCCAAAAAATCCAAAAAAAATTATGGGACCAAAAAAAATAAAAGTTAAAAACATTGCCTCAAGGTCACATCGAAATTCTTTACCAAATTTAAAACAATATTTTTTATTTTTTTATTTTTTTATTTTTTTATTTCTTTTCTGCCCGGCCGGGCAAGTGGACCCGGGCCACTCTGGTAGCCTAGGAAATTAGAGAATTAAAATTATTGAGTGCGCGAGCCCAATTTCGACACTGCCATCTTTGGTGATTTTTCTTATTTTTTGGCATATCCAAATGCTCTGAAAGTTTACAGATGTGTACTTCACTTAATAATAAACTCAGTAAAAGAGTTTCAAAAAATAATAAAATTGTTTAGGTCCCGAAATAAACTGAAAACAAAAAGTAAAAAGTAAAAAAAACCAAAATAGTGAATGGGTGAGCACGTTTTGACACATCTGTCTTTGGAGATTTTTAATTTTTATTTGGCTTAGCAGAATGACTTTAAAATTAAATAGGTGTGTACCTCACATCATAGAGGACTCACACAAAAAAATTTCAGGAAAAAAAAAAAATTTAGGTGTCGAAATAATTTTTGGCAGTGGCCGAACCCTTTTGAGGTTCAGACCCTGAACGTGACCCCGAAAACCCGAACATATGGAGGTCGGCCCGGGGACCTCCATACGTATAGGCTGGACCTCCGGGGACCTCCATACGTATGGGCTGGTAACCCTGTATATATAATATATATATATACAGCCTCCTGATGAGTCGGTGAAACTCCGACGAAACAGTTTGTCACAGCCCCTCGTTTGTTGTCCTCTTCTCCCTCTCTGCCTACGGTTTACCGGGCAGTTCTATTTGACAATATATATATATATATATATATATATATATATATATATACTATATCGTCATAAAGGTATCATAGCGCAAAAGCAAAAAAAAAAAAAAAAAAAAAACATCAATTCATTTTTGCCGCCTAATCGGATGTCCGAGGTTGTTCGGTCAGACAACTGGTTGGACATCCTCCCCGGGCAGTCTGTCCGAGCCCGAACGCTTAAAACAAAAGAAGAAAAACAATACTAAAAAAATCCGGAAAAAAAACTATGTTATGCAGAAACTTAAACTGAACAACTTTTGCCTTGGGATGACATCGAGATTCATTATCAATTGTAAAAATTAGTAAAATAAAAAATAAAAATAAGGAGACCCCCATTTTTTTTTCTTTTCTTTCGTGTGCAATTTTTTTTTCTTTTTTTGTGTGCAATAACCCATGCTGTATGTCTCGTGGAAAGTCTGAGGGCATTACCGAGCCTCACTCAGACCTAGGCCGACGGGGCGAGTTACAGTTGACTGAAGTCAACTGTCGGATTCCCAACAGTCAAAGTCAAGGCGTACCCAGCCTAGGCCGCCGGTTAGACGCACACACTTGTTTTTATGCAGGTACCCAGACAGCATCAGGACCAGGGGGAAATCTGCAACTTTACAATCCAGACCCTCGAATCTGCACGACTATGGAAAGGGGACCTGAGGCCAGACAACCTCGCCAAATGCTACATAAGGCTGGGTGTCCGGGTGGTCAACATTTAGTCTTGCTATGTTGCTTTGATGCTGGCTCGACTCTGACTGGACGTTGGTATTCACGTTGGCGAGACACTGGCGAGACGCTGGCTTGACGCTGGTTGTGCGCAGGCACTGTGGACGACGACGTGGGGCTGTGGCAGCATGCTGGCGCTTTCTGTTTTGTGCACCAAGCATTGCTGATGTGGTGCTGCCACCTGCCTACCCTGCTGATGTGGCGCATGCCATTTGCCTACGTTGTTGATGTGGCGCATGTCACTAATCTACATTGCTGATGTGGCGCATGCCATTTGCCTACATTGCTGATGTGGCGCATGCCATTGATTTACATTGCTGATGTGGCGCATGCCACTGGTCTACATTGTTGATGTGGCGCATGCCACTTGCCTACATTGCTGATGTGGCGTTGTCGCCTGTCTTCATTGATGATGTGGTGCATGCCACCTGTCTCTATAACTGACGTGGCATTGTAGGAGGGAGATTGGGATCTGTGGATGATTGGGATCTGGTACTCACCTGAGGTTGACGTCGTTACTGTATTCTGTTGTTGCCTTCATGGTCTTCACGAGATAAGAGTGTCACGTGACACTGATGTGTGATCAGGATTATTATACCTGTTATTGTATACTATTTGATGACGTGGAGAGGAAAGAAGCCCAGAGAAGAAGTGGGGATTGATTGGATTACTCTTGTGTGATCATTGTTCTCTCTTGCACCTTCTCCTCTGTTTATTCCCCCTCCACTCTTTTCGTCTAATGGTAACGAGATACTGTTTCATATAACACTCCAAGATAACTGGAAACTTTGTGCGGATCGGAGACCACTTGTGCTTTGACGTCTGATGAGTATCTGCCAGACTGGGTTCATTACAATTTGGTATCGGAACATACTCCTTCATCGCAATCTGCTGTCAGGTGTTGACGTGGCACCCAAGTAAATGAGAGGTGTTGGATGTGTGGGATGAAACATGTTTATCAACGCGCGTGGTCAATACCGTATGTCTAGACATTGAGTCCCTCATATGCGTGCAACCTCCCTTGAAGATGATGACGTGGCTCCACTGAAGACTTCGAAATACCGGCGAGAGATTTGTTGGTAACAGGATGACGTGACGCTGGTCCAGGGAGAAAAAAGTGTGAACGGGACCGCTGATGTGGCGTACTGTCTAACTTGGCATGACGTGGAATGTTGATGTGGTGATGCGCTGAGCTGACGTGGCATGCCAATATTGTGTGTGTTGCAGATATGCATTGTGGACATGGCATCCCCCCCTCGTTGACCTTTCGGTCCTTGACGTTGACATGGCAGACTCCATAGAGTTGTTGCGTTAGCATGCCAGGGGTGACACGAGGCATGCATAACACGTTGTTGTGGAGGAACCATTGAGTGTGCATTGGTGTGTCGGCAGACGTTACGGCTTCATGATGTCGAGCGCATCGGTCCCACGCAAGGCGGGACCCTCCCGTCTGCGTCACGCAAGAGTTGGTCTACCTCGTCGCGATACACATGGAGCTTCCGCAAGCCGCTCCGGCCGAGTGCACCAGCCATACCTCTCGCGAGCCCCTACGACAGGACAGGGTCTACGTGAGGCACGACTTACCTCCACCTGTGGGAGTTGTCACCTCCCTTCGGTGAGCATATCCCCACCGAGCGACCAGTTCACAGTACGAAAGCTAATTAGTTGCAATCGCAGAGGTGGACCAGCCGAGGGCGTTTCTTGTTCGTTGTAGCATAGGAGGTACGCCGGTCATACGCCTCTATCGAACCCGCACGCGAACCGACGCACTGGGGGGTTGAAGTCCCAAGCGCGACTCGACGTCGGTCGACTAGGATGCATTCCGTATACCACGAGTTACACCACAACACTCACACACACGGAACGACACAAAATAAACAACACAAAAACACTCAGTCCCTTTTGTAGTTATCCCATAACCTTCCGACACGGAAATCGGATAGGCGACGTGCGACAAGCTTAGTATAAAAATCACGTAGACGCAGGGCCTTCTCATCTCGACTAGCAATGCATGAATACACAAGAAGTCACAACATTGGGGTACTATGTAGTGCACATTATCAACCGGTCCCTCGTGGATCCGAGAACCGCTTATGACACTCGACTGTGAATCTCAAAGTATCATGACGGTCGAGCCCTTCACGATATTGCACGGCTGAAGGAACAACCGTTCAACCCCCGTGGCACCTTCGGCCCTTAGGGTCCCCGTAGACAGGGCAAATAGGCTCTGCGGGGGGGTGATCCCTTTCACGGGGAGTCTAGGACTTGGGATGTCCTGGACAAGGACCTCGAATCCAGGTCTAGGACCAACGTCCGACTAAGAAACTTTTAAGAAGCAAAACAATAAAGGAAGGGAATCACCTTTCCTTTTTTAATCTCAACCTCAATTAAACCCTTAGGCGTGGGTTTTTTAGATCATGCAAACGCTCAAACATAGGTATGTACGTATATATATATATATATATAGTGGGGAATAAATATGTAACGATCACTTCTCACAATCACGGTGAGACTCCTCTCAGTCATATATATGTATGTGATCGCAGATAGTCAATTCCAAAGTCCGAATCACATAACATACTTGCAATCATATCAAAGAATCAAAAAAAAAAATTCACACACTACACGGGGTCCACTTCAACCATTCTCTATACTCATGCCCCTCGCTTTAGCCATGCAAACCCTAACCTTTGTCCAACCTTCAAAAAATAAACACTCAACATCTTCGTTAAATGACCATTCAAGAAAAGTCTCGGTGAAAACCTTAATAAAACAATAGAAACATCCGGGGCTAAAGCCTTTTAGGTTGGGTAATGAGAATGAATTGAAGTTGAGTCGTGGACCGACGAATTGACAACCGACCTGTTATTAATGATAACAGAAGATGATCCTTATAGGATCAAGCTGAAACTAGTCCAAATTTTGAATCAGAACGATCAAAAGGACCTTTACTATAAGACAGGTCGATCCCCAAGCTAAACCATCAGTGTATGGGGAATAAATCTCCATAGCACATTCTTACTCAAAACTATCTGCCAACTAAGTCTAAGTCTACCCCTAAGTTAGTGTCCAAAGAAAAGGTAGATTTTTGACAGAATCTCCCCTATTCAGGGTGGATTGTCAGAATTGCCACCTATCAAAATATAATCTTACTCCTCTAAACTAAGAAAAATTTCGGCAGCGCTTCTCATAAGAAAATTGTTTTTTTAAGAATTTATGTTAGCTCAAATACGCAAACTGAAATAATATCTAATTATGGAAAGTCACATTTTGTTTATCTCCCTGAATTAGTAAAAATTTGGGCATCATCTCCTTTATAAAAGTAGACTTCCGTGATTTATACTAAGGCAGATAAGAACTCAAAGTTAACTTGAGTTCAACCAAGATAAAATTTAACCAACTCCTCAGATTTGTAGAAATTTCGGCAGCGCTTCCAGTAGGAAAAGTTACTTTCCAAAATTTATACAAAACTGAGTCTAAAAAGTTAAAATAACTTTGATTTCCCAAAATCCAATTTTGTCTAGCTTCCTGAATTAGTAAAAATTTGGGCAACACTCCCTTTAACAAATGAGACTTTCCAGATTTTTACTAAGCTATACATAAATCTTAGACAAGTTGGACTTTGAAAAATACAAAATCTGACTAACTCCTTGGCTTTGTAGAAATTCTGGCAGCGCTTCCCATAGAGAAAGTGACTAACCAAGATTTATAAAAGACCAAGTATAATTAAGGATCCCAGAAAATGCAGAAATTTACATAAGTAAAATAAACTTAGCTCAAAAAATACAGGAATTGAAACTAACTTTTATGATTCTAACACCTGCCGAATAACCAAAGCGAGTACCTATCAAACTGAAACTCAGACTAGGTAGTGATCTCACTCAGCCACAGGCAAGGCCAAACCACAAAAGTAAGTACTCTCACCAACCCAATGTCAAACTTTGTCAAAAATTGACATAAGTAAAATAAACTTAGCTCAGAAAATACAGGAATTGAAATTAACTCCTATGATTCTAACACGTGCCGAATAACCAAAGCGAGTACCTATCAAACTGAAACTCAGACTAGGTAGTGATCTCACTCAGCCACAAGCAAGGCCAAACGACAAAAGTAAGTACTCTCACCAACCCAAAGTCAAACTTTGTCAAACAATAGTTCGTAGTATTTCAATGATTTATCCCTTCAAACACAGGGCACTACAACTTTTCTTTTCTTTGGGCATATGACTAGGCTGTCCAACCTAACCGCCATGAACTGTTTAAGTGTCCAAGTTATATATAATTCTCTGCTCATATTCTTTTAAGGTAACATATGACTGAATCAAACATCTTAGATCAAGGTTCAGCCTCCCCCTTTCTTACCACAAGTTTATTCTTAATTCATACCCTCTTCAGTTAATGATAAGCTATAGCCAGATCATCCAATTTTATGGAAATATGTCTGACTGGCGTGTTCATAGGTTAAATAGTAGAAAAATATAAACAAGTTTATCTTTTTGGTTCTAACATATGCGTGACTCCAGACCAGACCACCCAATCTTATGGGAACCTGTCCAGTCCTTTGCATGAATTCTCCCTCAAAATAAAACAAGAGAGAGTCAGGGTCATCCAATTTTATGGAACATGCCCAACCCTCCTTCGGAACTAATAAAACATTAGAAAACCCAAAGAAATAAGGCAACCAAACCATTCAATCTTATGGAAAAATGTTTGGTCCCTCAAAGTCAAACACAAGCAACCCTCACAAGTCAAAGCATCCAGACCACCCAATCTTATGGGAACCTGTCTGGTCCTTCAGATAATCAAAAAATAAACATAGCACTGGACTCTCCAATCTTATGGAGACTCTCCCAGTCTTTGGTTGACCCAGTCAAAAACACTAGCAATACAACTTTTCTCCCACCTTTCCCCCCAGATGCAATTCGTTTTGACAATTTACTTTAAGTCGAATAACAAAATTGAAACTGAGCTTGCACAAACATTCTCTTTATTAAGTCCGATTTGTCATGATAGTCAAACATAAAAGTCAAAGTAGGGATGCATGCAGTATACTCAGTGAACTATAGCGATAATTACGGATAGGGGTTATAGTTGGGTTTATAGATGAGAGGGATGGTTACCTTTTAGTTACCTGCCTCCAGAACTCCTCCTGAGTTTCGGCAGAGCCCCATCAATCGGTGGGTTGACTGCCCACTGAGTCTTGTTGCAGTCCTTCGAGTTGCAATCCTGCCTGCCGCCTTCCTCTCCGAACAAGATTAGACTGAGAGTAAGAAGGATAGAAAGAGGGGTTTCAGACTTTCAAGAAAGAGGGGAGGGACAGACTCAACTCCCAGGAGAGGGCCTTGTTATCTTCCATCGCATGAAGGCCTCGCAATGGTGACCAAAACGTGTGGCCGTTGATAAACTTGAAGCCAAACTGTTGACCATTGACCTTTTGATGACTCCCTAACGTCCCTTGAAATCGGAACAACACTACCCTTCTTACGAACTCAGTCACCCCGCAACGCTTGTGACTCTGAGTGTGTTGACTATAGGCGAACCCTGCACCCTCGCGGCTCGTCTCCCGTTAGTTCACTCAGCGAAACAAGTGACACATAGGTCAACTGCTAGGTCTACAATGACGCAGTCATCCTCTCATTACTTCGTTTATCAGTCTGAACAGCACGTCGACTGCTGGTCTACTGTTTCCACTGCTTCAACGAGGTAAGTAGCCCACACCAATCAGGTGTGTATTCAATTTCGCCTCACGCCCGACCCTTCAACAAGGTCCAGCCACTCCTCCTAGTTGCAGCAGCAGCCCCGCTTTCAAGCTTGACCACTCTTTCAGACTACAACTACCCCCGCCCAACCAGTTGTTGCCTCGTAATTATAAGAAGATTGTATTCAAACAAATCGCCAAATGGGAAAAACATTGCACATGTGTAGCCAACACACAACACGCACGGAGAAGCACAACAGTGTGTAGTAGACGACAGTTCACACGATTATACCAACAATAACTTCATAAGCAGTTGCTCAGTAACCAGTGGCCTGACAAAACAGAGGCGCCCGTGTGAGCTAAGACTCGCCATAGAGCTTCTAACCCGAAGTGCAAGGGCCACTGGTAAGTCTTCGAGCCTACGGCGGCTTCCTCACTCCCTCGTTCACATGGGACAAGCAACGCACAACGTTGTCAGTCAACAGGCGAGTCTCCAACGTTGCAGCTCGCTTCTCCCTCCGGTCAACTGAGCAGCACGCCCGTTATTGGGTAAACCTTCAAGCTCATGGCGGACCTCAGTTCACCGCAGCCGATCGGATACACAACGCACGGATTAGCAGGTGGGCTCCCACTCTTGTAGCTCACCTCTACACTTCACTACTCCACTGGATAGCAGCTCATGGTTAACAGATACATATGCAGTTCCATGACCTCTTTCCTTGCTACCCGATCAATGGGAAAGGCAGTGCAGCAGGCCGTGAGTAAACCTTCAACCTCGTCCCTCGTTTTCCTGTTGCCTATATAGCGGGACGAGACGCACTCTGGCTAACAGGTAAGTCACCAAACGTTGCTGCTCGCTTTCCCCGCGACTCCTTCGATCTTGTCAGTGCCTTCTCCAACACCGCCCGCAGCGAGATCGAGAGGAGGCCGCTTTCGTCGACACACCGAACAACGTGTCCGCCAACAGGTAAGTCATCAACCCCGCGGCTGGCCTGTCAGGTGTGCAAGGAGATAGAAAGTTGGCTCAATCGGTAAGAGGAGCTAAACCGAATGTATCTTTCGCTAAAACATGGAACTATACACCGCGACAGTCAGATACATTGAAGAGGAATCCCGGTGTAAGTACGAACTAAGGAGCTGTCAGATGCAACCATCGTCGGGCGCATGCACGAGAGAGTCAGATGGAGGGAGGCTACCTTTTGATAGGGTGAGAAAAAAAATAAAATGAATCTTTCACCAGAACGGTGTCGGATGCATGCTAGATAAGTGTGCATCCTCCTCACGCAGCTCTTCATACACCGTATTGCCAAACTAATTTCCCATTCTTAGATCTTCCTTCACCATCAGAATTGCCCTACACCAAAACCCACACTCCATGTTTTTCCTCTCTCACTTCGGCGCAGGATCCTATAGAACATAGGGTCTCTTCCTTCACGATATCTGCCTTTACCGATAGTCTCCCGCACACCCTTTTCCACTTACTTCTTGCTTACTAATCCTCTACTGAAACTACTCAAACTAATTAGAGTTTCGAGATCGCCATTCTAAAAAAAACCTCAATATCATATCTTTCCTTGCTCGATTCTACTAAGAATCGAGCGAGCTGCCCATCTCTGACTGCGCCCAACCAGTTTCTCTCACCATCTCCTTCGTTGCATGTATTTGGCGCAGAACCACACCAGGTTCACTCCTCTTTCGTCCCCTTCTGCACCCGCCTCTGCCCACAGTACCCTATCGCTTAACGCTCCGTAACCGGATGCTCCGTCGCGGCCTGTGCTCGACATTCCTCGGAAAGCTCGAGGGGGATTTTCGAAAGGAGCCGGTTGCCAGCCGACTCGATTAGTCTCACCTCCTTATACCCAGGTCCGACAGACGAACTGCTCACCGTCGCTAGCTGCGACCTCCGCCACAACTCCCCTAGCCCTTGTCGGTATCATTCCGGGCGCTATCCCATACACCACAAGCTATTCGCCTGATACGCCCAGCAAGACACCGGTTATAGAGGTCGAAACTTGCTCAGGAGTATGTGACCTCCTTCATGCCAACCCAACCATCCCCGATGCGCTCTTACGTTATAGTAAGCAAGAAAGCGTGAAACTGCTACAGATTTCTAGTGGAAACAGAGAAAATAGTCAAAGAAGTCATTTGAAGGCTAATGCGGAGAAGGATTCTACTTGAACAATGGCATGAGCCCTACAATCGCTGCCCTGATGCCTCCGTCTCGGCCTGGCTTTTTGGGCCCCTGTGGCACGCCCTCACCCAAACCTCTTAAAGCAGATCCCAGGCGGCAGGCTGGACACCCTTTTTTTTTTTTTTTTTTTTTTTTTTTAAAAACACCCCCTTCAGTGCTAGTGGTGCTGGTAGGAGCAGACACCACTATCACCTGGGGAGAGGCTCCATCTATTGGTGGGGACCATCACCTGCTGAAAATCGGGTTCAGCGTCCCTTATACAGAAAAGAAATTAGCTGGGATGTCTGAAGCTTTGCACAGTGACTGTGAGCCTGCCAGCATTGATTACCCTGCGACCCAGGGGATTGACTGAGCAGGTCTGTATAGTGTCCTTTGTTGGAATCCTTTGTATATTTGGAGAGCTGCCTTTGCCTTCTGTATCTCTTCACCCTCGAAGGATGGGCGCCTGATGAGCAGTTAAGGACTAATACCATTCAGCAAGACAACAATCTTTTCCATCCCATGCTACCCTTCACCCGTGATCCCCCCGTACCATTCCATTTCAACCAGAGCAAGAGGGGGGAGGGGGAAGAAGTCCGAAAAGTCTGAGAAAGGTCTGAGCGGGATAGAGGGGTTGATTTGGATCCAGTCATGGAAACATAGGTGATAATCCCTTTCCCCTGCCTCGATATCTTCTCCCTGTTTCTCCCGACCTTTCCATATTACCGTAGCGATCCCAACCCCTTTTCCCCCGCCCAGCCAGTCTTGAGAGAACTTCTCGATAAGGAGTCCAATTTCTCGTTTGGAATGGAGGAATGTAATTTTTTCTTTGAACTTTTCCCATTGGATGGAAATATCTTGCTGTATTTGTTCTTTTATTGAATTGATAAACTTCGTTCCATCTCGGCGCACCCCTTCCATTTCGAGTGTGCATCGCCTCCACCAGATAACCCAGATCACCGCCCTGCGGCCTATTTTGAACATATTTTCTTCAAAGGGAGTGGCTTGCTCTGAGATCCATGCCTCACCGAGGAGTGCTCTCCAATCCCATGGCCAAGGTTGTGAGGTGTCCAATTGCCTCCATATGCGATCCCACCATCTCCACAACCATTTTGCTGTCGGGCACTGTAAAAATATGTGCTCTATAGTTTCTAGCCATTTTCGAGGCGGGAAGGATGTTGTGCATAACTTACACCATGGGAGTGCCACTCCCTTTGTTCTAGGTGTGTTCTATCTATCAGCCAGTCATTTGTTGGCAGGGACCTGTGCTCTATTTGCCATGGAGCGAGGCCAGTTTTGCTGGCATGGCCCTGTTCGTTTTAAACCACTTAACCTGTCGTAGCGAGTCCCTCCCAATGTTCAGGTGTTTCATCCAACGTGCTTCAACCACCTGTTTCAAGTTTACTCTCGGTTGCAGCTTTCGGTAGGTCGCCTTGACTGAGAGGGATTGCAGCCGCTGCACCCCCGGTTTTCCTTTCCCACATTTCTGGGACCATATCCATTCATCGGGGTCAAGTGGTAGTGCCTGGATTGGCTTGTTCGGTTTGTATGCTATCCATTGGTCTTTTTCTTTAAGAACGCGGATACGGTATACTTCTGACTGCCGATACCATGTCGTTTCTTCTGGCTGCGACTTCACTAGTTCATTATTCGTCATTATGCTGAAGAGGATGGCAGCCACTTCGTGTTCTCCTTCCTTGCCAGCTTGGCGGGTATAGACTACATTCCCAACCACCTCTTCTGTATCCCAGAAACCCATCCAGTCCCCCTCCCTCACCACTGGTCCTTTCCTCAGTATCCGGATCCAGTCTAGGGGAATAGCGAAGGTGATGGTCTCCAATGCCTCTCCCACTTTATGGCAATATTTCAGTTTCTTTCTCAGTTGGGTCTCTGACAGTCAATCCTGGGTCTCCTGGTCCCTGATGTCTTTGACACGGAACACTCCATTCTTGACCCACCCTTTCCAGGGGTTTTCATTGCTATGAAAAACCCTACTGTGGGGGCCTGTTACCCATCGGTTACCAAAAAGAGGTTGTCTAGCTACTTCTTCCCATCGCTTGGGTGGGACCTTGTCAGGAAGGGGCAGCTTTCTCCATGTTTTTAGTAGCGTGGTCCAAAGAGGGTCTTTCTTTAAAGCCTGCCGGGCTGCGTGTCTGTCAGACCCTCCGTCCAAATTGGGACGGGACGATTTTTGAGGTATAGTTTAGTACCTATCCTCAAGCCATGTTTTCGGTTGTACTTCAAGAGTCGTCTGTGGTGCTAGCCGGACAATTTGTTGTAATGTCAGTGGCTGCCAGGGTGCCTGTGTGTAAAAGAGCAGGCCTTTCACCCACTGAAGGGCCAGGGACATCACTTGGGTGACCGGGTCAATTATACCCAGGCCGCCTCTGGTTTTTGGCTGTATGACCGACTGTCAGGCCACTCTACTGATAACATTTGGGCACTCGTGATTCCCCTCCATAGAAAAGCAACCACCTGTCTTTGGAGGGAAGTTTACGCTGGTTTGCTGAGGGCCCAAATTGTTGTTTTATACCACAATGCAGCCAAAATTACGTTATTGATTACCAGAGAGCGGCCCATTAGGGATGTCTGTCGGTCCTTCCACTGGGATAGTTTCCCCATGACCGGTTGCATGAGCCACTCGTCATTCAGGGGCAGTTTCTCTTCTGCAGTCATCTGGACTCCCAGGATCCTAATCGGGGCGTCTGATGGCATCCATTTGATGTTAGGGGCATCTGGTGGCCTTCCTCCTTGATAGTGTAGCCACCACCCTTGTGTCTTGTTTCCCCAGTTGACAGCCATGTCAGAAAGGGAGCAGAAGCGGTTCATTAATTTTTGGATTTCCAGCATGTTTTCATGGGAGGTGTCTACCATTATAGTGAGATCGTCTGCAAAGAGCGAACAGACAGGGATGGCATCCTCGGGGATGGAGGAAAGCTTTATCTTTTGCAGGTCCTTATGGGCCCGTAAATTTGCTGCTAGGGCCTCCATGATAACAACAAAGAGAAAAGGTGCAATAGGGTTTCCTTGCCTCACCGACCGTTCTAGCTGTATGGCAGGGGCCAGTCTACCATTTACTTGAACTGTCGTTGTGGCATTGTGATGTAAGATTTCGACCCACCTTCTAAAGGTCGGGCCAAAATTCATTCGTTCGAGGCATTTGTCAAGAAACGTCCAGTCAACATGATCGTATGTCTTTTCAAAGTCAACGAAGATGATGGCGGTGTTGTGTTTTGATTGTCTAGACAGTTTAATGACCTCATTAACCAGCAGAATATTATCTTGGATTTTTCTCCCTCTGATAAAGTCTGTTTGTGTTGGATGAATTATGTCCCCCATCACTTCCCCCATGCGATTAGCCAACGCTTTTGCCACCAGTTTATAAACCACCGTGAGGAGGGTGATCGACCTACAGTTTCTTATGTTCATTTGATCTCCTTTCTTATATAATAGGGTCAAGACTCCTTGTCCCACCAATTCTCCCATTTGACCAGTGGTCCATACATCGTGATAGTAATCCATTAGGTCTTGTGCTAAGGTACTCCACATGGTCTCCCAGAACTCCTTAGGGAGCCCGTCTATTCCCGGAGTCTTATCCTCTTTCATTTGCATGAGCGTCGTCCCCGCCTCCTCTTTGGATAGCGGCATTTCCAAAACCTCATTTTGCGGCTCTGAGAGGTGGTTCTGTAATAGGGTCAGGAAGTCATTTATTTCTACCATCCTCTGCTCATATGGCTTATCCTTGCATTTTGACTTAAAGAGGTCGTGGAAGAAGTCTCTTGCGATCTGAACACACTGGGCTGTGGACGTAGCCACCTCACCCCTGGGTTGCGACGGGTCGTGCAGAGCTTCAATGATCGTTCTGCCTGTCCTTATTCTGGCCATGGAAAAAAACCTAGTGTCCATTGTCTCTTCAGTCTTATATCGATGCATCTTCCCTCTGATTCGTGCCCCTTGCCATCTATGTTCCATATAGGTTAACAAGCGAGCCTCTGTGGCTACAATGGCATCAGAGAGCTCCCTCGATTCTGGTTTTTTTCTTTGTTTTTCTTCCTGTTGTTTTAATTGACACAGTTGGTGGTGTAGGTCCATTTCATCTGCAAGGCGTTGGGCAGCAAACCTTTTGGCGAATTCACTAGATTTTCTGGCAAGAAAGGCCAGTCCATTGTTGAACCACAGAATATCGTTTTGGAGTGTTTCCCTATGTGTTTTCCAATATTGCCATACATCTTGTACGAATTTTTGAAAGTCTTTTCTTGTTAATAATAATGTGTTCAATTTGAAGAAACTGGGTCCCTAATCCGGCCTTTTTCTGAAAGAAAGGATGACTGCGTATGATCCAGACTTGGGTATGTGCTTCGTGGAAACACTTCGGCTATTTGCAGGGCCCCTTCCAGGTCTTGTGAGATCATTATTAAGTCAATTCGTGATCTTGATATTCTTTCCATCGCATTTTTCCTATAACATGAAAAGGTTCGTCTTGTCGGGAATTGTCTACGAAAGGGATCATACATGTCCAATGTTGTGCATACATTTGCAATTATCTGTTCGTCTGTTTCCACGTATGCTGGGCACGGGGAGGGAAGATGCCACCTGTCCAGCCAACGGTCCGGGGCTTCGTTGAAATCCCCTGCCATAATGGTCGGGATTCCATCCGCCGGGATCCTATTGATGATTGACTCAAAAAAAACTCTTTTGGCTCCAGCCTCGTTTGGACCGTATACGCAGACAATTCGTACCATTTCCAATTCCAGCATTGCCAGGATTGACATCCACCTCCCTTCCGTCTGGTCTTCCTCCCAAAACACTGGTTCAACCCTCGAATTGGGAGGGATCCAGATGGCCACCCCTGCACTCCCCGATCTCGGGGCGTGTGCTCTAAATCCTCGAAAATGCCAAATTTCCTTATGTGCGTGGTTATGTGTCATCGTGTCCATAAGGTGGGTTTCCTGGACGCATATAGTGTATGGCCAGTCCCTACCCTCAATCCCTCTTAGTTGTTCCCATATGGCCTGTTTCTTTTGGGGGGAGGCCGAGGCCAGACCATTTACATTCAGGGAGCGTGGATCCAAGTCCGCCTCTCTCTTTATTTTCACCTATTCTTTGTCCTTCCCATATAGGATCCTTGTTAGATCCATTTGCTTGCAGTCCTTTCTTTCTTATTCCGGTCTCTTAGCCCAGAGCGCCCCATTCCAGTGAGTCCCAGCTTCCTTCCTTCCCTCCTGCTGAGTGAAGGTATCCTTCCTTCAGGACTCTGAGGAGGGCTGTGCGGACGTCTCCCTCAGACCAGTTCTCGCTGCTCCTGATTTTTTGGAGTTGGAGGTCCAATAAGGTGTTTTGCGAGAACCATTTCAGGCCAGCCTCCCTTTCTGGCTCAAACAGCACGTACAGGAACGTATCCTCCAAAGCCTGTTGACCATATGTGACCCTCTTAGTCGCTTTTGCTCCAGGTTGGTAAGTACGACGGAGGAAGTCTTTCATTTCAATCTGGAATGTCGTTTCTTCGGTTGATAGCCACAGCGGGACTTCAGG
The DNA here is from genome assembly GCA_003427395.1 of Chara braunii. Taxonomy (NCBI): domain Eukaryota; kingdom Viridiplantae; phylum Streptophyta; class Charophyceae; order Charales; family Characeae; genus Chara; species Chara braunii. Next base: position 1,341,201 of record BFEA01000335.1, read on the forward strand.
CGCCCAACCTTGCAGAGTTACACCCCCCTGCTGCGACTGTGACTGGCTGGTCAAGCCTACTTCCCATCTCCCTTCTCTCTTTCTTACCGGTATCACCATGACACCCGTTTTGGCGAGTGAGAATGACCCTTGTCCCTTTTCCAGGATATGTCTGAGTTTTTGTTTCCCATCAGCCATTTCCTCGTTTGGGGGATCGGGAGGAGGGGGTAGGGCGTGTTGAGGGGGGGGGGTCTGTTCCTCTTGTTTTTCCGGGGGCCTTTCTGTCTCTCTGTCGTTCTGCTGTGTCAGTTGGCCCTGTTGTGCTTCTTTCCCTGGCCTGGTTTCTTTTTTCGGTGCCGACGATGCTGTCGTTGCCGGTTCAACCTTTCCCCTATTCCTTTCTGACTCCTCCTGACCTGCCTCTCCCTCACTTTTTTCCCGCTGTGTCATTCCCCTTTGTCGGGGGCGGAGGGTGGAATCTGGTGAGTACTATACTTAGCATTCGATGGCATACTTCCTCCCAATGTACTCCTTGCGGGAGCCCATTATCCAAAACCTTTCTAAAACTCACACTTTGTTCGAACAGCGGGATAAGGTCTCTGTATGTGTTGTCCCAGAGTTCCTCAGATAAATCAGGGGATTTCAGGTGAAGATTTTGCATTATCCACTCGGCCACTTTTGTTAGTCTGTCTTCTGTCGTGTCCGGTGTGGGCTGTGTGTCTGTCTGTCCTTCCCTTGTTTCTTCCACCTCCTGCATTACTTCATCTACAGCAGGGGGGGGGGGGCAGGGGGGGGGAAACTCCCTGGATCTCTTCCACTTCCATAGGGTCGGGCCAAAGGCTTCCGTGAAGATGTCTGTATGGCCTGTTCCTAATGACCTTCTAGAAACTCCCTGGATCTCTTCCACTTCCATAGGGGTCGGGCCAAAGGCTTCCGTGAAGATGTTTGTATGGCCTGTTCCTAATGACCTTCTGTCACTATTCATTTCTTTGTCCATTTCACTTCCTTTCCTCCCTTGACTGTTTTCTGTTGTCCCTCCCTCTTCTTTCGGGAAGACCGACACTCCTTTCCCCAACCCATCCTTGTCCCCCTCCCGCTGTTCATCCAACTTCTCTCTTCGTTTCTTCTTTCCTTTGCCACCTATTGGCAGGATCTTCTCTCCTCCTTGTGAAACTTCGCTGTCCCCTTCTCGTTTTCCAGTTTCTTTTTCTAAGATTTTCACTGGCTTGATCCTACTGTGGGAAGAGGTCAGGTAGCCCGCAACATCTGGCCCAAAACTGCGAGTGTCACCTTTTTCTTTCCCTTGTCTCTTGACATCCTCTT
>BFEA01000335.1:1352868-1364710 GCA_003427395.1 Chara braunii
TTCGATTTTGCTCAGCCTGTCGATGTCCCTCTCCGCGCGTGGCTGGAAAGCAGCGTATATTTCCATATTCTACTGGAAGATTCGTTCTGATTTTGCTCATCCTGTTGATGGAAGTAGCCTCTCTCTATCTCTCTCCGTGCATGGTTGGAAAATTCTCTCTCTCTCTCTCTCACACACACACATGCACTCACGTGCATACAAACACACACACACACACACACACACACACACACACACACACACACACACACGCACACACACACACATAAGCACTGGCATGTACACGTGTGCAGTAGTGTATAGTTTCATATTGTAGCGGTAGATTCATTCTATTTTGCTCTGCCGGTCAATGGAAATACCAAGAGACCAGTCGAGGGATTGAAGACTTACCCGATCTCTCTCTTGTCGTCGTCGTCGTCGCCCGATCTCTCTCTTGTCGTCGTCGTCGTCGATCAACCTGCAAACACGATCCGTCACGATGAGACCAGGCCACGGTGAGCAATCACAAGGAGCGATGGACGAAGAGCGCGGGAGCATCACACCAACGAGCCCAACAAGGTGAGTGCCTCATTTTCCCCCATCTTTCTTCTTCTTCTTCTTCTTCTTCTTCTTCTTCTTCTTCTTCTTCTTCTTCTTCCCCACCTCGTGCTATCTCCTCTGCTCCCCGCGCGCTAGCTCATCTGATTTCCCGCGCGCTACTTCAGTTGCCTTCCCGCGCACTATCTCCATAGCTCCCCGCACTATCTCCTCTGCTCCCCGCGCGCTAACTCATCTGATTTTTCACGCACTATCTCCATAGCTCCCCTCACTATCTCCTCTGCTCCCCTCGCGCTAACTCATTTGATTTCCCTCGCGCTACTTCAGCTGCCTTCCCACGCACTATCTCCATAGCTCCCTGCGCTATCTCCTCTGCTCCCCGTGCACCATCTCCATCTTCACTGCTCCCACGCACCATCTCCACTGCTCCCGGCGCGGCTCTTCCTTGCTCTGTTCGCTACCACACTCTTCACCTACACGCAATGTTATTCTGTCGCTAGTACGGGCTCGTGGTGTCGCTCGATGAGCACTTTGCCTGAGCATGCAAGCCAAAGTCGTGGACCCCCGTTCGAAGTCCGCTATCACGTCGGGACGTCGAGGATTACTGGGCATAAGGAGAAAAGAAAAGAAAAGAAAAGAAAAGAAAGAAAAGAAACTATTAGAATCTAACGACTAACTTTCGTAAACTGCCAGATGTCGGGGCCTGCGTTACAACCGTGAGGCAAGACCTAACTAACTCACCCTTCCTTCGAAACCCTAGGTCACGGGTTCAAGCCCCCGCCAGCCATCCGCGGGGTTGAAACAAGACCTCTGTAGGCTGGAACCGAGCTCAAAAGGAGCCAGCAGCAGGCAGGTGGATTCGATCCTCGAGTCTGTCACTTGTAAATCCATACCGAAACCTGCTAGGCTAGCTCCTGCTTCGAATAAGACAGGAGCAGTCCAGGTATAAGTAGAAAACTGGGATTCCGCCCACCTAGTGACCCGAGCCCATCTCTAAGTCTGAGTGTGTGCACGCTTGCTGATCTGCGTGCCTGTCAGAGTGTTTTTCGGCCTTAGTGTGAGTGTGACCCGCAAAGGACACTTGTTCATTTGAGAAACCCCACAGGGCCGGTACTTACCTGCGGCCGTGACTTTGAGGTTTGCCGCGGAAAACACTCAAGTAGCGGGGGTAGGCCTGCGACTATCAGAGCAGCGGGGGAAAAGCAGACAAGTAGCAGGTCGGTCAGTACCACTCAAGCCTCGGCAGACGTGTAGGGACCAGGCCGCCAAGCAGTAAAAGACAACAGTTAGCATTCCGAGTGTTATGACACATTAACAATCGCCTTGGCCGTATGGTCGGGGTGTATATTTATTTACCCTGACTAACTTACCGACGATTAAGTCTCAGTGTGTGTCCTAGATCTATCCGACACAACACTAACCCAATTGACCCCTCGACCTCTTCGGTCAAAGGGGTATTACTACCGATTCTGACCATCAGAGCGCGCGTCAGAATAATGCACGCTCATACTTAACGGAATTTTCTCACCGATTTGCCCCGCCCTCAACGGTCGAGGAAATCGTTTCAAAGCATCACGCAAAAGCGCGCAATACCATTTCTTTTATTTTAGACCAGCCCCACCCTGGTAGCCAATGTCGTCGCTGTGTCAACTGCAAAAGCATGGTCAAATACCCTTGTAAGGGTATTTGGTCCGACAGTATTCCCAGACCCTATTAAGCGACGTCCCAGTCGCTAGGGACGTTTATCACGGTCGTTTATACAATTCTCCGTAAATCGTTCCCCATGATCAAATCAACTGATAAATTATGACAAGATCAATAACATTATTGGATATATGATATAATACAAACAATACATGTACTTCTCTTTCCATCTGAAAGAGAAGACAAGTCCTTTTCCCAAAATAAGACGCATCTTTTATAAGTGGATAGCCAAATCCGAGTCTCTGGATTGAGTTGCGGTCAAGATTCGCATTACCTCCCTTGATATATTCTACCATTGCCGGGATTCTAGCCCGGGTCTCTCACATACTGAAATCCCCAACCCAACTGAATGAACCAAAGGTGGGGATATTGAATTTGTACTACAAAGGTGACAATGATCAAGAGAGTCAATGATCATTTTCTCCGCACCTTTAGACTTCCTTCCCAGACCCTCGTTGCTTGTCCGTAGTGCTAGAGAATCTGACTCTTTGGACGTGGGTCTCAACAAACCATATTACCGTCCCACCCGAAGTCTAATGCGAGGGGATCGGGGGTCTTGGTCTTAACCCACCACAGTCCGGTTGATGAGGCCAGATCTGCAGCCCACCGAGTTGTTATATTAGCGGTGGTCCCCGTATTGGTTGCGCAATGACGGGTAAGTCCTATCATCGAAAAAAATCACATATTTGAAAGACTACATTCGACCCCTCCGGTAACTACCTGAGTTGATTCAAGTTCCTTCATCAGGGTGGTCACCCCTCATGTCTCAATTCCAGGTCAAAATCCGAAGGTCCACTGCCTGGTTATACTTGGTTAGCAGCCCACGCTGGGAGTTACGTCCCAATGATGCCAATTTTTCACCATAGGCTTGGTAATTTCAGTCCCTCAAACTGACCTCCTGAAGTGGATGAACGATGTTCAATTCAATATACACCAAAAAAATCATCATCAAAAATATTTTCATCCTTGTCAAGTTGCTACTACGTGGATGAACGATGTTCATTTCAAAACCATAAAAATAAAATTTTCATCGTTAGGTTGTCACTCAGTGGATGAACAAAGATCATCGTCAGGTTGCCACTCAGGGATCGTGTCCTCCAAGTCTCGATCACAACTCGGTCAGACACGTATCGGGGATCTTTCAAAATATGCAAAATTGTCCCATATCCCAAATGAAAATATTGACTTCCACTTTACCATCGATGCAAAGATATCTTTCAAAACATCACCATTTCTGATTGAGTTCCTTATTTGGATCTCACAGACTTATCTCATACTAACCCCATAGAGGAATGAGCGGCACCTTTTCAAGACATCTCTTTAATGGTTTTCCAAGCAGCACACTTATCGTGTCTGCCCAATTGTATTAATGAACTGAGGGTCCATAATAATTATAAGATTCAAAGCTCAATTTAGGTCGCCGTCATACTGGCTCCTGAGGTTTTGCCTTAGATAATGTACTGCACAAATGTACGCATAATACTTGGATCTGAGTATTCGGTTGAAGTTTGCCAAAATGATTGAACCCTTTTGACGTCAATCATAAAAATCGAACCACACTCCGTCATCCATATTGATATCTCAAATGAAGAAACATGTCATAAACAACTCGTTACTGTACGCAGGGTTTTCCACCTATTTTTACGGAATTTTAAAATACCAATGTAAATGACATTCTCTTGCTATAAATAAGGAATATAACTCAAGATAGTAAAAAAAATGTTCGAGACCGTAAGAAAAATAAATAATTATTCATACAATACCAAAGTATTCAGTCATACCAAGTCAAACAAACGTCAACTGGTAACCTCATTAATAATGAGAACAATTGTTACAATTGAGACTGCACAAGAACAAATTACAGTGAAGTTACAATGACAACAACAACGATGACATGAAAATACTACTCCTTCAGGCTTAATAGGGGTATATCGTGTCGAAGGGTGGTGTAATCCAATCAAAGGATAACATCTCAGATCCCGAGCCCCGCTTCTAGGATTGAGTCTCACCACATCTCCCTCCGATTTCAGTGTCTGTACCTGGCTGACCTCATCGAGCATAGTCAGACGACCCCATTCACACCCGTCTAAAGGCTGGTTGGTAAGACCATACCTTTTCAAAGTGTGGTAGACCCACCTAGCATGAACCTCACCCGGGCTACCACTCCAAGCGTGCTGAGACTAAGTAGTAGTCGTCTCACTCACCGTCAGAGTTCAAACAAGTCCTTGAACATTTTTCTCCCTTTCGACGATAGTGTAGTCATTTCTCCTGCACAAGGAAAAATGACAAGACCTCACCATGGACCAGGAATATTATTCCGATGTGAGTCTCACTACCGCCTACATGACTTAACTATACCCTCTTTAAGCCACTCAGGAAAATGGATCAATCAACGTTGCAATTCCTCAAGGGACAGGCTCTGCATGCTGACCTCCCTTGAGAGAATTCATTCTCTTCCAAGGTTGGCCACTCCATTAACCTTCGGTCTCATGCTGAAAGTGGACTTCATACAACTTTTCTACCCTTATTGAGAAAAACAATTCATAAGCATATCCAGGCAGACACAAACAATCACCAAGCAATCAATATCTATCTATCTATATATATATATATATATATATATATATATATATCGTCACAAACAGAACTGCCCGGTAAACCGTAGGCAGAGAGAGAGAAGAGGACAATATATATATATCTGTTTGTGACGATATGTATATATATATATATATATATACATAACAAGTTTAAACTTTTCTCAACCAAGAACAAGACATACATTATTCACTCTCATATACAATCATTCATATAAAGTCATACAAATTTACCATAGTGGGAATAAGTAGTTTTATCACTCTTTATATAATACTGAAATTCGAGGAGTCTGGATGTCCTCAAGTGGACACTCCCATACTCTGATTATATTGAGTAACCAAGCGATAAAAGTCTGAGTCTATTCATATAGCTTCAACAATAAAATAAATATAATTAGACTTCCTATGCAATGACTCCTAAGTAAGTAGAGTCTTGGAGAGGATAATTATCTCAAGCAGATAATCATGGATTCATATGTTACACGATACAACCTTGAAAGTTATACAATCGTTTAGAGACCGAGTCTATCATTAAGACCTATATCATATAACTCCAAACATTTGATGATCTAGTTAGACTATGTAAGCAGTGACTAATAGGGTTAGTTGAATTTACAATCTTGTACTCGTACTGTATGGCAAATGACCTCGCAACGCACATAACCTTCAAGTAGGTATCCCAACAACTATTCATCTTTTCAGGGACTTAGAATGCCTATTCGTCATTCGCGTACCTCATTCAACTTCAAAAGAGAACTAACACTACACCTCACCTTTTTCTCTCCTTACATTAGTGAGATTTTTCCTCGTCGTTTGTAGCAAGTACTACAATGATGAAATTTGGAGGAGTTTGGTATGAAGGATCATCACTAAGTTAATCTGATTTTATCTTCTTAAATTTTGATAGCGGATCAGAGATTGAAACCTATTTAGAACAAGCACTCAAATCCTGTTAGTTCAGGATAAAAAATACATGAATCCTATTGAGATTGCCTCTTAGACGATTCCCCTATATGCTGGGGTAGGAGATAAACCCTATATAGATTGTTGTGGCATAAAAAAAAACAAGTGCAAGCATGATACATAAGCAATGATCTTCTAGTGCGACTTGTGAAACGAAGAGTGAATCAAGTACGCACGATGACAGTGGGAACGCAAGGTGAGGCGGTTGAGGAAAGATAGTTGACTATCGACGACGAGGTAGGAAGGAAGGTGTGAGGATAATATTTTATAAGGTGAGAATGGAAAAAATACTTAAAGTGTGATAGATAAGCGATATAGTATTGCTTGCACTTATAATAGTACCAGGTCATCCTACTAGAGAATGGTCTGTGCTTGAGTCAGTCCTAGTGGTGATTACGCAACCTCACTTATTTCCATATCCTTTCCTTCTCTTCCTTTTGCGAAGTCAACAGACCTATTCAAAGATTTTTCCCTTACCAGTCTTTCTCTTATTCTGTCGGTTTTTAACTTGCGTGCCTTAGGCTGTACAATACATAAGTTAACACAGTACGCTTATGCAAGTAAAGGAAGAATGGTGCAAGAAATGTTAGATTGAAACTTATGTAGGGGTGATATAGTAATGAGGTCGAAACAAGCCTCACACAATTTTTTAATAAAATGATTATATAACTAAGCATCCCTTGTCGTATATGAGAACTAACTCAAAGGCAAGATCTAGAGCTAGCCTCGATAATTAATCCGCTTGTAACAATCTCCTATAAAGAATCAAGGATGAGAAAGTGTGTATCAAGGACCTATGGACCTTATAATGCATTCGGTGACCCTTATCATCGATACGTATCAAGGTTGTCGATGTCGTTTATTACGGAGAATATTACGGTATGTATTAAATAGATAGTTTATCGGACAAAAGATGAAAGTTCGTCATGACCCCACAACTTGAATACAGACTTAAGAGAAAGCGATGCGAAAGCATGGTCGACCAAATCAGTTTACAAAAAGCTAAAAATAAACGAAATAGCTAGCAATGCATCTATCTTTTCTTTAATTATCGAGGATTCAAGAGAGTCAATATAGCTGTTAACCTCCCAATAACTTAAGTTGACAGACGTGGTTAAATTGACACATTCCCCGAGTATGTAAATTGAAGGAAGGATCTAGCACACCAGATACTTCCCCCAAATCATTCACTACCCTAACTTCTAGAAGTATGACATTCGCTACTTGAGATAAAATTCTAACTATCCTATACCTTAGTTCGTTCTTGTAAGGACGTTGGTAGGTAGTCGACGTCCCTAACAACATGACCCTTGTAGGTACTATCGATACAACTACACACCTTTCCATGTGCATCACATTTATTAAACACAATTTTAACCCGCATATCACATGCTATATCCGTTTCATTAAAAGTTGTCGTTTTGCTATGATCATCGTCTTACCATACCCGAGTTGATTCACTGAGGACCTCGACTGGAAAGCGAGATCCCCGGCAATGCCGCTACCTGTCGGGCGTGGCGGTCCCATACCCAAACGTAAAGTATTTTGGTGTCGGACGTCACGGTCGCATCACACAGGAGTTTTAGAAGTGTTTCAACCAAATACCAACTCCGACCGTGCGCGCCAGCTATACCTCTTGCGGCTCCCTGCAACAGGACAGAGACCCCGCGAGGTACAACTCACCTCCACCCGCGAGAGTTGTCACCATCCCTTAGGTGGGCGTATCCCTGCTGAGCTACTGACTCACGTGTGAAGGTTTTTACTTGAAATCGCAGAGGTAAGCCAACCGAGGGCGTTTGCTCGATCGTCGTAGCATAGGCATACGAGCGGTTGAACGCCTAAGACGGACTCGTATACGCATCGGGCATCAGGGCGCTGATCTCCCGGACCCACTTACAAATCAGGTTGACTCGACAAATGAACATTCGCGCATACTACGCTTTGCCTATAAACAGTTTCAATAGGTATGACGCATTACCTTGCTCCTTTCTGAAGCACGATCCCCTCGGTGCTTAAGTTACCAGGGATTGCGCATAAGATACACACCCATCCTACCTAGTGATTAAGTTCATTCGACATATCTCTTTGTAAAAACTTTTTAGCCATATCATACATACATGTGAGATGAAATATGACAGAGTAATTAGGCAAGGAGATGTCTCATACACTTTACACTCTCACATAAACAGTCCGAATTCATCAAGGAAAAAACATAGGTCCTTGACCTTTCAAACATGTACAAATGAAATGAACATGAAATGAATAAGGTTTGTCGCCTTAGCAATAATCATAATCTTCCTAACAATCAGGAAATGAAATGAACATGAAATGAATAAGGTTTGTCGTCTTAGCAATAATCCTAATCTTCCTAACAATCAGGGGAAAGTCGCAAGGCTGGGTACTAAAACCAATCGCGCACTGATGGAACATCTGGATCAAGGCGCAGGATAACATAAGTTTCTCAATAGGTTGCCGTGAATAGCATGTGGCTGGTCGTTTTACTGACCTGCAAATAAGAGTCAATCAGATTTCACAATTCTAACAGAGTCAACCATTCATTCACTTCACCCACATTACACTTACACTTCCGATCCTCTCAGCCAGACATTCCCTTTTTGACTTAGTCATTCATCCAAAATCTGACTTTAACCATTTCAAGAACCTTTTTTTACCAAAACATAGACTCTTTAGACAATGGCCCAAAATCTTAAATGCCTTTTCGTGCAGAGGTCAATGCAAAGTGTGGGTGTCGAGGGTGAGTGAGGGTTGAGTTGGCAAACCAACCTGTTACCATAAGACAACAGTATGTAGTCTTGTATAAATTCATGATGAGTCCTCTTAAAAGTAAAGGTGACCTGCAATCACACAAAGGTCGACATGGTCTCAACACCTTTTCGCCATCGACATGACCCTATCTGAAGTTCAGTATAGTGAGCTTCATTTTAGTCGGGAATAATACTTCGTCGACATAACTCCCTATAGGCAGTCTCTCTAACTTCTTATCAGATCAGTTTCTAGAGATAGTCGTATGAAATAACGTATAAGCTAACATCGTCAATACTTTCTGTCTCATCATATGATTCCCCACTAAAGACATGCACAAGCAAAACATCATAAACTCATCTAGAATAGAATCATAAGATAAATATGAATCAAGAGGTTAAGATAGAAGGACATGTCACACGGGGTCACATTCCTTCTACCTCCACCTCAGTAGAATCAGGAAGCGGTCTGTCAGTAATGAATTGAACTTTTTTCAGGGCTTTCACTTTTTCCTGTCTATCGAGAAGATCAGTAACAGTATGGTAGACCACTCGGGATCTACTCATCTTCTGCTTATGATAGGGTAGACCTCATGGGGTCTCGCTTCGCCTATCACTATTTGATGTTGAAGCACGACTGGCTGACAATAAGGCGGGCTTCTCGGAGCCTCACTTCTCTTATCACCACCTCTCTTACTCGTGCTGCCAAAGCAATAGGGCAGGCCTTAAGATGCCTCACTCCTCCTATCACTTATTTTTATGCATGGCTGGTTGGCGATAAGGCAGACTTATCGGAGCATTGCTTCTCTTATCACCGCCGATGCTATTATTGCGATAGGGCAGACCTCTTGGGGCCTCGCTCCTCCTATCGCTTACTTGCATTGATGCACGCCTGAATAGTAATAAGGCGGTCTTCTCGGACCCTCGCTTCTCTTATTACCACCCCTTTTCCTTAGCCGTGCAGTTAGGCAATAGGGCAGGCCTCTCGGGGCCTCGCTCCTCCTATCACCCTCGCAAGTTCTCTCGACGAACTCGATCGTCGCTTTTTGACGCTTCTTAAGCCCTGAATCATTTGAAAGTCTTTAAGCTCATACGGGTAGGCCATACGAAACATGTCTCAGTGTACCCCACTTCTTAAAGGTTTTTCACCTGATCTCCGAACTGTGTTAGTTTATGACTTTGAGAAAATGCAGGCTTTAGTCAACTATAGGGTAAGGGTTAGTTGATGTTTGTCAACTTTCAAAGTATTTTGAGCATTTGCACGCACAATCCCTCAATCGATTGTGAGCCCTGCTTTACCAATGTTAGGTGGTATATTAAGCAAGGTAAGACTGCACGGAGTCGATTCCCTTGCGGCCACATTCCCACAAAAAAAACACTCACATAGCGAGACAGTTACACGAAACTTCTCGTTCTCGCTATGTTTTTCAGCAACAATTAGTCATACACAATCCCTTTCTGTTAGATCATGGCAGATGAACTGCGCATCGCATTGTCTCACTCGATTGGTTGCGCACAGTATTCGCTCACTTAATTGGCTGTGCACTGCATCGCTCACCCAATTGGCTGCGGACAGCACCGCTTACCCGCGGCCCATCAGTTTTCGGCCAACTCACCGCTATAGTCGGTGATAAAGAAAACAGAAATAAAATAAAATAAAATAAAATAAAATAAAATAAAATAAATAAATAAAATGAGGAAGACTGATATGCAAGGAATATGAGCGGGAACGATATACTGAAAGTCAAGTAACTGTTGCGAGATCACACAGTTGTCCAATTAGTCACTTGCAAGCAGAGAGCACAAGTTTATTGAGATTTCATCCAATTAACAACAATATAATGAACTCTCTAGCCAATGCTCAAACCCTCAGGCTATACCAACATACTATCCAGCGTAACCCTTCTCTATCTGGCGCCCCGCACTCAACCTACACTACTTGTGTTATCCCTCCACAACCGTATTCACGCAACAAGCTCACTTCGATCTTGAAGACCAATGTGCATGGCGTCAACACCATAGTCGACCGTTCACACTCATAGGTACGTATCACTTTCCTCTTTTTCTCATTCTCTCTTTCTCTGTCCCTCTCTTCCTCTCTCTGTGTATGCGTCTCCCTTTGTGAGTCACTATGTATGTGTCCCTGTGCGACTGTGTAGGTGTCACTGTGACTGTGTCACCGTACATCTGTGTGACACTATGCACTGTGTATCTGTCACAGTTTCACTATGTTTGTGTCATTGTGTGCCAGTGCCACTTGTGTGTCTGTGTCAATGTATCTGTCTGTGTCAAAACATCTGGTTGTGTGTCTGTTTTCACTGTATCTCTGAGTGTGTCACCGCTCACTACGTATCCGTGTCGCTGTGCACTTTGTGACTGTGTATCTGTGTGGTTCACTGTGTGTGTCACGCTATCAGTCTATGTCACAGCATCTGTCTGTGTGTGTCACAACATTTGTGTGTGTCATTGTATGACTGTTACCGCGTGACTGTGCATCTGTGTGTATATGACCGCATCACTTTGTGTGTGTGACTGTGTCACTGTGTATGTGCGTGTGTCACAGTTTTTATGTCTCTGTGACTGTGTTTTCACTGTATATGCGCGTGTGTCACAGTGTCTGTGTGTTTGTCACAGTGCACCGCGTATGTGTGTCACATGTGTATGTGTCACTTTGTGACTGAGTACGTGTCACTGTGTGACTGTGTCACTTGTGTATGTGCGTGTGTCACAGTGTTTGTATCACTGTGACTGTGTGTGTCACACTGTCTTTATGTGTGTGACTGTGTGACCGCGTGTGCCACCGTGTATGTGTCAATGTGCATCGGTGTGACACGGTGCATGTCGCATATCGTAATGGTGCAGACCAGAACAAGAACCGACCTCTCTCACATAGTACAGGATAGCACAGCGGAAGACTAAAATACCAATGATCAGACCAATCAATGTCGTAATACAGACCAAGCATACATCATCATCATCACATGGTGTGAAGGGGCCTAGCGCCCACACAGAAAGAACGCGCCAGTCCCCAAACATACACAGATGAAGAGAAGGGGGATCAGACGAAGAGAAGGGGAAGATGGGAATGTCGTCAACACCAAGTCTTCGGTACAGGTTCCAAATGATCCCTCGTCCAATGTCTCAATCCCAATGTCAAGTCTGAATCCAAATGTCGTCAAGTCCCAAAGTCACCAATCTCTCTCTCTCTCTCTCTCTCTCGCTCTCTCTTTCTCTCTCTCTCTCTCTCTCTCTCTCTCACACACACACACACACACACACACA
>BFEA01000335.1:1366527-1410848 GCA_003427395.1 Chara braunii
GCGTTACAACTGTGAGGCTAGACCTAACTAACTCACCCTTCCTTTGAAACCCGAGGTCGCGGGTTCAAGCCCCCGCCAGCCATCCGCGGGGTTGAAACAAGACCTCTGTAGGCTGTAACCGAGCTCAAAAGGAGCTAGCCGCAGGCAGGTGGATTCGATCCTCGAGTCTATCCCTTATGAACCCATACTGAAACCTATTGGGCTAACTCCTGCTTTAAGCAAGAAAGGAGCAGTCCAGGTATAAGTAGAAGAATGAGACTCCGCCCGCCTAGTGGTCCAAGCCCATCTCTAAGTCTGAGTGTGTGCACGCTTGCTGATCTGCGGGTCTGTCAGACTGTTTTTCGGCCTGAGTGTGAGTTTGGCCCGCAAATGACACTTGTTCATTTGAGAGGCCCCACAGGGCCGGTACTTACCTACGACCGTGACTTTGAGGGTTGCCGCAGAAAACACTCAAGTAGCGGGGGTAGGCCTGCAACTATCAGAGCAACGGGGGAAAAACAGGCAAGTAGCAGGTCGGTCGGTACCACTCAAGCCTCGGCAGACGTGTAGGGACCAGGCCGCCAAGTAAAAGATAACGGTTAGCATTCCAAGTGCTATTGCAATCTCGTCGATCACACAGTAACAATCGCCTCGGCCGTATGGTCGGGGCATATATTAATTTACCCTGACTAACGTACCGACGATTAAGTCTCAGTGTGTGTCGTAGATCTATCCGACACAACACTAACCCAACTAATCCCTCGACCTCTTCGGTCGAATGACATTACTACCGATTCTAACCATCAGAGCGCGCGTCACAATAACATGCGCGCATACTTAACATAATTTTCTCACTATTTGCCCCGGCCTCAATGGTCGAGGAAATCGTTTCAAAGCATTACGCAAAAGCGCGCAACAACTTTTTTTTTTTTCCAGACCGGCCCCACCTTGGTAGCCGATGTCGTCGCTGTGTCAATTGCAAAAGCATGGTCAAATACCCTTGTAAGGGTATTTGGTCCGACAGTATTCCCAGACCTTATTAAGCGACGTCCCCGTCGCTAGGGACGTTTATCACGGTCATTTATACAATTCTCCGTAAATCGTTCCCCATGATCAAATCCACTGATAAATTATGACAAGATCGATAACATTATTGGATAGATGATATAATACAAACAATACATGTACTTCTCTTTCCATCTGAAAGAGAAGACAAGTCCTTTTCCCAAAATAAGACGCATCTTTTATAAGTGGATAGCCAAATCCGAGTCTCTGAATTGAGATGCGGTCAAGATTCGCATTACCTCCCTTGATATATTCTATCATTGCCGGGATTCTAGCCCGGGTCTCTCACATACTGAAATCCCCAACCCAACTGAATGAACCAAAGGTGGGGATACTGAATTTGTACTACAAAGGTGAAAATGATCAAGAGAGTCAATGATCATCTTCTTCGCACCTTTAGATTTTCTTCCCAAACCTTCGTTGGTTGTCCGTAGAGGCAGAGAATCTGACCCTTTGGACGCGGGTGTCAACCAAACCATATAACCGTCTTACCCGAAGTTTAATGCGAGAGGATCGACCGTCTTGGTCTTAACCCACCACAGTCCGGTTGATGAGGCCAGATCTGCAGCCCACCGAGTTGTTATATTAGCGGTGGTCCCCGTATTGGTTGCGCAATGACGGGTAAGTCCTATCATCGAAAAAAATCACATATTTGAAAGACTACATTCGACCCCTCCGGTAACTACCTGAGTTGATTCAAGTTCCTTCATCAGGGTGGTCACCCCTCATGTCTCAATTCCAGGTCAAAATCCGAAGATCCGCTGCCTGGTTATACTTGGTTAGCAGCCCACGCTGGGAGTTACGTCCCAATGATGCCAATTTTTCACCATAGGCTTGGTAATTTCAGTCCCTCAAACCGACCTCCTGAAGTGGATGAACGATGTTCAATTCAATATATACCAAAAAAATCATCATAAAAAAGATTTTCATCCTTGTCAAGTTGCTGCTACGTGGATGAACGATGTTCATTTCAAAACCATAAAAATAAATTTTTCATCGTTAGGTTGTCACTCAGTGGATGAACAAAGACCATCATCAGGTTGCCACTAAGGGATCGTGTCCTCCAAGTCTCGATCACAACTCGGTCAGACACCTATCGGGGATCTTTCAAAATATACAGAATTGTCCCATATCCCAAATGAAAATATTGACTTCCACTTTACCATCGATGCAAAGATATCTTTCAAAACATCACCATTTCCGATTGAGTTCCTTATTTGGATCTCACAGACTTATCTCATACTAACCCCATAGAGGAATGAGCGGCACCTTTTCAAGACATCTCTTTGATGGTTTTCCAAGCAGCACACTTATCGTGTCTGCCCAATTGTATTAATAAACTGAGGGTCCAGAACAATTATAAGATTCAAAGCTCAATTTAGGTCGCCGTCATACTGGCTCCTGAGGTTTTGTCTTCGATAATGTACTGCACGAATGTACGCATAATACTCGAATCTGAGTATTAAGTTGAAGTTCGCCAAAATGATTAAACACTTTCGACGTCAGTCATAAAAATCGAACCACACTCTGTCATCCATATTGATATCTCAAATGAAGAAACATATCATAAACAACTCGTTACTGTACGCACTTGTTTTTACGGAACTTTACAATACCAATGTAAATGACATTCTCTTGCTATAAATAAGGAATATAACTCAAGATAGTAAAAAAAATGTTCGAGGCCGTAAGAAAAATAAATAATAATTCATACGATACCAAAGTATTCAGTCATACCAATTCAAACAAACGTCAACAGGTAACCTCATTAATAATGAGAACAATTGTTACAATTGAGACTGCACAAGAACAAATCACAGTGAAGTTACAATGACAACAACAACGATGACATAAAATATATTACTCCTTTAGGCTTAATAGGGGTATATCGTGCCGAGGGGTGGTGTAATCCAATCAAAGGTGGGATGCACCGTCGCATTATCTAACAGGGAAATGCGCAATGGTACCCCAACTATGGCAATGGTGGGACACAATGTGGAACTATCTAATGGGGTCGCGCGTAAATACCTTACTCCTTAAAGCCACCTACCAAATCAACCCGATGGACTGCATTCAAGCGAACTCTGTTTCAAAACTCGAGGCTCACCTCGCTGATGAATGCATGGAGGCGGAGGCCTCAACCCACAACTCACCACTGTGCAAAATGAGAATGAATCTCTTGCTATAACACGGGAAGATACATCACCATTATTTTTGTCTTTTGTGTATCGGGTGACTAGTGGAGTGAGACCCATAATCATGGTAAGGCACCACGAGGTGTTTAGGACCTCACTCCACTACACACCACATGCAAAAGAAAAAAAAAAAATTGTGTAATTTTCATGTTATAGCGGAAGATCCATTCTCATTTTACATGTTTGGGTTGCTTTTCCCACCTGTGTACTGCGGCTGCACTAGCACAGACATCCCTTTGTTTTTCTAAACATCAACTATGCAAAGACTCTCTATTGGGGGCACATAACCTTTTATTGTCGACCTTATCACGGAAGAGAAGAGCATCAACCATGACAAACTTTCAGACATTACCTTATTTGTGCTTCGATCTTGGCCATGAACATATCCTTGTAGGCATCCACCAACTGTCGAGTTACATAGTCCAGCAGACTGTACTCCATCACTAGTGCACCAAGGAAGTCCACCCTCCTGGAAAGCGCATCAGCGACCACATTATACTTCTCGTTGGCGTGCTGAAGGCGGATATCATACATGTCGATGACTTGTATCCCACACCTCTGCGCATTGGAAAACTTGGGTTATGTTTTGATCCATTGGAATGTCTCGTTGTTAGGCCGACCTTCAAAATGTATGCAATGTGCGTAATGCTTCCAATGGGTTAGTGCCTTACAAGGCATACAACTCCCTCTCATAGGTGAAGCTGGCTAGTTTCTTGGATGACATCTTCTTGCTTATGTACTCTCATAGGTGAAGTTGGCTAGTTTCTTAGATGGCATTTTCTTACTCATGTACTCTCATAGGTGAAGTTGGCTAATTTCTTTGATAACATTTTCTTACTCATGTACTCAACCGATCTCAACTTTTTATCATCCTGTTACTATAGGACTAAACCTATCCCGTAGTGGCTAGCATCAATCGTAACAATGAACGACTTATCAGGATCTGAGATCTTAAGGATTCTGTGGTAGTTCAGAGCATATTTCAACCATTTGAAGGCATGCTCGCATTCAACTGTCCATCCCCGATGGGTGTCAAGGCACGTAAGATTAGTCTAAAGATTTGCAATTATGATATAATTCTTCACAAATGAACGACAAAAGTTCGCCATCCCCACAAATGATCTGACCTCATTTACAAATAGAGGTTGTGGTCAATCCCTAATGGAGACCACTTCGCATCTTCGGGCCTGAAACCGTCCTTAGATATTTCGTGACCCAAATACAAGATTATGGTGCGACCAAACTCACATTTCTCCAGACGTCTTGTATTGATGCTTTACGAGAAGGCCTTGTACAATATCAAGATGTTGCGTGTGATCCCCGAGTCCTACTAAATACAAGTAAATGACGATAAAATTAGCCAAGTAGTCGTGAAAAATCTTATTCATGATGTGTCGGAACCTCCGAGGCGCATTACACGGCCCAAAAGGCATTACCACAGACTTGTACAAAACCGTGCCAGGTCTAGAAAGCGGTGTTTTGCTGATCCTTTTACCTAATTTGTATTTGATGATACCCGAACTTCATATCTTATGATCCTTGCACTCTATCCAAGAGGTCATCAATGGGTGGTTGAGGTTCTGCGTTGCAACCCCTATAATCAACGCACATCCTTAATGTCCCCCCTTTCTTTGGGGCAAACAAGACAGGCGCACTGTAGGGAGACATACTTGGTCGTATCCATCCCTTTCTATTAAGCTCCTTCAATTGCCTAATATTTTTGTCAAAATTTTTGTTTTTATGCACCTAACGTATTGGAATATCCTAACAATTATATACGTGCAAATCCTGCATCAACTCCATCTCACATACTGCCAGAATGATATTTTTTACCTATTTATGCAATTCTCCGTAGTAAAAAAAAAAAAAAAAAAAAAAAAGATGTGTTGCTCCAATAGGTCTTGTCTTTGTTTCACTATTTGCTTTAGGCTCGAAGAGCAAATACGAAGTGTTTGCACTTCGTGTCCTGCATGTCTTGCTACACTTCGTGCCTGGAGCTGTGATGCAAGCCCCCTGACGCTTATACGAGATGAGGCGGCTCGAAGAGCGGACGTTTTCAGGAAAGCATACCCTGCAACCCTTCAGCCTTGTGGACTTGGGGAAGCACACGAATGCACGCTGGACTTCAGCCCTGCCATATAGCACCTGTATGAAGTCAAAGTACATCTCTTACGAGGAGTTTCTTTTATATGTCAAGGGCTGGTAAGGTTTTGCATGTTGTATCGAATCAAACCACATGCTCCACCGCTTGTGCAGGTCATCCAACTCCGTTGGAGACATCTAATAGATCCTACCCCTAGACACCTTAGTACCTGGGATAATATGTATCGCATGGATGATCTCCTTATCAGTGGCTCCTAAGGGCTCCTCCCGAAGGTCTAAGGACTTAGCGACGACTATCTCTATCCCTAGAGGGGTCTTGATGGTCTGCCCCTTCTAAGACTAGCTACATTCCCTACTCCCGGTTCTGCTTATAATAATTATAAAACGCATAAGTGCACAAACAACCATAAGAGTTTGCCAACTTCTGAGTATTATACTTCTTTAGAAGGACTATCTTCCCCTCAGGCAGTTTATACTTTATACAAGCGCCCCTGTAGAACGTGTTGCCACACACTTCTTCCTCTAGGCCCTCTTGAATCCAACATGGGACCTTAGCTCATGTTCCTTGACCCCTGGATTGGTCTCCCTTTGAAGCACCAGCCCCCTTAGCCTTTGCTACAGCCACCACTTCTCCCTCAAAATTATCGTGGCTGGTATTGGACTCGGTACTTCCCACCAGGTCTGAAGGGTCCTTCACCTCTTCCTGATTCCCATCTACATCTACATAGAGAAGGTGGCCTCCTTTCTTCCTCGAATCCCGAGAAACTTCTTCTGCCCAATTACACCTCCCTGTCTAGCAGTACTTTGATGCTTCATCTTATCGAGGTTCTTTAACTCACCTATAACGCGCTGTGCCCGATAGGAGTCATTCCATTCGACCTCATTAGGGGTCATAACTAAGGTGACACCAGCCACGCGCACAACCATATCGCTTTCATGCCCAGCTACTTGGATCACGCCGGCTAACCACCTAGCTGCTTGGATCACGCCAGCTAACCACCCAGTTGCTTGGATCACGCCAGCTAACCACCCAGCTGCTTGGATCACGCCAGCTAACCACCCAGCTGCTTGGATCACGCCAGCTAACCACCCAGTTGCAAAGCCCTTTAGAAAGGATGCAGTGACGATCACCTCTTTGTCTAATCGAGTGTCCTTTGTCCGCACATCCACAGGCACAGACCTAAGCCACGTGCCCAGGTTTTCATCCTTGTTATCGCCTGTGAATACATCGGGCTGCACTATGGACGTCTCTGGGACATACTGGGAGTGCGCCCCACCTACAGGCCTTTGTAGATGGGGATGCATCCATCTGCACTATGCCTGCAGATGTCTGGGACAGAGAAGGTTGCACCTGGGTCTGCAATGGACCCGCTAAACTACCGATGACAAGTAGCATACCCAACATTGGTGAAAATGCCACCACGAGGGGTGGCAGACTATCGGCCTAAGGCACTGTTAGCTGAACAACAGGCGGCGTCAAACTGGTGAGAACTAGTCTTTCCTAAGCTCCTAACGCAACCAGTACTCGATCTTGGCCTGCGATGATGGATCTATGTTTAAGGACCGCAAGGCCTCATTGAGGGCAAGCGCGTTCGTCCTTAGTAAGGTCTCCATCGGGAACATGTTACCCTCTTGCAACCTTTCCAATTCCGTCTCATCTGCCCGGCTACTTGCTAGTTTGGTCTTTCTCTCTCTCTCGCCCTTCTAGCTCTATCTTTGGCATCCTGAAGGTGGGTCACTAGTTGCTGAGCTCTATTTTCAATTTCCCGCAGCCCCTGATCTTCTGCAGTGAGTGACGGAGGCTGGCTTGACTGCAAGTTAGCCATTTGATTAATTGAGGGATCCAATGTACCATCTACAAACTGACCAGCACCACTCTCGATGCTCTGACCCATGGCTCTGAGCCCCTACTCTCCAAACCCAACAATACTCGTTGTCCTGCCCAACCACCTACTGTCATTAGCCTCTCTCCTAAGTCTCGTCTCGTCCCCTGGTTCTATGTTACATGTCGAGCCTGCACACAAGCCCCATTTTGGGGGCCCGACGGTTGCTGGGGGCCCCCAGGCTACACGCCCCTCAGACGCGCGCCCTGGAGGCCCACGACAGACTTAGGGCTGGGGGTTTCGATTTGAGGCAGCATTCATTAATTTAGTTATTTGCTGTCCTATTTTTGTTTAATCAGGCGTCGTTACGGACTCGCAGTTCGTCCGAACAAACTTTCAGTTTGTACGAACAAGGCCATATTTTCAGCCTGGTGCGGACATAGGCAGGCCCTGTTCGGTCAGGTTCGCTGTTGTCCAGTTGCGGACACTCCCTACTGCATCAGCAGGGAGGGCTTGGACGTTCGGTAGGGACCCAAGCAGGCCATGTTTTGGCCGATGACCAGAGGCACACGGCGAGACACCCGCGAGGCCCAATGCTACTTATAGCTGGGTCAGGCCAAGGCAGACACAATTTTGAGTAGCTCACTTCTTGGGCGACACACTACCGGAGCAGCGTTGCGCTAGGGAGCGGAGGTGTAGGTAGGGTGAGGGGCGGGGCCCATACTTGCATCGTCGGTCTTCATCTCGGCGTCATAGTTGGCCCACGCCAATAACCTGCACAAAGGGAGAGAGACCAGCGACAGTTACCTGCAGGTGAGATAGCGAGAAGGACAACATTTTCTTTTTCTTCTTGCTTTTGCCCTCCATCTCTCCTCCTTCCTTCCCTCTTCTTCTTCTTCTTCTTCTTCAATTTCAGAAAGAGAGGGTGAGGGGGATTACATGTAGAGGTTATATTGGGCATGAAGCCCAGGATCTGATTTGACATTTTGTGTCAGACATTGATTGGACATTCGGCAGGGAGACTCTTTTTGGAATTTGCTATCGCATTCTTGGTCTTGTCCCTCACCTCCATCTTCGTCTCACCTCTCCCCCATCTCCTAAGTCGTGGTATCTGCCCCCATGTGTGTATTCAAGGAGGGACCTTTCTTCCATGTATGAGGTCCCTCCCTCTCTCACATGTGTGGTGTATAATGGGGTGTCACATCAGTCTCTGATAGGTCAGGTCATATCTTTGAGTTTTTCGCTGCACCACGTTATGCTATATTCATATGTATCTGGATATGCATTGCTTGTTGATGCTTTGTTGACACTGCATTGTCCATTCGAGTCCTTTTCATCACTTCGCGGATCCTTGGCTTCGTATACATCGCTCAACTGAGCATGTATCATTTGGTATCAGAGGCCCGCGCGTGAATCAAGAATCTAACCTCACCCGACGCGCGAAGTAGGGATCGATTGATTGATTGATTGATTGATTGATTGATTGATTGATTTATTGATTGATTGATTGATTGATTGATTGATTGGTTGGTTGATTGATTGATTGATTGATTAATTGATTGAATGATTGATTGTTGATTGGTTGATTCAATTTGATTGTTTGTTTGATTGATTGATTGATTGATTGATTGATTGATTGATTGATTGATTGATTGATTGATTGATTGTTGATCGATTTTGATAACCTAATTCAAATCCTATTTGCAATTTTCTACCTAACTACCAAATTTGAAAAAAAAAACCTTTTTCTTTCGGAATTCCTTTCTTTGGTGCAAATTCATTAATTTTGCACATCTGAAATTGCGTAGCAGCAAAAACTTTCGATTTTCTTTTTTTCGACTTCCAAAATTTCGCTGCTTGATAAGTTCTAAATTTTTTGGAATTTTTCCGTTGCACTAATTCATTTTTTTTTTTAAGTTTTGAATCACACATTAATTGGTATCTGAAAATTTCAATTTCCTTTATTTTCTTGAATTCGATGATGCATCTTTCAACCTTCGACTGATTGTTTGCGTAGTGTTTTAGGTTTTTTATTTCACTCTCTTTCTTAGTTTTTTTTTCACCTTTCCCTCAAGTATGTTGCGAATAGCCAGACTCGCCATAGTTTGAACATTTCAGGAAGCATGGTTCACACACTGTTTTTGACCGTATAATAAAACTACATTCTTTTTAGATTCTAAATAGGATACATTTTGAAGAAGTTTTGGCCACCACTTCATGTCCTCCAATTCAGTGGAGATGTCCAAATTGCTGCAGTTTGTGGTGGAAGGTCGAGGCTCCAAGGGTTCAGTGGTTCGCCTCAAACTTTCCGTTACTTTAATATTCCAAAATTTTATTTTTCTTGGAAAATCTCTTTTCGCAGTTGAGTTTTGGGATTTTACTTCCCAAAATCGAAAATTGTTACGCTTACTCTCATCGAAATTATTTCGAATTTTATTTTCTTAAATTTGGAATTACCCGCACTTGCAAAAAATTTGCAGGCCAATTTTTATTTCGTTTATTTGATTATATGAGCAGTATGAAATTCTAAGTTTTTTTTTTTTTTTTAATTGGGATTTTGGGGATTGGAAGACCTACCAAACTTGCAATTTCGAATTTTTTTATTATTTTTCAAAATTCTTTTGGAAAAAAACAAGTTCGAACTTTTCGAATCTTGATTACTGGCTCCTTATCTGGGTGATCAGTGTGACCCCATGGGGGTAGGAAGTGTTAGAATCTCATCTTCTTCCCTCCCACCCATCCCATCTACTTTGTTGTTATTGTTTTTCTTCTTCTTTCTCTCCTCTACTACCGTGGCATTGGTAAGTTGCCACGTCAGCAGGCCATGCCTGCAGGCTGTGTCAGCAGGCCATGTCAACAAGCCTCGTCATTAGACCAGGCTACGTTAGTGACACGTCAGTGCCACGTCAGCAGACATCCATGTCACCCGTTCTTGCAGCATATGCCCGCAGCCACCCGATTAAAGACAAGCAACATGCAGCGGAAGGCAGGGGAAACCGTCGAGGCCTATGAGGCCCTCATGTTGGACATGAAGGCGAAAATGAAGAAAATGGCAAATGCTGCGACAACCGTACGGAAGAAAGAGGAGGAGGAAGCAGAAGAACAACGCAGTCTTGCAGAAGAACAAAGCAAGAAGAGCAAAGCAGCAGCAGCAAGGGCTGCCGATGAGGAACCCGTGCGATGACGAGGACTATTCAGGCAGGAACGCACACTTCACGCGTTGGCCATAGATTGTCGGAAGGAGGCTGAGCGAAAGACAACCAATGATTGCGGAACCAAGTTGGCAATATTGCTCACCCGCATCACCGACCTGCTGACCACGTGCATTGCACATCAAAAGGACATCCATAGCCTCAACCACGTGGCCCGAGACCACTAGCAGACGATCGCACGACGGCAACTGGAACAACGACCCACTGCCACTCCAACCACCGACCACTCCAACTGCTGGCCCCTCCAACCTCGTCGTTCGCATGAACGCTTTGGAGATTGGCGTAGGCATGTTCAAGGACAACGCTCACCAGCAGCAAGCAACAAATCAGCAGTTGGAACAACAGATTTGTGCAGTTGCCGCCGGTCCAGCCTCATCACCTCACGAGTGCATATGAAGGTTCGAGGCTGCTTCATCTGACGAGGGAGAAAGATTAGCAACCGCCCAGGATGGTGGTCGCCCCGCCAAAGGTCGAGGACACGACAAATCGAAAACAAACACCTTTGTCCCCAAACCCGGAATAGCACCTCAAATAACCTTGGCTTCATTACAGTCTCTCGAAGGGCATCTACAAGATCCACACGAGACACCATTATTGCTTGTGGTACAACAACGACTTTCACCAAATTGTCGGCTGTTCCATGAAAGCCAAGGGAAAATCCCTTCCGGGGAAATGAGCACCACCGAGAGTGAAACGACCGCACTCTCGACGCCTTCGAAACCGTTTGCCTCGCGAGCAACCTCCCTTACTTCCGAGGCACATGTGGAAGTCGTAAGTCCTCTTCTTTATTCTTTTGAGGACTATGATGCCCGACTCGTTCCGTCGCTGGTTCTCTAGCTCAAGGACAAGGTATATGTGCGGTTTCTTCTCCATCGACAATTTATCGTCGTCAAGCAGTTCTTGAAGGGATTCGGCATGCGAGTTCAACGTAGAGGTCTTGGATCCGTTGTCGTCCGAGGATTTTGAATGGTTTCCTCTCCTTTCCACGAACCGCTTACCCGGACCGCAATGTGCAGCACTATGCGTCCATCTCCACACATACTTATCCTTCTATGCACCACCAACTTCGTCGACGGATGACGAAATTGCGGTGGGGGACCTCCTTGCATATATTGCCAAGGTGGCCCGCGAGTTTCACACGCAGTGGTACGACGACAACAACGCGCCGCTCCTTTATGTCCACATCCAAGTTGGGCAAGCGTCCTGCAACGTTTTGCTGGATAGCGGCGCGACTCGCAATTTCATGAGTCAGGGTCTGTCAGGCCTTTATACAAAGGGTCGGCCTTGACGCACAAGTTTGAAGGACGCCACACCCTACAACGGTCTTGATGGCGGACGGTCGGATGCAATAAATTTTTGATCGCTACATCGAAGTCGCGCCAGTCTATTTCGCACCTCATGCATGCAAGTTGGTTACTGTCGTCTTGGACACGAACTTCAACATTATTTTGGGGATGCCTTGGTTCGCGAGTGCGGACCACATGACCAACTTCCATCGATGGACACTTACCGTTCATGATGCCTTTGGCGCAGAGGTGCCGTGTACCATTCCCCTTCTACATCCTTCGATCCGGTGCCAAGTTGTGATGGCCAAGTCTTTCCGGTCCACTTGCGCTTATGAGCAGACCGACGAGATTGGCCTATGTTTTCTTATGACCATTACAACGACCGAATCTTCACCTACGGACTTATCTTCAAACACCCACGTGGTGCGGTTGCTTGACGAGTTTGCCGACGTCTTCGAGTCTCCTACCGCTATGGTGGCGGATCGATCGATCTCCCACAAGATCATTCTTTACGGCGGTGTCGTGCCGCCGAAAGGGTGCATCTGTCGCATGAGCGAGGAAGAGCTCGCGGTTCTCTGCGCGCAACTCGACGACTTGTTGGGAAAGGGTTGGATCGCCCTAGTAGCTCACCATACAGTGCGGCTGTTCTCTTCATAAGGAAGAAGAACAAGGACCTTCGCTTGAGCACTGACTATCGAAAGCTCAATGTGCAAACCGTCAAGATTCAAACCGGAGGGCATTAGTCCGCTACCGGACAAGATTCAAACCGTGCAAGATTGGCCGGAACCGAAGAATGTCACATAAGTCCGTTCGTTTCTCGGCCTCGCCGGCTACTATCAACCTCTATCCAAGGTTATTCAAAGATCGTTGCCAATTCGACCAAGCTCCAATGCGAGGATCCGTCGTTCGACCTCAGCGACGATGCATGAGCTTCATTTTCGGCCCTTAAAGCCGCCTTGCTATCCACGGAGGTTGTATGCATCTACGACCCGCTTTTGCCGACTTGCATCACTACCAATGGGTCTGGCTATGGTGTTGGTGCCATCCTCTAGCAACACGATGGTGTGGACTGAAACTCGGTCGAGTACTTTAGTAAGAAGGTAACCCCCGTGCACTAGATTGACGACGCATGGAAGGAGTTATTGGCCTTCGTACATGCGCTTAAGCGGTGGCGACTGTTTCTTGTCGGCCGAAGTCGATTCCGATGGGTAACGAACAATAATTCATTGGTCTTCTACGAGACCCGAGACACGGTGAATAGTACCATCGCCCGCTGGATGGCTTTCACTGACCAGTTTGACTTCTTTCCCGATCACATTGCGGGAATGTCAAACCGTTTTGCGGACGCCCTTTGTACTGCAGTCCAGTCGACGTTCGAGGTTAACGACAACTTGCGGGACAGCTTCATCCGCAGCTACCCCGAGTTTCGCGACAAGTACGCAAATTGCTCCTCTTCAAATCCGGCGCCATCGCATTATCGGATCCAAGAAGGCTATTTGCTAGTCCACTCACAAGCGAAGGATCTTCTTTGCGTGATGAACGATCCACACTTGCGTATGCGGCATCTTGGCAAGTTCCACGACGCTCCCGCCACCTGACACTTTGGAGTCAGTCATACGATTGGCCGACTTTGCAAAAACTTTTGGTGGCTCGGCCTTCTCGGCGACGCCACACACCATTGTGAGTCATGCGAGGTTTTCCGACGTTGCAAATCCCTTAATCATCGTCCGTTCGGCGAGTTGCGACCATTACCGGTCCCCTTTGGACGACGGGAATCGATTGCCATGGACATCACCAGGCCGTTCCCCAAGCACAAAACCGGTGTCGATAAGATTCCCACGATTCTCAATCGACTCACCAAGTTCACCATGTTTTTGTCTTGTCGCTATCATGCCAAGGCACCAGAGTTGGCTGATGTTCTTTATGCCGAGTGGATTCATATGAAGGGTTACCCCAAGAAAATCGTTTGCGACTGCAACACTCGGTTCATGTCCGACTTTTGGTTCCAAACGGTTTCCTTGGGATCCACACCGTATTCACGTCTGCAGCCCCCAACCCGCCTCGCGGCGATCCGATGGTGGAACCTGGACGTGAATACGGAACTTCAGGCCACAGCCCCTGATGCCCTCTCACATTACAAACACAAACAATAAGGCAAGCCAATGCCTTCGGCTCCACGCCATACTCGCGTCCAGGTTCCACCATCGGATCGTTGCTTTGCCCTCGACCCGGCTTGACTTCATGACTTCATAAGGAGGGGGGGTGTTACATGTTGAGCCTCCATTTGGGGGGCTCGACGGTTGCTGGGGGGCCCCAGGCCGCACGCTCCTCAGACACGCGCCCTGGAGGCCCACGACCGGTCTGAGGGCCGCAGGTTTCGATTTGAGGCAGCATTCATTTATTTATTTATTTTCTGTCCTGTTTTTGTCTATTGAGGCGCCATTTAATTGCAGTTCGTCCGAACAGACTTTCGGTCTGTTCGGATAAGGCCACGTTTTTGGCCTGGTACGGAAGTAGGCACGCCCTGTTGGGCCAGGTCTGTTGTTGTCCAGTTGTGCACACTCCCTGCTGCATCAGCAGGGAGGGCCTGGACGTCCGGTAGGGACCCAGGCCGGCCACGTTTTGGCCTAGGACCAGAGGCACACAGCAGCGCACCCGCGAGGCCCAGCGCTACTTATAGCTGGGCCAGGCCAGGGCAGACACATAGTTCACGTAGCTCACTTCTTGGGTGACACGCGGCTGGACCAGCAGGACACTACGCTGCGCCAGGGAGTAGAGGCGTAGGCAGGGCGAGGGGGGGAGTCCAAACCTGCTTTGTCGGTATTCATCTGGGCGCCATAGCTGGCCCATGCCAGCGACCTGCACAGAGGGAGAGACCGGCGGCAGTTAGTACACGGCGGCAGTTACCTGCAGGTGAGATGGCGAGGAGGACAACATCTTCTTCTTCTTCTCGGTCTTGCCCTCCATCTCTCCTCCTCCTTCCTTCCCTCTTCTTCTTCTTTTTCTTCTTTTTCAGAGAGAGAGAGAGAGAGAGAGAGAGAGAGAGAGAGAGAGAGAGAGAGAGAGAGAGAGAGAGAGAGAGGTTACAGGCAGAGGTTACATCGGGCATGAAGCCCATGATCTGATTTGACATTTTGTGGCAGACATTGATTGGACATTCGGAAGGGAGACTACTTTTGGACTTCGCTATCACGATCTTGGTCTTCTCCCTCACCTCCATCTTCGTTTCGCCTCTCCCCCATCTCCTCATCCATGGTATCTCCCCCCATGTGCGTGTTCAAGGAGGGACCTTTCGTCCATGTATGCGGTCCCTCCTCCCTCTCTCACATGTGTGGTGTATGATGGGGTGTCGCGTCAGTCTCTGGCAGGTCAGGTCATATCTTTGAGTCTCCCACTGCGCTACATTGTGCTATATTCATATGTATCTGGATGTGCATTGCTTGTTGATGCTTTGCTGACACTGCATTGTCCATTCCAGTCCTTTTCATCACTTCGCGGATCCTTGGCTTCGTATACATCGCTCAACTGAGCATGTATCATTCTAACTGCTGGAAGACCAAAGGCAGACTACGGGCGGTCCTTCAGGTGACCCCAGAGTCAACTAGTCCGTCACTGTCACCGCCTTCCTCTCAACTAGGAACAGAGTTCTCCCTGCACTTGAACTATCCGCGTTCTGCCCCAGTACAAACTCTGACCATCGAAAAATAAAATAAAAATAAAGTAATAAACTTTAATAAAGTAATTACCGGTCCTGAATCAAACAGAAAGAGAGAATCTGACACTCGATCGTCTTTCCCATCGACATCTTCAGGCACAAAAATTGAAAAGCACCATTGCACGTCCTTCCCACACTGAACTGGCCAGATTACAGCTAGTTCTACTGCGCAGCAAGAGCAAAAGGACAACAGCACAATGAATGCATGTTCTAATCTCGGTGGGTTGTGACCCAGTGCTTCGTCCTCCCAGGGCACTTCACAAGCACCGCCCTTCGCCTTCCAGATGCGCCAGAAGAATGTCGACACTGAGGGTACAACACTTTCTCACTCCTCACCAAGAGACGACTCTCAGATGGACTCACTTCCTCATGGTAAGAAGCGACAAAGGACAGTAGATAAGGGAGAGAACGTACCTCAAATGCTGCCCCCAACCACAGGTTTCTCACCAGCTGTGATGATGTGCATTTTGTTGACCAGTGGTAGCATTGGAACCACTGACAATACCATGCAAGTGCCTCAATTGCAAATGCCACGTCATTTCACTCACATCACCAATCATACGCCTCACTTATAGTCCTATATCAAGCCTTCCAGCCACATCACTCTCTACCCAATGACTGGCTTCACCATCTCCGCATGGTAGTACTCAACACTGCAAGGGACCAGCCCACGTGCACTGAAGAAACAAATAGTGCTGGAGCCGAAAGAAGTAAGCCTATGAAACCAGCTCCGATACCAAATTGCAAGGTGTGAATGACAATAAACTAGATTGCAGCATTCCACAGAAATCCAGATAACTTCGAGCCCGAACTGAAAGCAGATTGCAAGCCAATATAACACCAAATAAGCATGAGCAAAGCATTGAGGTCACATGATAATGAAAGCCCCCATCTTGCCTCCAAACATCAATGTCAACAACGTAACTCCTCTACATTGGCGCTCGGCGCCCAAACTACAGGCAACTCCTATGGCCTGGACTCCTATCTACAACAGGTCCACAGTGAAGATCATCAGCCCCATGACGAATGAAGACTCCGAGTGAACAGCCCACATCTCCTTCACCAGGTGCCTAGTCACACCGCTCCTCTCCCTGACTCCCTCCACAGTCCCCTTCTCCCAAGGACCACCGCCTTCCTCCTCTGGCTGTGGCCACCAGCAGCCCGACTATGGCCACTGCGCCCTTCTGCTTTGCTGCGTCCAACAGCTTCCGCGCGCCTCGCCAGCGCCTTTCTTCCCTCTGGTCTGGCGCTTATCCGCACTAGCTATCACTCCAGCAGCACTGCCGCGTCCAGCCAGCCAGCATGTGCCCAGTGAACAAGGCTCACGTCCTTTACTGCTGGCTGGCTCCTGGCCTGGCTGGAATGTCTGCACCCCTGTCCCAGTAGCAGCGCCCTGGGCCCCTTCCAGATCTGCAGGGGGTTCAACTGTCAGGCCCTGGGCCTCATCATCTTCAACCAACCGAAGGTTGAGCCCTACTGGTTGGTTGGGGATGCTGCGTGCAGCAACCAACCCAAGGACCCTGTAACACAGTTTCCTCTTGCCATGGTCATATAGTCCTATAAATTCCTATAACTTGTTTATAGTCCTACAGATCATGGCATGCGGACTGAAGTAATGCGAAGGGCAAAATTTGCAGACCTACGTTCTCTTAGAACCGGTAAGGGCTTCTCCCAGCATGCCAAGGGCTCATTTCTTCGCACAGATGCTAGATTAAAATTTAAAATATTTAATTTTAGGTGCCTTTCCCAAAGAGGACAATTTCCCCAATATTTCTAAGTGTCAGCACTTAGGACTGAATTATTTGAAAGTAATGCATTTTGAAAGTTTGACGGAAATCAAAATGCAGGAAAAAAAAATCCAAGTACGGCATAAAAGTTGATAAAACATATATTAATTTCAGATTCCTTAGCCTTTCAGAACAAAGAATAATCATTTCCGGAAATACATCTCAATGCCCCAATGATTCCGAGGTCCACAAGGAAAAAGAATTGCATTGAGACTTGTAGAACTTCAAGAAGAAGAAGAAGAGGAGGAGGAGGAGGAGGAGGAGGAGGAGGAGGAAGAAGAAGAAGAAGAAGAAGAAGAAGAAGAAGGAGGAGGAGGAGGAGGAGAAGGAGGAGGAGGAGGAGAAGAAGGAGGAGGAGAAGAAGAAGAAGGAGGAGGAGAAGGAGGAGGAGGAGAGGGAGGAGAGGGAGGAGTAGAAGGAGAGGAGGAGGAGGAGGAGAAGGAGGAGAAGAAGAAGAAGAAGGAAGAGGAGGAGTAGAAGAAGGAGGAGAAGAAGAAGAAGACGAAAGAGGAGAAGGAGAAGAAGAAGAAGAAGAAGAAGAAGAAGAAGAAGAAGAAGAAGAAGAAGAAGTAAGAGGAGGAGGAGAAGAAGAAGAAGAAAAAGAAGATTTCGCTATTCTTCTTCTTCTTCTTCTTCTTCTTCTTCTTCTTCTTCTTCTTCTTCTTCTTCGCACTGTACTCACTTCCCAAACGGGCACTTCCACCAGCGACTACGGTTACGACCATTCTGCAGCATAGACGTTGTGTCGAATTCCTTAGTACAACCGTTACGTGTCGGCCCCTCAAATGGGCATCCTATAGTCCATATTGCCAATCCACATAGGCCTCCGATTGATGACACGACGACTACCCTTCAAAACTGGCTTTCACCGCATGTTCACGTGTCAGAGTACTAAGCATAGACTAGCAACTTAGGCTAGAATCCCACATGGTGCTTTTAACAAAAAATCGGAAAAGCCCCTCGAAAGGAGGGTCCTTGCCTTTTGGTCCGTAAAAAGTTTTTTGGACTCCACAGGCCCGTCCTTCGAGGGGCTTTCTAATCCTGCCAAAATATGTTGGTCCATTTGCGCCGGACCCAATCGCGCTGCCGTAAACGGAAAAAAAAAAAAAAACCTTTGTTTTTTTGGTGCTCGCGGCTTTTAGGGAACAGGGCAGGGGGCTGGCGGCTTTTAGGTATCAGGGGAAAATCGAGGTCTCATCGCGGCGAGTGTCACGGTACGATTGACATGACAGGTACACCGAGTAGAAACAGCCGGATTTTATTTCGGGTCGCGAACGGCCCGGTACCTTGTGGGATCCGAATTCAAGTCAGAAAATGGAGTCACTAACAAATGTGGGATCCTAGCCTTAGTTCGCAAATAGTTCATTCCAACGTTCCCTTTCCTTCGTCGAACACTGCCTTTCTCTATCTCCGATTTCCTATTGGACTAACCCGTGCACCGTGGATCGCTACCTGCTCATTTCGAAATCCGGCTCACCGTATTTCCTTTCCCGCTCTTTTGAAATTTGCGGGTACATCCGAGCAACACCGCGACTGAACTGCCTAACTGGCAGAAGGGCTACGGTGGCAACTCCACGTATTTCGAGTAACGTTTTCAAAAGAAATATTTACGAAGTAACCCATAGTACGATTTCTCATTGGCCTAATTCTTGTAGCGCGGATTGCTGCCGTGATCCCTACTATGTGGCCCGGTAGCCCAGTCAGTTACACACGTGTCCTGTAATTTCAAAAACCAGACACGCAGCAGGAACTTTCCCCGCTCTTTTTTGAAAAACGGCGGGTACAACTCAGTGGCACCGTGACAAGGCAGCCTAACTGGCGGAGGGGCTACCGTGGCAACGCCAAGTAATTACGAGGTCCAAAAATGCCTGCCTACAGCAAAAAATAAAAAATATACATGCCGAAAATAATTCAAGAAATTCGAACCCGCTGCTGCATCAGCTAATACGCCCTGATTTGGTTATTACAAAATAAATTCGAGGAATCAAGCCCGCTGCTGCTTCTGCTATTACGCCCCTATTCGGCAAATACAAAAATATATACGACGTACCCTAGGGTAATTTCTTATTTCCACGGCAGTAACTACCTATGCAGATCCGTAAGAACGGTCCCAGTTGCGGCCGCGTCAGCCAGGAGAATTCCGCCACGCCCTAGTCCCATTTTACCAACTTCTCGAGCAGCCTTAACCAAGGCTGCCTGAGAACACTTGTGCCCTTAGCAAAGCGTGCCAGGGTATTGAAGAAGAACGCCGGGGGGTACCCCCGGCGAATGAGCTCATGCTTCAGCGCCAATACTGGTAGATATAGAGTGCTCTCACTGTTCACCGTTTGCTGAATACGGTGGAGACTGCCGACTTCGACATTAAGGAGATGTTTAGGTCCCTCCCGCATTCTGCTATCATGGAAGCGCTCTGTTGGTTGCTAGGGGAATGGGAGAGGAAAGGCTACCGGAAGATCACGGTATGCAAGAGGAGGAAGCAAGTGACCCTTGGTTTGAAGAAGTTCGGGAGAGGCTACGTCAAGTTCTCCTTCAGCTACATTCGGAGCTTTGTGTCTTTCGAACTGCAACACACCTACACTACGTGTAGAGGGAAACTGCTGAGACAGGTTATCGGAGTGCCAATGGGAAAAAACTTCAGTCCCCCTCTGACTTGCTTGCTTTGTGCGAAGTACTAGGCAGGTTTCCTGAGGTCACTAGGTAGCGACCGGAAGCTCGTGCATGGAGTGAGATTTATGGACGATGTGATGTTGGCAGTCACATTTCATCGGAAGAAGGAAGACACAGTCTGCAAGGCACTAGAGATTTTTGGCAAGTTCGAAAGCTGTTAGGGAGATAAGCTAACTTTGGTCCGCACAGACGATGGTGCTAACACCATAGATTTCATCGGTTCGAAGCTTACTGCCGTGCCTGGAAGGACCATGTTCCTTTTGGAACCGAAGATCAAGAACGGATTCAGCTGCCAGTTGGGAGGAGTGCAGCAGCAGCTTGTTTATCGTTGTTTCCAGGACTTCGACTTGTCCTCAGACAAGCGGGCAAATATTTTTTTTTTTTGGAAAAACAACCCAAGTGGATGCTAGAGGTGCTGATAAGAGCAGACACCACTAGCATGCTCGGGGAGGCTCAATCTATTGGTGGGGAGCGGCACCTGCTGGAAATCGGGTCCAGCGTCCCTCAACAATTATAACCAGGTGTTCCGTAAACACCCGAATTCATATAGATGTGCCACGCGTCCATCCCACGAAATGCATACGTAATCAGCCGAAACGGCATGCTGGCACACTCAGTCATATGATGAGCAGCATTGATTGCCCTCAACCGAGGGGATTAACTGCTCATCGTAGTTAAAACGAAATTCCTACTCCGAAACCCTCATCGTCCGCTTAACAAAACGTTCACAGCACCATGAAAGGGAGAGGTAATCCTAATAGGAAGTTAGATCAGCTATTATGGCTAATTCCGAGGTCATCACGAAGTTACTCTCACAGGCGATTCGGACATCGCCATATCCCCCCACAATCCTCATAACCAGAGGTTAAACCACCACTCTATGGGTCAGGAGGAAATAGCCCCCCCTGTTAGTCCGGGCGATTATTTAGGGAGGGCGGCGACCGGTGGGTGAACAGCAGGCCCAGTTCCCTGGGAAAGTCGGAAGCAATGACACCTTCGGGCCGCA
Source organism: Chara braunii (assembly GCA_003427395.1). Lineage (NCBI taxonomy): Eukaryota > Viridiplantae > Streptophyta > Charophyceae > Charales > Characeae > Chara > Chara braunii. The sequence goes on from BFEA01000335.1 coordinate 1,387,366, forward strand.
GGTGATTTTCCCTGCAGTCGAAGGCGGGAACAGTGGCGGCCACCACTTTCCAGAACACTTTCGAAGTCTACAGAAAATAAAAACAGAACACATTCGAATTTATTTTTTTTCTTTTATATTCTCATATTTTCATGGGCCTTGTTTTTTTTTTTGCAGTCCTGCCACACGTTTCCGCGTCCACATGCATAGAAGGTGAGGCCGGAAAAAAAAAACGGCTGAGGGCAGAAACAAACATCTTCGCCAGCGTGGCTGTACTGGCTTGGGGCCTCTCGAAATGTGCAAAACGAGAGTGAATCTTCCCCTGGTATCGGGAAGATACACCGGCAAGGGCTGCACTGCTCTGGAAATGTGCCAAACACGAGAGTGAATCTTCCCCTGGTATAGAGAAGATACATCGGCAAGGGCTGCAGTGCTCTGGATGCCCCAGCGTCCAGATTCGCACACTCATCCCAACAGGCCCTACGAAGGGGATCCGGCCGTAACTGCGATTCTGTGCACACGGCGCCACAACAACCACGGCCCCTGGCAGGGATCCATCCGAAAAGACATTTGTAATTTTTTTTTTTTTTTGTTGTTGTTGTTGTTTCCCATTCAAAAAAAACAAAAACAAAAAAAAACACTTGCAATTGCTGGGCCTGCGGACAGGACTGACGAAAAGGGTAACCCAGTAGTACGCTCGCCTACCGGTAGTCCAGACGCCGTTTCGCAAATTCGGCCTACCGGTAGGCGCAATTTCGTCCTGTCCCATAGAGTGGTGGCTTAAGCCAAAAGCTCTTACTGCGTCACAAGAAGGAGAGACACTAAAATCAAAGTCAGATTAGGCCTCCCCCCACAATCCTCGCAATCCATGAGTCCGCACAAAGTGGGGAGCATCAAAACAATTAGAGTGCTGTCCTCCCTATCCCACCCCTTCACGCCACCATCCCGCACCCCACATCCCCGCGTCGCCTTCCTGTTCACCAAACATTCCCATCACCCACCCCTCTCGCCCCTGGCCCCAATCATTCCCCACAGCAGACAAGAGGGGAAGCGGGATGGCAAGGGGAGAGAGGGGGGAGAAAAACCAGCGAATCACACTCACTTCTCCACGAAGATCTGTGCCAGTTTTGTTGTTGTTGTTGTTGCAGGTTTTGTCAGGTCTCACCTCCCTTGCTCTTGCAAAATCAAAGGGGGCAGGGCCAGCTGTCAAATCATGGGAAAACTGCTTCGTCTGTAAGCGCTGGGGGAAGGGCAGCAGGCAATCTGGGAACCAAAATGGGAGAGAAGTCTGCACAATCTGCAGAATCGAGGGGGGAAAGTTCAAAAAGTCCAGGACCTGATCCCATGAGCTACCTTCCTAAATCAAACACAATGCAAGGCACGGAATGGAGGGTGGTAACCAAAAAGGGGCAAAAGAATGGAAAAGAAAAATCAGAAACACACGGCTCCTTAGGGTCGGGATTGCAAGAGTCAGGAATGGTGAACCAATCTGGGGAGGTTCTGTCTGCTGATAAGGTACTTGAAAGCTAACCAATGGACATAGACCATCTTCGAGTAGCAATGAGTAATGAACCAATGGAGATGGAGACTGTCCAAGTCATTATCCCTCTGGTATCCTCAAGCTTGGCAAACAGCAAGGCAGAGGGAGTGGATCTTCATTCGGAGCTTACCATGTTAGGGGAATGGCTAATCTTGAATCTGCAAGCCAGATTTCCAAGTTGGGACAAGGAATATTGGTTGAATTTTCACAGTCACCTAATGGTAGTAATGGAGAATAGTGATAGCTTGAAGCAGGGCCAAGTACTTTTGCAATTACTTGAAATGCGTCTGGACAATATAATATTTCGTTTAGGAATGGCACCTACTATTCCTGCAGCACGTCAACTGGTTAATCATCGCCATATTCTAGTCAATGACTTTACAGTAAATATACCTAGTTATTCTTGTAAATTAGGAGATCCACAAAGCCTAGATTGGTCAAGTACATGTCATAGACTGCTTTGTGTTATCACAGACAGATTCCTTCCTCTTCTCTTACCGAAGGGTAATCCACAGGACTATTCCTCAAGTTGGAACCAAGGGGGAGAGTGTGAGTTGGAGGGCAAGAAAAAATCCTCACAGGATTGTTCACAGGATGGTTCCTCAACTGAGAATCTGGGGGAAAGGAATGAGGGGGRCARCAKAAAGCARTCACAACAGAATAGTCTGAGGAAAATAAAGGCCATTGCAAAAAAACATCTCACTCAGTCCTCAGGAAAGAAGAGGATTAATAAAGACAAGTCTATTCTGAAATCAATAAAAGGAAGACAATGGAGTAATATGCAGGGAGGCTCATCATTAATGCGTGCCTCTGTCCGCAACAGACTCCAGCATTTAGTCATCACACCGTGTAAGTCCAGACTAAAACACAACAAGTGGATTAGGGAGGGTGTGGGATCTGAAAAAAATAGTAAAAAAAGAAAAGAAAAAAAATATTGCAAGCACACCCAACTGTTGTCTGTTTGCGATTGGTACAACAAGAAGGCACGTCTACAGTGGGCCTGGTTGACATTTGGGAGGAACAAACAAACGCTGCCTGCCCAAGTCAGACTTTGCATCCTTCCTCTGAGGATATGGCACAGCAAGTACAGGTTTCATCAAGGGGCCGGATTGGAGCCTAGGGGGTACATCCAGATGTTGACTGGCCAATGCAGATATTGGAGGATCCTTCAGTTGGGAGAGAATTGCATGAGGATACTTTTTCTGAGGACTGTGTAGGTGTCCAGGGAGCGATAGGTGAGACACAAGCATTAGCGCTGGTCACGACACCCTGGAAGAAAGATCAGCAGGTCCCGGGAATAGTAACTCCCTCTATCTCAGGCTTGACAACAAGCCCTCCAAATGGACTGGATGAGCAAAAGGGCGCAGAGGTAATTGCACAGAATGAAAAAAAAATTCTCAGTCCAACGGGGGTTGTATTACAGTCTACGGGAAATAACTTGGTACCAGCAACGTCTGGTACATTGCTTTTCCCACAGCCAATAGAGGGTCCTATCTCTAGCGTGGATCAATGTATCCAAACCAAGGATAGTCACAGCGATGAAACGGCAAGAGAAAGTAGTATTCCACTTGAGGTGGAGACCAGTCCTCCTAAGCTCATTCCCCAGGACTGGGAGGACGGTCTGCGTAAACCAGTTATTTAGGAAAATGTAAAAGTTGTGCATGAATTGAAGGAAATTGTGTCTGAAATAACAGGGGAAAACAAATTTCTACTCTTGACATGTCACTCAACAGGAGAACCCACTCAGGTACGGGTATTCGATAAGTCTGAGAGACATAAGAAGGAGGAACCAAAAGAAAAAGGATCAATGGATCCCACAGCGATGATCTTGCCTGCTACGAGTAAGAGACAGAAACTCAGACAGAGGATGGCCCAAGATCAGGGGGATCTCCCGCCTTCCAAAATAGGAGTGGTTATTCTGCCGGTCAGATACAAAGGGGGAAATCGGCAAGTTGGTTTGTCAGAACCCCTGGGGGCGGCATACGGAGAAATAACTGTGCAAGGAACCAAACCTCAATTTCTCTCCCTAGTGTCCCTGACTGGTGGTATGGCGGGAGAATCGTGGATTAAAATGGAAATACTGAAATTCATAAAGGAGAACTTCCCACCAGGGGCTGTTGCTATCCTGTCTTTAGTAACGGAAGATCAAAGAGTTGCAGAGAGAGATATCTACATTAGATATGATGGATCGAGACAAGAGGAATTAAGATGGTTTGAACAGGAGACACTAAAAGAAGTTCAAGTTCTTAAAATCAAAGCGGGTACGTTCTGGTCAGAGGAGGATGTAGGTATCATTCTTGCGAGACTTCTGAAAAATGGCATTATAGAAAAGGGAGGGGTGTTGGACTTAGGGCAATGAAAGAATCTATAGGCTTCCTCCCACTCGTGACTAATTTCCTGATCTCTCAGAGTGATTGTCCCCCTGTGTTTTTTTATTGATGGAAGGGATTAGGATTATTGATGCCCTATATAATAAAGACAAAGAATGGAAATTGCTTAGACGACAAGCAGATCTAGATCTAAGATCGTTAAATGTGAATGGTCTTGCGTCTGCCAAACAGAGTAAAAGACAAGCAATTCATGACCAATTAAAAGACATTAATGGTAAGGAGTGACCAGATGTGATTTGTATCCAGGAAACTCACCTTATGGATTCTGATATGCACAACTACCTTCACAAACAGATATGGCCTCACCAAGCATATAGGGCTCATGCTATTACTCCAGGGAGTTCGGGAGTGGCCATATGGATACCTCCCCAATCCAAAGCAGAGATTGCCTATTCATTGGCAGATCAGGATCAAGGAAGATGGATCTATGTTCTAGCTATGCTTGAACATGAAATTGTAGGGATTCTTTGTGTATATGGGCCTAATGAGGTAGGGGAAAGACAAACTTTTTTTGGAAATATCATTCCACGTTTGCCTGTTGGCATTCCCTTAATCATAGCTGGAGATTTTAATGCTGCTCCAGACCACCTCATGGATAGATGGCGACCTCCCTCTCCATGTCCGGCATACATGACAATGGATGAAAGGACTATAGCAGACTTATGTCACTCTTTCAATCTCTTTGATTCCTATGGGAGATTAAACCCATCATCCAAATCCTTCTCGTGCTTTAGGAAGGGCTGTGCTAATCATAATTCTAAATCTCGTATTGACTTGATCTTGGTGGCTGAGGAGCTGCAAGGGGCGCTCCAAATGGCATAAATCTTCCCAGAAAGTCCTTTCCCAGGCCTCGATCATGCTATGTGTGTAGCAATTTTATCATTTAGGAAAAAACCTGACCAAGAGAAAGACTTTTATCATTTAAATACCTCCCATCTCAAGATGGATTGTTTCCTTCATTATCTTCGACATGTTTGGAATTTTTGGAAAGATCAGAGGGCTCGTCTTAGAGATGACATTAAATGGTTCAATAATGGTCTATCCTTTTTAGGCCGTAAATACAACGAATATTCTAAGTTATTAGCAAAGCAAAAACATGCGAAGAAAACTGATTTACAAAATATAATTGCTAAATTACAAAGCAAGGAGAAAAAGGAGGTTGATCAAGAGATACTTGATAATATATCTGAGGAACTCCAATGTCTAGAGTCCCAACTTTTGACCCAAATGGAATATAGATGGCAAGGACTAAGAATTAGGGGTAAACTCAAGATTCAGAATATGAAAGGCTCTATGGATGCGCGTTTCTTTGCTCTGGCTAGAGCCAGAACAGGAAGGACCATAATAGAGGCTTTAGAGGATCCGACTGGCTCTCATAAGGATTTGGTTACTTCGACTGCGGCCTGCTCTAAAATTGCCAGAGACTTTTTCAAATCACATTTCACTTCACAAAATAATCATATTCCTAGGGAACAGCGCGTACTAGAGATGAAAGAATTCTTACGGCCATTAAATAAATCTTTATCAGAAAAACAAAAGGAATTGATGGACAAACCTCTAGCAAAATAAGAAATCTGGAAGACACTCTTATTGATGGAGGAAGATAAATCTCCGGGTATAGATGAATTTCCAAAAAAAATTTGCGAAGCAACGTGGGACTTTATGTCTAAAGATCTTATGGATTTTTATGAGGCGGTATGGAAATCGGGTGAAATGGGAGAATTTGTAGGACAAGGGGTACTTACTCTATTATATAAAAAAGAGACAAGGCAAATATAAGAAATTATCGTCCTATAACCCTTTTGACTGTGGTTTACAAATTCATAGCAAAAGCATTGGCGGATCGGTTGACTGCAATAATTCCATAAATCACTCACCCATCCCAAACAGGTTTTATTACAGGAAGGAATATCCAGGATAATATTCTTCTTGTAAATGAGCTTCTTAAAATATCTCGTCAATCCAAGCATAATGCAGTTTTCATTTCCATTGATTTTGAGAAGGCATATGACCATGTTGATTGGCTTTTTCTAGACAAATGTCTGGAAAAGATGAATTTTGGGGCAAATTTTAGAAGATGGGTGAGAATTATGCATCAGAATGCAACGACAAGGGTAATGGTCAACAACAATGTAGCACCCCCCATTCCACTAGAAAGATCAGTAAGACAAGGGGATCCGTTGACTCCTTTCCTTTTTGTTATAATTATGGAGGCATTGGCAGCAAATTTGCGATACCATAAGGATATTAGAATAATACAAATTACTAGCATACGAGAAGAGGCAATTCTAGTGTGCTCTCTGTTTGTTGATGACCTATCCATTATGGTAGACGCAACTCAAGAGAATATGGAAGAAATTCATAAGCTGATGGAAAAATTTTGCCGCCTCTCGGATATGAGAGTCAATTAGGGTAGTAAAACGACAGGTTGGTGGATACATCATCAAGGTGGTCGTCCTCCTGAATTACCAAGGATAAAGTGGTTGTCCCTGGATAACCCAATTAGGATATTAGGGATTTCCCTTTCTGCTGAGGGCCGACCAATAAATCAGAATGAATGGATCTCCCAACCTGCTTAGTCTAAAATGGAAATGTGGAAGAATAAACATACATCCATTTTTGGAAGAACAATAATCATTAATAATGTTATTCTAGCTTCTATATGGTACAAATCAGGAATCTGGTCCCTGAAAAAATGTTCTATTAAATCTCTCCAGAAACAACTATCCGCCTTTCTGTGGAGGGACAATCATGAGTATAGTAATGTCATCAACAGAGTGGCATGGCAATCTATTATCCAACCAAAAGTTGGGGGGGGGGGGGGAATTCTGGATCCTCTGACACAAGTCAAGGCACTCTCAATCCAATGGTTGCAACGTCTTTTATTCAATCCTCAGACTCCATGGGCACCATTGGCATTCGAGCAAATCAGGAGACTTGCTCCTCCAACCCCTGAAGGAATTGACCCCTTGACTTGGTTGGAAAATCGATCGTGGACTATTCCTAGGGGAAAATTCAATCTTGTAGCATCAACATTGAGTTCGGTCGGATAGACAAACTATCAGACTTGATTTTAAAAATGATCCTTTTTGGACTTCCATGTTGAAAACCTGGAGACAACTCCCTCTAACAGACAAGCTATCGCCTGAAAGGTGGGAGGAAATATGTCATTCCCAAGGATTTGTCTTTCATTGTATGCATTCACCTTGGAAGGGATGAATTAGAAATGGTATTATAAGGATAAAGGATATTTGGGATATTGATACCAATGAGTGGATTACTCCGGCCAAACTGAAGACAAGGCTAATATATTGTCACCATCCTGTAGAAGCACTTGAGAAGGTAATTGAACTCATCCCTCTTGAATGGTTTTGTATCCTTAGGAAAGGCCCTAAGTTAATAATAAATGATTGGGTAGCCTTCAAGGATCAATCTCAGTCTATTGGCTTAATTTTGGATCAAGACCAAAATGAGAATATTTTTCTACAAAAAATTTCCTTGTTATCCACAAATCTAGTGATTCCTAGGGAGCAAGAGGAAACCTGTTGGGTTCAGGCGCAACAGATTTTCAGAATAAGGGTAATGAGGATTAAGGATTCTTGGGTTGCCTTTAAACCGGAATGTCCCATTTCAGAACTCCCTTTTGACCCGGCTAATTGGGTTTGGAATTCGGTCATAAGAACAAGGAAGCATTATAGATCATTCAAAAGGTCTATTCACTCTATTAAGGTCAAATCTGCATATCATATACTTAGACCTAGAATTAACCTTAAGGACAAGATTTCCACCAGATGGATGAAACATTTTAATATTAGTAGGGAGGAATTAAGGTTGGTTAGGTGGTTCAAAACAATCAAGGATAAACTAGCCAAAATAGCTTCTCTTCAGTGGCAAATTGAACATAGATGTCTACCAGTAAATGATTGGCTGATAGACAGATCAACACTAGAACAGAGAGGATTGACAGAAAGGTGGTGCAAGCTATGCAAAACAACTTTCCCAAACAGACTATATGCTGAAACAATAGAGCATATTTTTATGCAATGCCCGGGTTCTGTATGGCTTTGGAGGTGGTGGGATCGAATCTGGTCACAGTTAATCCCACAGGTGCCTTGGCCATGGAGTTGGAAAGCTATTCTTCTGTAGACCTGGAGTCTTGACCCGGATTTAGTGGAAAATGGTGAGGAACTTGTGGAAAATCTGGAATTTGTGGACAATTTGTTCCGTATGGGTAGAAGAGCGGTGATGTGGGCCACATGGATGAGAAGATGTACGTATGAATGAGAAGGGGCAAAACTAGATGGTCTGGATTTTACAGAAACTATTAAACAACAAGTTCAAACAGATATATTAACCAATTGGGAAAGAACCAAGGAAAAGGTACAATTTCTCTCGAATAAAGCAGAAATCCATAGTCATTTTCGGAAATTCAGTCACAAATGGTTGAATGGAAACCAGAGACGGAGAATTGGATGTGTCACTTGGAATTTTGCTGACAATGAAGATGCTGCTGGGTTTAAAAGAGATTACAAATTGTTTTTTGATGATTTGACTTCCATTGACGCTTCAATTCCCATGAGACCTTTCTCAGATTTCCCAACTCCTTTCCCTCCTCCTGCAACAGCCATGGTTCCACGTTCCTGGTATGGATTATAAGGATATCACTGCTAGTTTTACAAGAATATATCTGGCGTCCTGATAAAAGATGAAGAGGTAGTGTTATTTTCAGATTGCCAGGTGGTAGGAGGGTGTCGCTATTTTCATCGAAATCTAGGTTATTGTTATGCTCTTGATTCCTTTATTTCCATTTTTCAAATTGTACATTCAAGGGACGCTGGACCCGGTTTCCAGCAGGTGATGCTCCCCACCAATAGATGAAGCATCTTTTCAAAAAAAAAAAAAAAAAAAAAAAAAAAAAAAAAGGTTTTGTCATTGCATACTGTATCGTTGTTGTTGTTGTTTTTATCATCAAAAGCGTCATCGATCCTGGTTGGTTCTCCAACGGTGATGCTGCTGTCCCGAAGGCCATCCGCGGCATCGTCGTCATCGTCATCATGAAGTCGGTGCTCGAACTCGCCACAAAGCCCCTGCCCCTCCTCAAGGGCCTTATAGCCGCGCCGCATCTGCGCAGCCGATTGTGGCAGATTCGCGAATCCCACATAAGGGGGGGACCCCTCTTCCAACCACCATGCCTCATGACCGTGCTCAACCGGCTTCCATTGCTGAACACAACCTGGAATACTCGATGATGTCGCTGCTATGGATAGTGGTGTTATTATTATGGCTGTTGTAATTGGCAATATGGCCGTAACGGCCTCTATTGGTGCGGTCGGTGTGGTGCTGTTATTGCTATTGTTGATGATATTGATGGTATTGATGATGTTGTTGTTGTTGATGATGTTGCTGCTGCCGAGGCTGTCCATGTCACGGTGTCTGGCGGACCACTCGCGTGTCGCCTCGCTAGAAGGCCAACAAACATATCCTTGACCTGCTGCAGCATCCCAGCACAGTCGTGGAGAGCAGTAATGGCCCACGCTCTATCGATCACATCCCGCTGTCAAAGGAAGATCTGCTCATAAAGTTCCTCCTCCCACCCATCGTAGATCTCCACTCCCTCCAACAGACCATCGCATGGCAGTTCGCCATGCTCTTGACACAGCGCAGCATACATCTCCTTCAACTGTTGTTTGTAGATGATCACAATCGATAGCACGGACACTTCCTCCTCAGTCTGCGGGTGAAGAGGGGTTCCCCGCAGCCCCCCTTGAGGCAAAGTCTCCATGCCCTCCCCTATCATGGCTATTGATATCGAAAGCTGCCGCCACTATGCGTCAATGTGTCAACAGATCCACGGCCGGCGTCACCCCTGTCAGCGCGTCGAGGGACACCTACGTAGCCAACAACAGGCGCCACGTGGCAAAACACCACGCGTGTCTACCGGGCGCGCGTACAGGCCCACTGCCCGAAGGACCTTCCCCCAGGCACTAGTCGAGCCGGCAGACCGGGCCTTACCGGACTGGCGCCGATGGGGCGCTAGCGCTAGCGCAGCTCTCATCCTTTTCAAGCAAGTGGTTGAGAGCCCTTGCAATCGAGCGGCTGCCAGTCATAGTAGGCTCGCAGCAAGCCGGAGCAATGGGCCCCCACTTTCAAGATCCTTGTGCTTGGGTAACAGGCATGCATTACCTATCTTCCCCTTTGAGTTCCAGTTCACCAGTTTGTGCAGCCCGAGCTCTTCGAAGTTCCGTTTCATTTCCTTCAAGGTCTCTACTGCTGTTGACTTCGTCAAAGGCAACGCTCCATGTAAACATTTTATCCAATCCATCTGATATGTCGATGGACACATCCGCACTAGGTTGCCTGCATTCCTGTTGACCTGCGTGATTAGCAAATCCTTGAACTGCTTTTAACCCCGTAGACAAGCCCCTCGCCGGCGCTGCAATCTCCATTCTGCTTCAGTGAGATACACCTATCTATCTGGAGATTAGAAAGTTGCTTACCTAGTTGGTTCCCCAACACAGACGTAAGCGCTATCCGTAAGCTGCTACTTACTTCTTCCTCCGTCGTCTCGAGCTTGGGACGGACCACGTTCTTCCCGTTCAGTACCAAGGCTGGTAGTCTTGGGATATCGGCTATCTTCATGAGAACGTGTCCCTTGACGCCAGGTAGGTTGTAGTGCTTGCACGTACATGACAGTTCCGGCTTCTTGCTAAGCTGCTTGTAGTTGCATAGGATTTCAGCAACGTTCCTGTTCCTCTTCCAGACTACTCTCGACTTCCTTTTGAGGATCCCGACGATTGCAGGATGCAGAGCACAACTCTCAATATTTGTGATCAGGGTGCTCCTAATGCCGCTCTTCTTCACCACCTTAGTGTACCTAACCCATACAGTGATCCGCTTTCGGATATTTACACAGGCTTTCCTTCCGACTGCCTTTCCCAGGAAATCCTTGATCAACCTCCTCTTTTCCTTTTCTTTGAACGATCCTGTGCAGTTGTACAAGTGCATAAGCTTATCAACTGACATAAGTGACAGCTCCTTCCGCTTGAAGGGCATCTCTAAGAGTTGCCGTAGGTAACCTTTCCCTCTGTCTCTTGTGTTTTCCGTGATAACGATGGGGGCAATTTAGAAACTACCTCCCTCCTCAAACCAGGCGTTCGCATGGGAGAGCGCTATCTTCCCTACTTGCGTAACGACAGTAGAAGCACCAAATATTCGCTCTACTAACGACCAACTCTCTCCCCAAATCATACCACCTTCACTAATAATCTGAATCTGCTTCTTCCCCTCCCTATAGGTCGAGTCTAGACTCATTTGTAGGCTAGTGCTACCTAGTGAGCTAATAACCGTCCGAAAGATAATGATACGTGTCCGCCCAACCACCTCCTTCTCCTTATTTCTGCCTTCCCTCGCTCGCCTTTCTCTTCTTCCCGGTCTTTTTCTGGCGTTGCCTTCCGTCCCCATGCCTAACGTGTTAAGCGCTGGGGAGAATCTTTTTATGAGCGCCTTCTTCAAGTTCCCCAGCCCCCTGACCTCTGACGTAGCAATCGGAATAACGACATAGTTACTCTGGCTAAACCTTCTCACCCACTTGTAGAGCAGTGGCGCCCTACCCTCCATTCCTGATTGCGTGCATCTTACATGCTCCCACCATCTTTCTGCAACACTTCTAATGGACCTGCTTACGTAGGCTTTCCTACACCATGGTAATACGAGGCCGTACACTACAGGTTGTTTGAAATCATCCCAACTCCAGCTCTGCGGCATTAAATCTAGAAGCTTCTTAACCCACGGGACCTGGCCCATCAGTGCTAGCAATAATGTACAGGCGGTGGAAGCTTTCTCCATAAGCGATCTAAGTTTTGATATCCCAGTGTGCCCCCAAATTGCTTCTCTCAGAGATAAGAGAATAACAATGTAAGCCCAGATGAACTTAACCGAGGGTGCAAACCGTCATGAATCTTGAACGTCTTCACGCTCCCAAACCTCATCCGAAAACCCATCATCATCGCCCCACACTGCTCTATTCAGCAACTCACAAACATCTTGCTCCTTAGAGATGTAGGTAATGTTCCTTGCCTCACATAGCCTCTTCACTTCCCTCCATTCCTTCGCCATCAACTTATTTCTGGTGTCCAGTACGTTCTGTACTATATTCCCTTTGCTGCTAGATGCGGGAGTGTCCGTCACAGCAGAGGTGCTCTTCGATGACGTAAATGCTTTCCTTCTCAAGCTCTTTTTGTAGTCCACTCTTGACATAACTCTTGCTTCTTCCTCCCAATCGTCCAACATCGCGTATGCTTTGGCTGTACGCTTCCCTCTTGCTCTCTTTGGTGAAACTTTCAATCCATCGTCCATCAATACTTCTTCTTCCATAATGTATGTGTCCAATCCGCTCGCAAGCATCTCCCTGTCCCGTTTCGACATCTTGGAATCAACTGCCAAAGTCATCTGGATTTTAGTTCTTATCTCCGCTCTGAAGTTTCGCAGGTCCCTTGATATTGCCGCTATCGTTCTTAGCTCCGCCTCTTCTATCTTCCTATCTCTCCTGTCGCATTCCTCCAACATCCTTTTTTCGGATTCAACAAACATCCTTCTTTCAATTGCTGCTTCCTCCGTTCGGCTTCTATTCTTCTCTTCTCCTCCTCTGCCTTCTTGTTTTCCGCCTCCATTTCCTTCTGCATTTTGTAGTCTGCCCACCTGACCACCCGGTTGATGTTATCTTCATTTTCTTTCCTCTTTTGCTAGTACTTCGTGTTGTTTGCAAAAGTACCCTGACCCTTGCCCACCAGACAGTCTCTGGCGATGTGACCAGCTTGGTTGCAGTTGAAGCAGATGGTCGAGCTACCCGCTCCGCCTGCCCCGGCGCCTGCAATGCCTGCCGACGACATGTTGCAAACGTGCACGGCCTTGTAACGTCCTTGTGAAGCCAACTCTATCCGGTCTCTCTCTACTTCTGCCAACCCCGCTGGCGCTAGCAGTCGAAGTTCCTGGTGCTCCTATCATGCTGTATTCTTGTCCCGTCGTTGCTTGATGTCTCGTCACTGTCTGCTGTTACCTCACAAATGCATTCAAACCAGCTCGTCGACATAGCCACCAGTGTGAGTATCTCCTCTCATCCGGTTACCATGCTACACGAAATAGTGAAAACAGTGGCCGACTGCCTTTCATACACGCTTCGAAAGCTCCTTCAATGCATAGCCGCGCGTACTCATCTCAGCTCACACGCACAATCCCCGATGCGTTTTGATCGGTTGCACTCCGATCATCTTCAGGGGGCTTTCCTCGTACCCATGCCTTGCGGCCCACCGTCAATCCACCCATCCTTCTGAGTACTGAGGGCCAATATGGCCTTGCCCTCCTATGTACTGTACACCAAGTAGAAAGCCTAGCCCGCACTGTACTCACTTCCCAAACGGGCACTTCCACCAGCGACTACGGCTACGACCATACTGCAGTATAGACGTTGTGTCGAATTCCATAGTAAAACTGTTACGTGTCGGCCCCTCAAACGGGCATCCGATAGTCCATATAGCCAATCCTTATAGGCCTCCGATTGATGACACAACGACTACCCTTCAAAACTGGCTTTCACCGCATGTTCACATGTCAGCGTACTAAGCATAGACTAGCGACTTAGTTCACAAATAGTTCATTCCAACATTCCATTTCCTCCGTCGAACACTGCCTTTCTCTATCTCCGATTTCCTATTGGACTAACCTGTGCACCGTGGATCGCTACCTGCTCATTTCAAAATCCGACTCACCGTATTTCCTTTCCCGCTCTTTTGAAATTTTCGGGTACATCCGAGCAACACCGCGACTGAACTGCCTAACGGCGGAAGGGCTGCCGTGGCAACGCGACATATTTCGATTAACGTTTTCAAAAGAAATATTTACGAACTAACCTAGAGTATGATTTCTCATTGGCCTAATTCTTGCAGCGCGGATTGCTGTCGTGATCCCTATGTGGCCCGGTAGCCCAGTCAGTTACACGCGTGCGTCCTGTAATTTCAAAAACCAGACACGCAGCAGGAGCTTTCCCCGCTCTTTTTCAAAAAACGGCGGGTACAACTCAGTGGCACCGTGACAAGGCAGCCTAACTGGCGGAGGGGCTACCGTGGCAACGCCATGTAATTACGAGGTCCAAAAACGCCTGCCTACAGCAAAAAATTAAAAATATACATGCCGGAAATAATTCAGGAAATTCAAACCCACTGTTGCATCAGCTAATACGCCCTGATTTGGTTATTACAAAATAAATTCGAGGAATCAAGCCCGCTGGTGCTTCTGCTATTACGCCCCTATTTGGCTATTAAGAAAATATATACGAAGTCCCCTAGGGTAATTTCTTATTTCCACGGCAGTAACTACCTAGGCAGATAACCCTTACCGGCCAGAATTCCGTAAGAACAGTCCCAGTTGCGGCCGCATCAGCCACGAGAATTCCGCCACGTCTTTAAGTCCCATTTTACCAAGTTCTCGAGCAGCCTTAATCAAGGCTCCCTGAGAACACTGGTGCCCTTAGCAAAGCGTGCCAGGGTATTAAAGAAGAACAAGCCGAAGAAGAAGAAGAAGAAGAAGAAGAAGAAGAAGAAGAAGAAGAAGAAGAAGAAGAAGAAGAAGAAGAAGCTGCTCAATGTATCAGTTGAATGATAACAGTCTCTCGGGATAGTCCCGAATAGTCCGTCCAAATGTCACACACACACTCACACACACACACACACACACACACACACACACACACACACACACATCCAGTTACTGAACAGCGACAGATGAAGTCTTGAGTTGTCCTGTGCTGCAGGTGGAAGGCCGGCAATAGCCAGTGACGAAGTCCCCAGCGATCGCGCCCGGTCAGTCCTCTCCAATTCTGCACCTTTGCTGATCTCTCCTGCTCCGCTAACCTCCTATCTCACTAGCGTTAATCCTAACGCCACTCCTCTAACGCTGTGCCAACAGCATGCCGAAATGTGACCTCGACACAGTGTGTGCCCAACTAGACCTGGTGTGGGCTGCCAGGATCCAGGGCCGTTGCATCAATGCATCGACCAACGGTCCTGGAAGCAGGCTGTGGGGATGGTCCGCTGACTACGCCAAAAACATGGTCTGCCTAGGTCCCAACCGGACACCGAGGTGCCTGCTGCATCAGAGTCTATTATGTTCAATATGAGAAAGATTGGATTCTTGGTGTGAATGGACTTAATTGTTTGGCCAAACAGATTTGTAACTTGGTACATGATATTTGTATTAATTTGAGAATATCCTCGAAGATAGAGCTTGCTGGTAAAGTTCAATTCAGAAGGGCGGGGCCTCAGAAACTGGTTCAGCCCGAAACAAAGTGCTTGAGCCTTAAGGCCTGAAAACGGTCGTTGGGCCTGCAAGTGGCCCAGACCGGACAAAAGCCAAAACGACACATCAGACTGGACAAAAGTCGAAAAACAACATCCCAGACAAAACCTGGAACAGACAAGAAAAATCTAAAATAAAAAATAAATCTCAGAAATTAGGTGCTTAGATTGCAGTTGCTTAAGACTGGAATGTGCAGATTCGCTGGCTTGGAAGGGGACTAGGTAGTTAAGTTGGTTGGGCGCCCAGCAGTGGTTCCGAAGAGGCCCCCCCTTGTTTTTTTTTAATTTTATTTTTTTTATTTTTTTTATTTTTTTATTTTGGTTTAAAGCCCTTATGTAAGCTTCTCCATTCCGATGGTGGTAAGAGAACCACCAGAATCGAGGGCTTATCTGCCGGGCTGCTCCATCTATTGGTGGGGAGCGGCACCTGCTGGAAAGCGGGTCCAGCGTCCCATTAATACATCATACAACACATAACATTGCAGTCGTTGTTCCCCAGGCTGTGCTTGTTCCCTTGTACCCCTTGCCAATTCCTCTCACGTGCATCCTTTCATCTGCTCAGTCAATCCCCCGGTTTCAGGGTAATCAATGCTGGGAGGATGTCAGTGTCTTCAGATGCTGAATCCTTAGCAGGGACGCTGGACCCGTTTTCCAGCAGGTGTTGCTCCCCGCCAATAGATTGGAGCAATCAGCCTACTCGCCAGAAGGTTGTACTCTTATCACCTCTTCTAGCGGAGGGACTGGTTTTCCTGAAGAAGAAAAAAATTACAAATAAAGAATCAGTCCTGGGGGCCCAGTGCCCGAAAGTGGTCCAATGCTGGCCCTGAGAGGCCCGAGTTCGGTGCATGCCACAGACCGTGTGTGTTTGAGTAACTGTGTGTATGCCTGCCTCACCCTTACCCTGCCACCCCATGTCAGAAACTGTGAGCACCATGACCGAAATGCAGCATATCCCTTGTCAGACAGCAACGTGAGGGTAATCAGCATAGCAAAAGACTAGGATAACAGAGCACAGCACAGCATGCCATGCATAGCACGGAACCGACTGACGCTTGACAGCATACCACAGCAACAACACGCCTCCCTGGATGGATGCAGTGTCCATGAAGAACATCACTCCATGGATGAAGTGTCCATGAAGAACATCACACCATGGATCCCACACTCACAAAGTATAGCATCCTAACTTCCTAAGCATTATCTGTGTCATCTCTTTCTCTGCCGGTGGAGCTGTATCTGGTTTATCATATAGCTGCATGAGGACCAGATAGTTTGGTMCYTATGAACCAACTTCTTAGCCCACACAAGGCTTATCAGTGATCTCTCATCCAAGCCGCCRCCTTCACACATGAGAGCATAATTGGCCCAGTAGTATGCAGTAGCAGTAGATCACTTTGGCAAGGAAACAGAGCTGGAGTTGCTTCCAAATTAATGCTGCAAAAATGTTCAATTGCCGGGTTGCACCCTGCGCAGCAATGGAATGGAAAATTCAAAAAATGCACCCAATTTTCAAGATCAAGAAAAGCACAAGGGTAGAAAAGAAACATGGGAGAGGTGGAAGGGGGGGTCAAGGTGCGGAGGGTGGTTGAGGGAAGAGAAATAGTGTGGCATGCAGGTCCAACATCCCTAGCCCCACAGAAAGAGCCTGAGTGTGACTTTGGTAGTGGTGCAGGGGATACGCTGAGCAGGACAAATCAAACGAGTCTTCACATAATGTCAGTACAAGTCTGCCAGGTTCATCGATCTCTCAACTGCACGTGTCCATGACACATATCTTTTCTGCCGTTGCTCATCAGAAATATGYGGTYGAAACACTGCAACACTGCTCKCGCCCACTTCCTTGTTGCTTTTGTTTGTACTCATGCTAGACTTCGCCCCAGTGTCATTTTTGCTCTGAACGATGTTTTCATGGTGATGCAGAGCCCCTGAAGCAAAAACCTGATCCTCTGTCCACATGCCTACAGAAATTCYGGCTGCTATGGCTGCCCCCAGGGCTGTGGTCTCTGGATCTTTTGGTCTGAGAACCGAGCAGCCAAGCAGATCGGCTTGCAGTTGCATGAGCAGGTTGTTTTGCGACGCACCTCCATCCACCCTCAACATAAAAGGTTCCTSCTCGTCCTCCTCTTCTGTCTCCTCCTCTTTCTCCTTCTTCTCCTTCCTCTTGTCAGTAAGAGCACTTTTCCTTCGCCCGAGGTCTTCCCGCATAGCATCCACTACAGCTCTCACCTGATAACAAATGCCCTCAAGCACAGCCCTGGCAATATGTGCCTTGGTAGAGTACCTCGTCAAGCCTACACAGACTCCTCGTGCATCCTCCCGCCACCACGGGGCAAACAAACCGCTGAAAGCAGGTACAAAATATACACCCCCTGTGTTTGCTACAGAGTTGGCGAGGGCCTCCACATCGGAGGCCTTGGTTATGATGCCTAGGTTGTCCCTTAGCCATTGCACAGCTGAACCAACAATAGCTATCGAGCCTTCTAAAGCATACTGCGGTGTTGCCTTCGGTACCAACTTGAAACCCATGGTGGTAAGCAAGCCATGTCTGGATGAGACAATCGAGTCCCCTGTGTTTAACAAGATGAAGCATCCGGTTCCGTAAGTGCTCTGGGCTTCACCTTTTGTGCACAACTGACCTAACAGAGCAGCATGCTGATCACCCAAGCAACCCCCCAAAGGTACTCCTTCCAGAGGCCACCCCTTTCCTACCACTCCATAGACCTGTGCATTGCTCACTATCTTCGGCAGCATGCCCATTGGAATACCCARTGCGTCTGCTATTCCTGCATCCCACGTCATCTTTCTCAAATCCATCAACATTGTTCTTGATGCATTTGAGCAATCTGTCACATGAACCCCTTCTCCTCCCCTTCCCTCTCCTCCCCCTCCTCCGCTGGTACTACTACGAATCGCATCGGCAACAACAAAAACTGTTCTCTTAGGTTTTGAAGGAGATGACGGTGGAGATGACGGTGGAGATGACGGCGGAGATGACGGCGGTGACACCAACGTGTCGTATGCAGGTAAACGGCGGGTTAAATTCCATATTAGCCAAGAATCAATGGTGCCAAACAATGCATCACCAGCATCTGCCAAAGACTTTACCTCCCTCACATTCGTCAACAACCACTTCAGCTTAACCGCACTGAAGTATGAGGTGATTGGCAATCCAGTTATGGGTCTGAAGTGCTCCTTCCCTCCTTCCAACTCTTGCTCGAGCGTTTTGCAAATGGCACTTGTTCGGATGTCCATGCACACAATGGCATTGTGCAGGGGTCTTCCAGTGGACCGACTCCATGTTACTGTCGTCTCCCTCTGATTTGTTATACCACTGCTGCGTACTCGCCCGTCCACGCGCAGCCCTTTCAATCGAGCTTTTGCCATGGCTTGCTCCATACATATGYGTGTGTTCTTAATGATCTCCACTGGATCATGTTCCACCCAGCCAGCTCTCGGGCAGATCTGTTTGTGCTCAAGCTGATGGGAAGCCACGGCCTTCCTGGACTCATCGTACAGAATGAGACGCGTGCTTGTTGTTCCTTGGTCAATGGCTCCAACAAAAATTGAGGAACGTCGAGAAGCAGGAGAAGGAGAAGACGCCATACCTGCACATATATCTTGTCAGCAGCCAGGCAGGTAGCTGGAAAACTGGATCCACAATTTTCCAGCCAATCCCACACCTAGCCAGAGGGGAGGAAAAGCTTCAGCAGGCAGCAGACCAGAAAAGGAAAACGAAAGAACAGCTGGATAAAGGCAACTACACCGGGTACACCCGAAATGGAAGGTTCAAGTCTTGTCAACTTCGTAACAAGAGTTCACTGAGTCGCAGTGCTCTGAGTCATGTCACTGTTAGCAATTTACCTCAGTAATTAAGGGGTCTGGACTGCCAAGTCCGAAATTGGGAAGAGTGAGAGTGTGCTCATGTGCTTCTTTAAAGACTTACCATGGGAGGAGGAATTGGACTGAGTGTTACCAGGACAAGAGCCATAGCCATGAGGCTTCCGCTTTATCTCTTTCAGGGGGGGGTGGGCGAGAGGGGCAGAAAGAAAAAGAAAGGGCAAATTGCAGAAATACCGGTTCCGAGAAGTATCGTAGCAAAAATACCGGTCCGCCCTTGTATTGTGACAAATATGCCAGTTGCAGAAATACCTTTTTTCAAAAGTTTCTATGCAGATTTACCGGGCAGGTCTTTCTTTTGCGGCAAATACACCGGCGGTACCTCCTTTTGCAACAGAGGACCCGCCTGCCTTGGAGTGCTTGCCTCAGGCCTGGCGTACAGGGTCTCTGTCACGAAAGGAGGACCTGGGTAAATCTGCTCCAAAACTTTGCGAAAACGGTATTTCTGCAACTTTCCAGGTTTATTTGTGGCCATACAGAGGTGGACCGGTATTTTGTTACAATACTTATCGGAACCAGTATTTCTGCAATTTGCCCAAAAAGAAAAGAAATGGTCTTACTTATGTACGATGAAGTCTAAACCTGCCTGTGGCATAAGCCCTTCTGCCGAACCACCAATTTGGACTTATGTTCAGAGACTAAGCTTTGCATAGGCTTGGATCAGCAAAATGAAGCCAGAAGAAAGAAGAAAGAAGAGAAAAGAGGTGAGCAGGATCGACTGGTAAAACGGCACTATCAACAAGATAGCAAAATAATGCTATGATGATTGAAAAAAAAAGGATGATAGCAAGACCAACAAAGTGGCATAGGACAATGAGGCACTGTGGCTATTTTCACACGAAGTTACGGGAGCAACCTAGCCTTGCTAAGATAGCAGCAGAGTGATATTCCTTTTACCTGGAGCAGGAGTGTGGGTGATTGTTTGCCAATTTGCCTTTTTTTAATATAGTGTGAGTGTGAGTTGAGCAGACACATGTGTGGACGCTTCCCGCTCTACCACAAAGAGGTGGGAACCTTGCCCTGTTATAATTTGGTTCAATTCTCCTATATTTATCTTCTCCATCTATCATTGTTTACTTTGTGTATGCAGTACTATGCACCCTTTGTCAGTGGACTGTGGGACTATGTGTACTCGATATAATCCCTACGGTAAAATGACATAATATACCACAGCCTCATGGGTGTCCACGCCATCTATTTGAATAAGAGAGGTGTTAGCGTACTGATTCAATTTCGATCTCCTGTATCCGATGATATTCCCCGCACATACAGCCAGATGTGCCGACCCTTGGCGAGCACCATCTTCGCTGGCATTCGTTACTAGTAGGCGCCTCCAAGCTTGACAGAGAACAATGGACAAGCTGCCACATCCAAAAGGTCGGAAAGGCAAAGATGAAGACGAAGACGTCTTGCATACGTCTACAAGGCGAAGACAAAGACAAACAAGAATGACTCAAAGTACCGATGTATCTGGGGCAAGGTTTGCAGGTCTCACGGCAGCACAGGTGTCGTCCGTGCAAGATTTAAGAGCAATCCGCCACCCAAATCTATGGGAGTTATGATGTACCCTAGCCGGATCCAGAAAGGGAGTTCATTTTTTCGGCTTCAACTACCGTCTTCACCCGAATAGAACGCCCGGTAATTATTGCCGTATCTGGACTGAAAGTTGCATCAAATACAGCTAAAATGACCGGGCGTTCTATTCGGGTGAAGACGGTAGGCTGTATCTTCAGCACCACCAGTGGATGTTAGGGGGGGGGGAGGAGGCCGTATCTTCAGCTGAGAGAGAGACGCTGCTCCAATGCTCTCAGATATGGGCTTAATTTGTGATGATTAGCGATGAGTTAATGAATGCAGGGATGAATGCTCAAAGAGTTTCCCTGTTTTGATGGAGGAGACGGTTTGTAGGAGAGGGCAGAGTCTGGTGGTTCTCGCGGGGTCTCTGCATGCCAGCTCGTCTATTGCATCGCACACCCTTTTTATTGCTCACAGGTTGAGAAACGATGACGGAAGGCGGCGGGAGTACGTGAGCGCGATGATATCAGAGGAGGGACATTCTTTGGTCAAATTTGCAATCGGCACTGTGCTGGGTAAAAATGGAGATGGTGCAATGCAATGTGGACCCGGAAGGCGTCTACCTCTAAGTCTCATTGAAAAAGGGGTGAATGATGGGAATGGCCGTTGGAACTGGTCGTAAGCAGTGTATATTGAGAGTTAATTTGTAGTGCAGTTTTGCTCCATGAAGATTTTCCAAAAAAAAAAAAAAAGCCATTGCAAACTGTGTTTGCTTGCTAACATGCAAGAAGTCCAAGATCAATTCACTCGTAATCGAACCTATGACCTGCCACCAAAAAAGTGGATCACTTAACCAATTCATAAAGTGAGATGGGATGCCAATTCATAAAGTGAGATGGGATGAAAGTGAAGCCCAGTGTGGGACATTTCACCCTACCGCAGCATGGATGTTCATCCATGACCGTGTGTACCCAGACTCTATTCAACACCAAGTGCACATGAGGGGCATGTGGGGATAAGACTGCTTGACCGGTTCCATGACACATGCCATCATAGGGATAGCCAGGGTCGGATGGAATGCAGCCAGAGTAGGGCCAAAGGTCTTGATTTCTGCATGTTTTCTGGGCCCCAGGTTTCCTCTATGGAAGATCCCTTAGGTATTGAGGATCTCTTAGGCATCTAGAGGGTCTACGAGCCACTAAGCAACAAACGTCAATCACTGTGCCTCATTCATTATGATTCTTCCACATATTGTTTCTCACTGATTTTAACTGTTCTTAGTGTTGATTTATATTTGCCTCTTTGTGCTGCTCTGATCCTACACATTTACGACGTCTCTTCAGTATCCCAGAGTCCTGGCCTATGTTGTTTCCATGTCTGGGGGCTTCTATCTCATTTTCCTCTGTGGTCAGATTGCTCACTCACCTCCAGTCCTACCTTGGCATTCTGCACAGCTCCGCCGTTTACCATGCGGTACATCTTAGCCAAGGCATTGTCAGCTGCCACCTTCCCTCAACATAAAATGTGGTTATTTTAGTTGTATTTGGGGCAATGGTGGGGGCAGATACAGCTGTAATTGCCATGGCCTTGTGATCGGGCAAGGCAGTGGCAGAGGTGGAAAGCTTGCCGGTTTTGGACTGGAGCCGAAGAGGATGGCTGACCGTGCTCTGTTTGGACCTAAACCTCCATTCTGGACCTCTGATCCGGCTTCGATACAAACGACCCAAAATTGAGGTCATTTGGAGCAGAGGTTGGAGTAGGTGCAGCAACACTATTTGTGTGAGGCATGAGCAGGGCAGGGCAGGACACACCATAGTAGTCCTCATCTTGGAATTGCTGCCACCAGAATTCTGGGAAAGCAGTTCACTTCTCAGCTGCTGATGAAGAGGACATAGCATACGATAGGAGGAGGACATAGCCAATTATCTCTCTAGGTAGGTGGCAGAGAAGGTGAGGAGATAACGCAAGCTAGGAAGACGTCCATGACAGATAGCATGCCAGGTACACCAAGTACAAGAGAAGAAGGTTCACCGCAGAAGAGCAGACATTCTCATGTTGTCCCTTGCAGCAAACTGGGTGAACTATGCCCGTGTGTAAGAGAGTGTTTACGAATCACGTTGCTACCGACTTTGCTGGTATAGACAGCTGTGCTGCACCCATGAATATGTACTGTGCCTGCAATACTCTGTCGGAGAGTGCACATTCTCCCAAAATAGTGTTTCCCATTCTGAAGCAGACATAAGGTTGCAGTCTACCATGCAGAGCAGTGTGTCATCAGGACGTGGAAAGTCATCGACTTGGGTGACAGCTGGGATCATAGGGCCATTACTGCTAATACAGTAATTCTCAGTGTCCAGAAGCCTCGGACAAAATCCCTGTAGTGGTCATGCCTCTAAGCAATGCGGGCACGGATATGAGGCTCACCCTGGTGAGCATTACGCATCTTGAGTTCGAAGGTTTGTCAGGGCACAAAGCAGAAATCCTCCTTCCCCTACAGAATCATTGTCTTGATCTAGCAGATCGCTTCCCGAGACATCAAGTTGGCATGCAATTGTCAAGAGAAAGATGAGGAAAGAGATTACAGCAATAGGCCTGAAGACATCCATTAGAAGCACATAGTCCGCAGAGAGTCAGAATTTCTTACGGCGGAATTGGATGGCATCATGTGCATTGCCGATACGTTCGTTGGGTGTGGCTACAGTCAAGCCTCATTTGGGGAAGTGTATCGCAGGCATGCTTCTGGGTAACAGAGTCAAATTCCATTTCTGATATTTGTCCATCAATGTGCGACGCATTCCCTGCGAAGGCTACAGT
>BFEA01000335.1:1436423-1448258 GCA_003427395.1 Chara braunii
TCTCTCTCTCTCTCTCTCTCTCTCTCTCTCTCTCTCTCTCTCTCTCTCTCTCTCTCTCTCTCTCTCTCTCTCTCTCTCTCTCTCTCTCTTCAGCGACATTTGGTCCTCATCTTTGTTTGTCACCCTACGTTCGTCATGTCACTGTCGAGAGAGGGGGGAGATAGACAGAGACACCACGATGGCCATGTCCCGAGAGCCGGTTAACCGAGCCCTCATTATATCTTCCCTTCGCGCCTTAGTCTAATCCTGCATGATCGTTTCTAACTCATATTTCTTCCCTCGCTCTCTATCTCCCTCCTTTTGCCCTATATATCCCTTCTCTTGCACTCTACCTCCCTTCTCTTGCTCTCTCTCCCCCTCCTCTTGCCCACTATCTCCCTCCTCTTGCCCTCTTAAGATAGCTTGTATACATCGATAATAGACGGGGTCGCTGTTTTGTGAGCACTTGTATACTCACAGACAGTGGGTTTTGTATATGGATGGCTATTCACAGAAGACATTGGATCGTATTGAGAAGCATCTACCGTCTTCGCCTGAATAGAACGCCCGGTCATTTTGGCTGTATCTAGACTAAAGTCGTATCAAATACAGTTGTCATGACCGGGCGTTCTATTCGGGTGAAGACCGGGTAGTAATGCAAGGGTGCGCGGAGGAACGGGTTATATTATGAAAATAGGAGTCGTCCACGGTATACGAGAAGAGACATGCTCTCTCGACGGGACTGGAGAGTTCAGAGAGGACACAACTTTCCAGTTTTCCCTCCACTTCGTAAGAGTACATTCTATTTTCTGCCAGGTAAAAAGAATAAAAGGTTAATAAATTCTTTTTCATCTATTTCTCATTATTTTGCGTGGGAATAGGATATTCAGAGTATTCAAGTGGAGTGCGATCAGCAATGGCGTTCGCGGCTCGTAGGCGGAGTGTCGAGTTGAGAGTGGAAACTCCTTGCAGCGAGCGAAGGGGTCATGCACTCTTTGGGAAGACGCGAAGATGTAGAAACAGTTTATTCTTTGTCACTGTTTTGTGCTTGTGCTCTTTCCTAATCTGCCAGTGACGAGAATGAACGGAAAAGAGGTGGGAGTGCTCGCGGTGATCCTTCGGAGATATAGCAGGACAACAGCTAGGGGTTTGAGAGTGTTCATGTGAAGGGGTTTGAGAGAAGTGAGGGGGAGGGGTTTGAGAGAATTAATTGAGTCTATTAAGGCAGAAGGCATCGAAGTAGTGAACGAAGATAACTGCTACTCCCTTCCTCCCGCGTTGGTGAACTGGGAGTTGTCAGGTGGTGATCCTCCGCCTCTATCTGCTACTATCTGCCAAGTAGCCATCCCCTTTTGCTATCTGCTTCCACCTCTCTGATTAGTGAGCTTCTTCACGAGAGATCAATTGAAAGCTCTGTGAGCCCCCAATCAATCTCTATTTCTCACACAGAGCATCGATAAGGTAGCTAGGAGATGGAGGTGTGTTTGGTTGTGGCAACGAAGGGTGGCGAGAGTGTAGATTTGCGTTTGTGATGGGATACGAGATGTGCTTGGCTGTGACCGCGCGCAAGAGGTTCATTGTTTTGGTAATAACAGCAAGCGAGAGTAATAAGTAACTTTTGTTTACGATTTAATAAGTGTCGTCGAATTTAACTGTAGGTGGTAGTGTGAGATTTCCCGTCGGATTAAACTGTAGGCGGGGTACTGTAAGTTTTTCTTTAATGTAAAGATAGGTTTACTAGTCATACTATAGGTTCTTTTTAATGTAAAAATAGGTTTGCTAGTCATACTCTATATATTCGATATTTCGTATTTTGGTGTTCTTATATATATGATGGTAATTGGATTATCTGTGGGATGTGTCACTTGCTTTGTCTGTTTAATAGAATTTATTCTTTTGTAAGGTTTGGTTTCCTCCGCCTTTTCTTTACCTCTTTGCTTTTTGGTTGCGTGCAAGTGGGTCTTTGTAACACACGGGGATGGGGGTGACCAGCACTCAACCTGTCATCCACGTGGCTGGCCTTGTACGTAAGAGGTTATGAACAGGTGGAGCTTTCCTTGCCTCTTCTTCTCCTTTTTTCTTTTCTTTTCTTTTCTTCTTTTTTTTACTTCTGCGCTCCGGTTCACAGTGTGACAATGTATGATGGTATAACGACACCGGGTTGGTTTTCATATTTATAAATGTCCTTTTCTAAGCGGTATAATATGATATGCTGCTCGAATTGTTTCTTATGGCGGCGAGAAATTTCCTGTGCTTGACAATCGGCAAGTGGTAAATGGTAATCGGCAAACGGTAAAAGAGAAAAGAGAGGTTGAGTGTTAATGGTGAACTGTCAATCAAGCCATCGATGAGGTCATCTCGCTGATATCGAGGGTTCCCATGTCCTGAGACAAAAATTCGGAACTTTTTTTTTTTTTTTTTGATTATTTCGAATCTCAGAATCTCCACTCTACATTGTATATTTCTCAGATACTACCCCACATACATACATGAACTCACTCCATCTTATACAAACACTTCGGTCCATCACCTCAACAGCCACAGAATAACCTCATAGCTTGACACTCATAGATACTGGAAGAAACACAGCATCCTCTATCCAAGGTCATCTAGCCCGGTATTCACATACTGGATGCACACCTTGATACTCACATCTAAGCATAACTCTTCTATCATCACAAAGGACGGCGTTAAGACTTGCGGCGGTTAGCATTGACAGTGAGCTCACAACCCATAGGTACACACAACAACACGTGGAGACAAATCATACAGAAGTCATGTCTGGTCTCGGCACAGTGCATATCTGTTTACAAAACTTTTGAGCTGCACTGCGACGCTGAACCCGATTTCCAGCAGGTGTTGCTCCCCACCAAAAGTAGGGACCGACCTAGCTCTGTTGGTACAGCAATGACCTGTTGAAATACAGACCTGGGTTCAAATCCTGATGCAACAAAAATGACGAGAATCAAATCTGGGTTTCCCGGAGTCCGTCAGTTCAATGATAACAGTTCTGTTTTTTAGGAACAGGATCAGTATAACACATAATCTGGTCTCACAAGCTTGGTCTGTTTGTGCCCGGTCCCCAATTTTTCCAGCTTGTCTGCTTTGATAGAACCCTTCTGTGTTGTTATACAGAGCCTTGATCTTATTAGTACCTAAGAGGAATGAATGTAATTTCTGAATGTGAATGTGTTTTCAGCAGACATGCAGAAAAGCAGTTCAATTGCAATTTTCTCTATCCCTCCACAACTACGTTCAGATTCCGAAATTAAATCCAGTCCTCTTCATTAATGGGACCAGGCTCCAGGAGCTCTAAAATAGAGGTGGTCCTGCAATTTTTTCCTTGTTCTGTGGGTTTCTAACTTTGGCTGGAAAGATCTTCACATGCTGACCACCTTACAAATGTATATGGACGGGGCCTGAGGTCAATTTTATGACCTTTATCTAGATGTCCAAACATTCTGATGCATTCTGAAAGGGGCCAGTTGTGAGCAAGATGTTCAGATTTCACAGAGGCATTTTTAAAAATTCTCTGAGCGGCAATTACTTTGTTGCAGCAGTATAAATCAGGCCATTCAGGACGTCTACCATCTTCACCCGAATAGAACGCCCTGTTATGATAACTATATTTGGTGCAGCTTTCAGTCCAGATACAGTCGTAATAACCGGTCGTTTCATTCAGGTGAAGACAGTAGTATTAAGTTCCGGTTGGCATTAGGTCAAACTGAGAGGCAAAAACAGAGCAGTGAACTTCAAAATTTCTCCGCGAAACTCTTTGCGGTCATTTTTTTCGTTCGATCTGTGGAAAATGGGTAGGTAAGGTAGTGAGGGATCATGAAAGTTGCCACGAGTCCGCGAATTCTTTGCGGAAAAAGAACATGTATCGACCGAATCTAGTTGTTTTCTAGCAAATTGTTCTTTTTTTTTTGCACGTTTCGAAAGCCTGTGCGACGAGGCCCTAAGATAGAGTTCGGGCACGTTCACACTGCGGTAGCAAATCCGTATAAATTGCGAATGGGTTGGGGCAAATTGGGGTATTTGGGACGTTTCAGGTCACACTGCGTTCACACCACGTTCCCATTTCGGTAAAGACACTGTCGCTAGGGTGCCATAAGGGTGCTGCTGTTTGGGGTTACCAGTCACAACCTCGCATAATCATCCGTGCAGCCCCCGAAACTGCAATCTCAGATGCCCTGGCTGCACCCCTGCGCCCCGCGCGGTTCCAGTAGGACCTGCACCGTTTCAATTTCGAAAAAGGACTACCCGCACCGTTTCAATTTCGAAAAAGGACTACCCGCACCGTTTCAATTTCGAAAAAGGACTGCGGCCTCCTCGGCCTCCTACTTGCAGCTACCGGTCCTACGCGTTCCTGGCCCTTGCAAGGCCCCAAAACCTCAAATGCCCACCCTCCCGACGACCACCGACGTTGAAATTGATGTTGAATGTTGAATGTCTCAGGGGGGGAAAACGCATCCCTGACGGGCTGCGAACTGACAGCTCAAGAACCCCAATTCCAGACCTCACGTCTAGAGTAAGTGGAGCGCTCAAGAAATGGCCGGTTTCTAGAGTGGTGGAGGGAGACCCTATATCTCAACTTATGGGGGTAGTTTGCAAATTATCTCGCCAAAAAACAGAATTATATTCCAGGAAAAAATAATTATTTTTATTCCGTTCATCTGGTTGCATCTGGTATCGAACCGGGATTTGCATTTCAACAGTCCGTAGACGTACCAATTGAGCTGGGCCCGTTGGTGCTGCGCGGCCCTTTCACACACGGGCCGGCCCACGCCGGCGCGTTCACACACGCGCCGCCTGGCTTCACCCCTCGCGCGCCCCCAAGCCCGCACTGCCTGCCCTGCGCGCACCGTGTCAACGCGGGCCTCTCCTCTCCCCTCGCGCGCCCCCACGCCCGCACTGCCTGCCCTGCGCGCACCGTGTCAACGCCGGCCTCTCCTCTCGTCTCGCGCACGCAGTGCGAGGTGCGAGTCTGCGCGGCTCTCTTCTCCCCTTGTAAGCGCCCTCTCGATGATTGCGAGTTTTGCTCTCCACGAACACCGCTCCTCTCCTCTTGCGCGCGCCCTTCAGTGCGGTGCGCGCTTGCTCTCCACGCGCGCCACTCGTCTACTCTTGCACCCGCCCTCTCGTGCAGTGCGTACTTCTCACCTTGGCGCGCGCCTGCCCAATCTGATGCGCGCTTCTTCGCTCCAGGTGGGTGAGAACGAGAGATCGCTGTGATATCACTGCAAAGGTCCAGCTTCATCTGACAAAAATCTTGTTTGCCACCTTTATTACTTCCAACTTCATGTATTGTCGCACTCAAGATCGACACCAAGCAGCAAGATTCACACGCATGAGCACATTAAGAACTTATTTACAACTTGAAATGATGCAGACAGGTTTCTCGAGCTAAGCGGCCATGGCCGCCACCAACAATAAACAGGTAAATCTCTCTCTCTCTCTCTCTCTCTCTCTCTCTCTCTCTCTCTCTCTCTCTCTCTCTCGAGCTAAGCGGCCATGGCCCACCAACAATAAACAGGTCTCTCTCTCTCTCTCTCTCTCTCTCTCTCTCTCTCTCTCTCTCTCTGTGTGTGTGTGTGTGTGTGTGTGTGTGTGTGTGTGTGTGTGTGTGTGTGTGAATCAATCAATCAATCAATCAAGCAAGCAAGCAAGCAATCAATGTTGGTCGGTCGGTCGGTCCGCCACCCGCCCGCCTGCTCCCCAACCCATCTGCATGCCCGCCCACGGGCTCATACGCCCGCTCACCCACCTGCCTGCCGCCTGCCCGCCCGTCAGTCAGTCACTCAGTCACTCAGTCATGTCAACCAATCAAACCAATCAGTCACATGGTTCATCTGTCTGTAGGCACGTCGGTGAGTCTGCCCTTCCAATCCATTCATATGCCAAACAGTCTGGCTGTTTGTCTGTCCATATTTCCATTTGTTTGGCCATCTGCCCATCCGTTTTTTTCATTCATCCGTGTGACTGCATCTGTCTCTGCATCGGTCCATCCATCTGTCCATTTGTCCATATGCCTGCCTGTTCGTCCTTCTGTCTATCCATCTGTGTCCATGTGCCCATCAATCCATCCGGCTGTCCATCTATCTGTCCCTCTGCGTCCACCCCTCCGCCTGTCCGTTGGTTGCTTCAAGTTGCCACGGTTCCATTTCTATAGTTTTCTTTCTTTCTTTAGGAAAGGGGTTTACTCCTTACCACATTACGATTTGAACTGATGACCTATTTGCCAACGGCTGTGCATTCGCACCATTCAGCCACCATTGCGCAGTTCTTCTTGCCTAGAACGGAAAACTCCTTGGTTCAACTACCAAGTGTCCACCGCCCTGGTACCCCGAGGCCGTTGTTTTTTTTCCCCCTTTTAACTAGCAAGTGTCACGGTCCTTGCAGAGGCGAAGCAAGATGAACTTGTGTGGTTCTCATGACCGTATACCGCCCCTTTTTTTTTCTTTTTAACAACGAGAACACCCACCAAGTTTGCTAGGAATGATGGTAAGAGCATACACTCCTAGGGTAGTAGCTTAGTTTGTGGCTCCAATCTATTGGTGGGGAGCAGCACCTGCTGGAAATAGGGTCCAACGTCCCCAACAATACATGAAGTACATGAAGAATATTGTATGTCTTGGAAGAATAGTCATCTGGTCAGTGAGCTGAGGCCTATCCTCTTCAGTCCTGTGAGGACCGCCAGATATATATAGCCCCTGACCTGTCTAGCCTACGTATACGGCACTACCTGTAGTTGGCGAAGCAAAACAGGAAACGGGCAATGCCGTGGACCAAACCGGATATCAGCTGCTGATGCGTTAACCTCAATGTCAAGGTGATCCCCTTGGTCCCCTTCCAAGTTTGCACTCATATTTCCAGCTCTTGTTGTTTCCTGTCGTGTTGAGCTTTGACCAGGGAAGCGATTCCTCTTGACCATGTGGCTGCTGCTCGTCAAGTAAAGCTCTTGCAGGCTTCTGGCACTTCTTGCCCTATGTTCTGTTCAGAGGTCGGGGACTGAGCGTTGCAGTTGTCGAGCAGTTGAGTTATTGAGCTTTGCACAAGGCACCGGATCTGCCCAGCAGACTTCTTATTTCTGGCCAAATGGAGTTTTGCCTACGGAAGCAAGTTGACTTCATCTCAGTGCAAATGCGCTTCGAATCTGGCCGAAGCATAAGTTGACACCAGTAGAGAAGATCATAGGCTGTCAAATGGACTTTGCTGGTGACCTGCCTCAGATGAGCTTTGGGCCTGCCTCAACTAGAGTTCGACCCTGGCTCAAATGAACTTTTTTTGATCTGACCTGCCTCAGATGAGCTTTGGGCCTGCCTCAACTTGAGTTCGAACCTGGCTCAAATGAACTTTTTTTTATCTGACCTGCCTCAGATGAGCTTTGGGCCTGCCTCAAGTTGAGTTCGAACCTGGCTCAAATGAACTTTTTTTGATCTGGCTCAAATGAACTTTTTTTGGCCCATATGAACTTGTAACCTGACTAAAATGGAGCGGGCTCTTTAGAGCTCGAACCTGGCTTGGATGAACTTTGAACCTCGGTCAAATGTAGCACTTCTGACCAGTCTCAGAAGCCCATCCCCAACAGAACGAAGCTGATACTTTTCAATCCTTATCGGCTAGTTCTGGGCCCTCCTCTCCCCTGCTGCTTTCACCAGCAACGCTTTGACTAGATTGGATAGAGGGAAGCTATTGGATTCCCTGCTGGTTGGTTAAGGTGCACGCAATCGGGAGTGTGTGGAAGGTTTTAAAAACGTCTGATTTTTGGCATAAAAAATGGAATCCGATGGGAAAGGGGTTTAATAGGTCATCTTGTCATGGCAGAACGCAGCATCCTCTGAGATCTCAGCTATGAGGCTATACATGCAGCTCCAGTGCTCCCCCATAGTTTGGTATGACTATACCTGGAGTGAAGCACGTGGGGCTGCAATAGGGGGAGAATTTCACGAGAGTCTACTACTAGAGAACATCGTCTAGTAACTTTCGGAACCACTATTCGTACCTGGAATGGACGGGGAGCAACCACCCTCGACAAGTAGGAGAACATCGTCTAGTAACTTTAGGAACCACTATTCGTACCCGGAATGGACGGGGAGCAACCACCCTCGACAAGTGGAGTGGACTAGGACAGCTGAGGGTGCAAATAGGGTGATGTGACCAGAGTTCAAACCACTGTTTACAACTGGAGCAAGCACTGGTTTGTAGCTGGAACGGACCAGGATCAACCACTGACTGGAACTGGGCTGGAGGGGAGCAAGCACCACGTACAACTGGTACAGTCGAGGAACCACCAACCATGACCGACGATTGTCCACAAGGCTGGATCGGACGCAGGCACTGCCTGCAACTAGAACAGAACTATCGCAATAATTGCCGGGCAAGCTGCATTCCACAATGAATGGCTACAGTAGGGACAACACGATCTGATGGGGAGGCTTTTTTTCAGGTAGCACAAGACATCTTCGTTTCGTCGCCTTCTCTGAAATTGCTCAGGACGGAGAGAACCCCTTACATTATTGGTGTCTTGAACGGGGTTTGAACCCTTGACATTCAGCCGCCAATCAGATGCGCGTTTAGGTAACCTCCAGTAACTTGCAACGACGAACCTCTTTGGGTCCTCTTTGCCTTAGTAGCTCAGCATTCCTTCGAACTGCAATGGATCATCAAAGAGCACCTTCAGAGGCGTCGATCTTGACAGCACGCTCCACTGCTGCATCAAATGTCGACTTTCAACCAGCTGGGAGTAAGCTTTCATTGACAATGGGCAGTGGGAAAAAAACGCCCGCGACAGTCAAAGATGTAAATCGGTTTGATTTGTCGACGGTCAAATCAAGAATCGATCGTCTGTTCGAGGACAATGTGCCCTTCAAGTTCCGTGCCTTCTTCAGAACAGATCTGATGGACCAGTTCCTTCAGACGACAATTTTGTATTTTGTGGCATTGCTGCAGAAGGATGCAATTAAGCACAAGACGAAGAAAAGCCGATCGCCCGCCGATGAGCTGGCCTTGCAGCAATATGAAGATGAAGGAAGAAAGAAGTTGCGGGAGATAGGACGCATTTACTCAACCATTTTGCTGACCCAAAGTGATTACCGCCATGGAGAACAAGACAAACGCTTCTTTGAGTCTTTGTATCACACGACTGGCCAAATACTGCGCGAAGCATTCAGTGGGCAGAAAAAGGTGTACGACATCGAGACGGAGCTGGATCGTATTTTCCGAACAGATTACTTCAACATTTCTTTGAGAAAGAAAGAGAAATCACGATCAGCCCTGCCTGGCGCAGCAGCAAGCATCAGGGACCTGTATGCACTTCGACATGGCGGAGAAGGGACAATTGTGAACAGAAGGCTGCTGGACTCTCTCTACCCCAAAAGACCAGAGATGCTAAGCACAGTTGCAACCACGGAATGCTCGCCCGTTATTGCTGCCATCATGCCCAGCACACCTGTCATGACGATGGTGAACCCGACCTGGAGCAAGAAGCCAGCACCACACAAGAGCCCAAAAACTGACAAAATCGCCTCCATGGCACCAACCACCTTGGCAAACGCCAGGGGCGGCTCTGTGGCAAAGCCGCCAAACACCTTTGGTTCAGTTCAGGGGAGGGACAATCCTGCCTTCCCTCCACAAATGCAAACAGCAGCCGCTATAACAAGAGCCCGGAAAAAATTTCTGCACTTTTCTGTCCCTCTGTACCGGCGGTGACTTGAAGAAGGGGCCTGTTCCTTCATACTGACGGGGTGACGATTGGAGCGCAGATGGCTGGAGAAAGGTGGGGGCATATGGTTGGGGAAAGAGGGTTGATCCTTTTTTTTTTTCCCCAAACAATGCTCCAATCGATTCGTTTTTTTTTGTTATGTTTTTTGTTTTTTTGTTTTTTTTTTGCCCAGGTTGTTGTAGAGGCTGGATTATGGACATATGAGAGTCACCTTTGGCACTCGGCCATGTGGTAGAGGCCACCTAATCCGATGGGACTCCCTCCCAACCTACCTCTTTCGTAATTTCTCCCAGCACACTCCGACTCCCACTATCCTGCCTCAGTGTCTACCACTCAAGATTGTCACCCTCCAGCCTGGGGGTGACCTGCTCGAACAGTGGTTGTAGGTACCAGGACTAAGTTGAGTCCCACACACTCCACTCAGCCCTGATCGAACCATATTTGAGCGAGCCTTGTCGCCCAGGTACTTCAGGTGCTAGGTACAGACGTTTCACTACAAGTCCCATAGGTGGACCTATTTTGTGTTCGTATCGTTGTGTACACAGCTGCTGTTGTTACTGTTGTTTTGTTGTTAGGTTGTTCGCTGTGCACACTGTTGTCATTACTACTTGTTTTTTTGTTGATAGTGAACCGAACATAGGAGGCAGGCAACCCAATCACTCCTGTAGAGAGCCCCACCGACACAAGAGCCCTACTAGCACCGGCCATAGACTGTACTAAGTCTCACTATCATCAACTGTTCCTCGTTCCATGGGCGGCCCGTAGGGTCGTAGTTCAGACAGACATCGACCGTAGATTGTACTAGTACTTCAGGTGCTAGGTACAGACGTTTCACTACAAGTGTTGTCATTACTAGTTTTTTTGTTGATAGTGAACCGAACATAGGAGGCAGGCAGCCCAATCAATCCAATCAATCCTGTAGAGAGCCCCACCGACACAAGAGCCCTACTAGCACCGGCCATAGACTGTACTAAGTCTCACTATCATCAACTGTTCCTCTTTCCATGGGCGGTCCGTAGGGTCGTAGTTCAGACAGACGTCAACCGTTGTACTAAGTCTCACTATCATCAACTGTTCCTCGTTCCATGGGCGGTCCGTAGGGTCGTAGTTCAGACAGACATCGACCGTAGATTGTACCAAGTCTCACTATCATCAACCGTTCCTATTCTAAGAAAGAGCTGTCCTAAGGGGAGCCCCTCATCCTAACCCCTCCTGTGCCTAGTGGATGACCCCCCAAGATCTCCAGCTAGCAACAGGTCCCCCTACTCTAATCTTGCCCCAAGAAACCTACCAACACCGACCACAGTCTATACTAAGTCTGACTCCCATCAACCGTTCCTGATTCTATGGGCGGTGTGTAGGTCTCTTGGTCCTGCGTTCCACTATGTGAGCGAGTTTTGAACACATGACCTCATCCATGCAATCTACTATCGAACTTACTGAGCTACTGTGGAAACTGAACGATTTGTGCGCAATATTGGACTGGAAAGCAAATGAACAATCATCCCCAAGTATGCAAGTGCGCAAAGAACCACTAGAACCAAGAGCATCAGGCAAACATCCCACAGCCCAAACCCAACATACAACAACCACGAACTAAGACCCCTAGGTGGTGCGCAAGCAGTGTCTGTAATAGCTTACCTGCGTCAGCCCAGCGGGGGTTGCAGATGGGTGTACGTTTCGTAAAATGTCCGTCGGTGTCCATTCGCATGGATGCGGGGTTTTGAACCCACACCCTTAAACCACCAGTACCTCGCCCAGCTATCGAGTCCGCGCCTTGGCCGACCGGTACGCCGATCCGTGCCGACGCTCGGACTATCGGGCGCAGGCACCCCGAACGTGCAGAAGGTGAACAACGAAAAAGACGGGGAAAAAAAACGAATAAAAAAACAAAGAAATAAGAAAAAAGATCCGAAGGTGCAAAAGGTACACAGCAAAGAAAACAGGAAAAAAAAGACAAAAAAAAACAAAGAAATAGGAAAAACGACCGTTCTCTTCTTGCTATCGTTTCGAAAAACGAAACGGGAATGCATCTTCCCGCTTTCGCGGGAACATGCATTCCCGACATGTTTCTTTGTGTGTGTGTGTGTGTGTGTGTGTGTGTGTGTGTGTGTGTGTGTGTGTGTGTGAGA